>OZ017768.1:7942195-8371974 GCA_963969345.1 Turbatrix aceti
GAGGAACTTCCGATTCATGCTGAAGGCCAGGCAGTGGATCTCGACGGGAACGAGGCCTCTGGAGAATTCGTAGAGCCGGGCGCTGTTCTGAATCGAGTGGACACGGATTACGGTATACCTGGTCGATGCCGTAGCCAGCATCGTGCAATCTATGTTAAAGGATATCGCCGCGACGGGATTTTCGTGGGCTTGCTGCTCAAACGATTTCAAATCGACAACTCGGAGTTCCCCGTCCTTGGTCGGGCTCGAATACGCCAAATAGCCATGACTAGATTCTGCGTCCGCATAAGACAGATCCATCACCGCTGGGTTTTCAACAGCTCTGTAATCGTTTGTGATCGTATGCAGGAGCTAAATAAATTTTTCTTAAATAAAAAAAAATATTTCACAATTACAAAAAAATATTATTAAAAAAAACCAACCTTAAACTTATCCTTCCAATCGTAAACATAAATAACCGCCTTCGTTGCGGCAACGATACGCATACAGTTGATACGAATCGCAGACCTGCGTCGGATAATTTTTCGGAACGTAGACGAGAAGAATCTTACTCAGACACGCCATATCCAGCATTTGGTCTTTGGTCTGCAGAATCCATTTTGGCCTGCCGTTAAATGTCCTCAAAATCGTCCTGTCCAGAAAGAAAGACTTGGTGTTGTCGTTGACGAGCAGGGAACGACTAAATTGGTCAAAATGGACGACATCTACCGAATCTTCCAATAACGCCACTGAAACTAGTTTGAATGTAAAAAAAAGTAAGAACAACGAACAAAAGTAAAAAAAATCGTAAAATTACGATATCAGTCAAAAGTAACACAAAATGGTAAAAAAAGAGAAAAAAAATGTTACTCCAAATAACTTTTCAATCGTTGTTTATATTACTTATCAACCTAAATCGTAATTTTTACGATACTTTTGTAAAAAAAGTAGGCAACATCGTAAAAACTACAACATGGAAGAAACGTAACACAAAAAACGGTAGAAAAGGTCAGAAAACGTTACTCCAAAGAACTTTCTGGTCGTTGTTTTTGTTACTTTTCAACAAAAATCGTAATTTTTACGATACGTTCCGCAAAAACCTTTTTTCACAGTTTTATAAACCCGCGATGCACAAAAAACTCACTCGGAACGTTGTAATTGTTGTACAGTGGTCCAACTTCGGTGTAGAGCTGTCCGAGAGCGGATAACGTGACGTCTTTGAAGGCAACGGCGACATCCGAAGCTCGGGCTAACATCTTGCGCAATCTATTTATATATTTCTAAGCAAGGCGCGTCAACCACGAACTCCATGCAACCAGCGCTATTCATCTGTTATTGATCTTGGTGGTGTATTTATCTACACAACAATATCGAAAATCAAACACAAAAGGGTGATATCGAAATCAAAGACAAAGCGTTAGTACTGACAACAAAAGAACTTCTCTCAAACAAAACAATCTTTTACGCGTTTCTGTGTACTTGTATGACATTTCAATGAAATGAATTTAGGCAGGGAATAAATAATGCCGTTAAAAAAAGTAATACAAATCCCATCTTGGCCAATTATTTTTGTACAACATCATCTCCTTCTCTTTCGGACGGGACCGGCCCGCCCCGCGAGGCATCACATCGAATTGAAAACTTGTTATGCAGCTTGGCATCTCCGCCTTCAGGGGGAATCAAGAAGCAGTAAACGAAGCCGTCTCGCGACGCGACGAGGAGGTAATCCTTGTTGCCCAACGTGTAAACCATCGTCGACGCTTTCAGCCCGTAGAAGGGTAATCTCGCGTAAGCAAAGGATCCTGCACGATGGATATACTCGTGAGCGTGGGGAAAGTAAACCTGCACCTGGCGATCCAGGTAGACGCCCAACGAGTCGTCGACCGAGTCGACGGGCAGAGTGGGGGCCGGAAGGGCCCGTTCCGCGCTCAGGGAAAAGACGTGAACAGTTTCCGTGTTGGAAGTTGCGATGAGGAACTTCCGATTCATGCTGAAGGCCAGGCAGTGGATCTCGACGGGAACGAGGCCTCTGGAGAACTCGTAGAGCCGCGCACTGTTCTGAATCGAGTGGACACGGATTACGGTACCCCGGGTCGAAGCCGTAGCCAGCATCGTGCAATCTATGTTAAAGGATATCGCCGCGACGGGATTTTCGTGGGCCTGGATCTTCGCTTGTAGCTCAAACGATTTCAAATCGACAACTCGGAGTTCCCCGTCCTTGGTCCAACTCGCGTGCGCCAAAAAGCTGGGATTGAAATCCGAATTCGTGTACGACAGGTCCATCACCGTCAGGCTTTCAGCACGGATTTCGCTCTTTGTGATCGTATGCAGGAGCTGAAAAAAATCAAAAAAACCTTGAAATCTCAGATATCTACAAAAAACCAACCTTGCATGTATTCTTCAAATCATAAATATAAAAACCTATACAGGTGGCCGCAACGATGCGCCTACGGTTGATACGAATCGCAGAAACGGCATACGGGTGGCCGAGTGTAGCGATCGGAGTGGGATTCGTAAAGCTCTGAACCACCACCTGCGTTGGATAATTCTTCGGAACGTAGATGAGCAACTCCATCAGACGCTCCATAGCCAGCATTTGGTTACTGGTTGGCAGCATACGCTTCGGTTTGCCCTTTGAAGTGGCCAGGATTCCCGCGTCGAAGACGCAGGACTTGGCATTGTCGCTGACGAGCAGGGAGCGACTGTATTGGTTGAAATGGACGATATCTAATGCATCTTCCAATAACGCCTCTGAAAAGGTTTGAATGTCAGAGAAAAGTAAGAAAAACGCACAAAAAGTAAGAAAGACAAAATGCCGTAAAAATTACGATATGGAGCAAACGTAACACAAAAAACGGTAGAAAAGGTCAGAAAACGTTACTCCAATGAACTTTCTGGTCGTTGTTTTTGTTACTTTTCAACAAAAATCGTAATATTTACGATACGTTCCGCAAAAACCTTTTTTCACAGTTTTATAAACCCGCGATGCACAAAAAACTCACCCGGAACGGTGTATTTGTTGTACATCCTTCCAGCTTCGGTGTAGAGCTGTCCGAGAGCGGATTCGGTGCCCTGGGCGGCGAGATCGACGACGACTTTGAAAGCAACGGCAGCAGCTGCAGCTTGGATCATCATGCTAGCGGAAGAGCATAAACCGCGGTTTATGCGCAATCGATTGCCAGGAAGAACCTAAGCAAGAAGCGACTGCCACACACACACACTTGCACAGCTACAGTGCAACCAGCACTGTCAATCTAAACGGAGAAATAAATAGACGATCGTGGTAGTACCCGTATCAGGATGAAGATATCGAAATCACACACAAAAGCGCAGAGCACCTATCTTTCTTGCATGTCATAGACACACACACGTGCACCCGCGGGCAGTGTTCGGGGCGAGACACCCGCAAACGCGAAATTGCAGCTGATCGCTGTAGGTATGGGGCTAATGAGAGAGAGCTAATGACGGTGGCTTACTGGTCAGACAGGTCACCTGACTCAAAGTGTGAGCAGACGCAAGATAAATGTTTTCTTGGCTGTTGAGCTGTTGTAAAAACTTGCACTGTGCAAATGACTTTTAAATTCAAAAAAAAACATGACTACGATATTGTTACCGTTTTCAACCAGATGAAATTTTGACATTATGCAATTTCACGTCATTTTTTTGAATTAAATTAATTTTAATTTTAATTAAAATTAAAATTAAAATTAAAATTTTTAAATAAAATAAAAAAAAATTAATTTTTTTAGTTTTAATTTTTTAAGTTTTAAAAATATTTTTTAATGTTGATTTTAAAAGTGATTTTTTAAAATAAATTTTTTTAGATTTTCATAAATATGTATTTTTCGAATTTTTCATTTTTTTTTTCAAAATTTTTTTTTATTATGTAAATTTTTTTTTCAGTCACAAAACAGATCACCTTTCCAAAAAATAACAAAAACTGACAATCATAAAATATTTTTCTCCTCCTCTTTCTTTTTTCGCAAATTTATCGCAAGTTTGAATCTCAAAATCTCCTCTTCTTTTGTCTGGCCGCTGTTGTTCATAATGATTTGTCTAGAGATTCATAGATTCATAATCTCACAGAAGAACATTGTTTTTCTCTCCCCCTCAAAGCTGCCAGAGGGGAGAGGAACCAACCAGAGCCAAAAGAGCAAAAAAGCCATGACCGTTGTATTTTCTAAATATACGTACGCGCACGCAGACATGGCCCCAGCGTGTATTATTGTTTTGATCGTAATTTATTACCTGACAGGTATTACCCGGGCGGATAATAAACTCGAATAATAGCTTTCATATCACTTTTGTTGTTGTTTGTTTTCTGTTTCGGTTTAAACTTTTTGTTCTCGTACATCGTGTTATGACGACTTTATTGACATGTGTGGAACATTTTTTTGAAAAACCTGTAAAATTTTAACGAGGAAGTTTCTTGGACAAAAAATCATTCGAGTCGATAAAACGCGTCCATCTAAAAAGTTGGAACCGACTGTAACACAGGTGCATAAATAGAAATCACCCAGACTGACAAAAAGTATCGTAATTATTTTACGATACTTTCCAGCTGATCATAAAATTACGATTGATACAAAATGTGGTTTTTTATCTTTCCCACGGGAAATTTACGAGTTCACACTTCTTTGAGATAACGTCACTTTCTTTGTGTCCTTTTGCCTTTGATTTACGACTAATTTTTCCAAACCGTCATCACTCGTGTTCCAGTCCGTAGTCGTCGTGTTTTTTTATTACTCACCTTTGTCTCGTGTTTCGTACAAAGGTCAATAAATACAAGGAAACACTCAATAAAGAAAAAAAACCTAATTTAGGTTGCCAGTCACAAAATAGTAACGTCCAGGTTGTGTAATATCCCAACAAGGAAGTACTTAGTTGAGCTGTCAACTTTTTTTTGAACCTGTCATGTAGCCGATGGCGACGGCGATCAACTTGTTTTGTGACATTTTTTGTTTGAACAAAAAACGTATAAATTGTGGACACTTGGGATTTGTCCAGAAATTACGTCATCGTAAATAAAATCGGAAATTTTTATCCTTTTCCAAAAATCGCTCTTTTTTGGAGTTTTTTGTAAGTTATGTAGGCGTACACGATGTTTTTCGTGACTTTTTGCAACCTTCGGTTGAGATGTTTTTTCCTTCTTCAGGGTAGGGCAGACGACGTTGTTAGTTTCATTTGCAGCACAGAATAGGGCACGTATGTAAACTTGAAAAAGCAGCGGTCTGTGTCGAGGTAAAAGAAGGTGACGCAACATCATTTTACGATGAAACTTATTATCTCATCGTAAATTAAATAATTTTTTATCATAAATTTACGATGAGCTAATAAGGTGTCAGAAATTCTTTTTGCATTTCACAAATTTCCAGTTTTTAAACTAAGATTCAACTTCATAAGAGAAGAGTTTCCATGAAGTTGAAAAACAGTTGCATTCTTGTGCATTTCACTGAAATATGTCCTTTGGAGACAAAATCAAAGCGTTCAAAAAAAACATTGAGCGATCGACTCAATTTTTTTTGTACGCAGGCAAGGACAATTTCCTTGTTCTGCACATTTGGAAACAGTAATTGGCCGGTGTCTGCCTCAACGACCTTTAATAAATCAAAGTAAAGTGCGCCTAATTGTTTTCCTCCAACCGCAAATGAGTTCTTTCTTTCCATCAAGTCCCACAGACTTTTTTTGCGTGAGCCTGAGTTGGCCTGGGACTGTTCAGCAGTGTAACATCGCCTTCGCCTTCATCGCCCCCGGAGGCGCCTTCAGATCGCCTTCGCCTCCGGAGGCGAAGGCGAAGGCGAAGGCAAAAAATTGATCGCCTCCAATTGCCTTCGCCTCCATCGCCTTCAGACCTTTACAATTTTGAACAAAAAATTTGAATGGCTTTAAATTCTAACCACAAATAGTCAAAAAACAGTTTTACCACTTTATTTAATAGAATTAAAAGCCTTCTATTATCATAATTTCGCTTTCTGCTATGGTTTTGTAATAGAAAATTTGAGAATTGACACCAAAGGCGCCTCTGATCGCCTTCGTCTCTGGAGGCGCCTTCATCGCCTTCGCCTTCGCCTCCGGAGGCGAAGGCGAAGGCGAAGGCAATAATTTTGGTTTGCGTTACACTGCTGTTCAGTCAAGCATCAGTAGCTTTCAATCGATCCAAGAGAGAGAGTAGAAAGCTCTTTCTTTATTCAATCCAAGCACATCAAAAATGCAAAACGTAAGCGCATTTATACCCCCTTTGCGGCCGGATATGTATCCGGCCGATTCGGGGGGATCGGGGGGCTTCCGGGAGCGCTTGTCGCTGACAACTGGCAAGAGCTCGTTGCCAGCGACTTCGCTGGCGGCGACACTCCCGGGGGGCGTCAGCGACGACGGTGGCGGCAGACGAGAAGCAGCACGCCCACGGCCACGAGGTCGAGGAGGAGCAGTGTTCGGGAGTCCGGTGTCGCCTCGGTGAGAGTTGGTAGCCGTGCTGCAAGGGGGCGGTACGGGTTGCTTGCCTGATGCTGCCGGAAGATGACGGCGTGCGCGACTCCTGCGCAGCGGGCGCTGCACCTCACTTCGCCGTCGTCAGAGACCGGTAGAGTGATCATAGTGGCCGCGGTGGTGGTGTTGCATTCCACCACAAGAACCTCGTTGCCGCATTCGACGAGAATCTGCTCTTCTTCTGGGGCGCTGCACAGCACCGTCACTGCTTCGCCGGTCGCTGCCGTAAGTGTTGGTCCCACCGTGATCGTACAGTTAGTCTCGGCAGCGCTGGATGATGCCAAGTGCCAACCTGCGATGCTGACTTCGAGTTCGACGGTAGCTTGGTCCGGTCGAAATGCAGGCCCCGCAGGCGTCGAGTGCAGCAGGCCGGTCTTCCATGGCGTTGGCAAGGCATCGTCTAGCCAGGCTTGTAGCGGGGGGTCTGGCTCGCACAGGCAATTGACCGTCGTCGCCGTCGGTTGGCAGCCGCATCGCGGCTGAAAGGTAAACAGTTCCTCGCCGTGGCTGCGCCGTAGTCGTATTGCGTCGAGCGAGGGTGCGATCGCCCATTCCTGTCCTCGTCGCAAGAGAAAGACTTCACCGGGTGTTTGTAGGGCTTGGTTCAGCGTAACCGTGATGTTGCCGCTTACGGTGGTGGGCACTCCGTCGTAGAGCCGTACGCGAGTTGATTCCGTGGTGTGTCGTGTGGTAAGTTCCACGATGACTTGAACGCTGCTTGCCCATTCGTCGCATCGATAGATCGAAATCGCACGTGTGTCGTCCTCCGGTAGTGCCACCAGTCTGTAGAAGATGCATGACGGGGTGGGCAAAGCGCACCCTGTGAAGATCCATTCTGGGCCATTTACGCATGAAGTCGTGCCCGGAAACTGGTTCACGTTGTCGAACTCCGGTAAGTGGTCGTTGGCTTTGACCTCTGCGCACGTGTTGAGAACACATGAGCCGCTGGCCGGGCATCGTTGCACTGCTGCCGTAGCCGTCTTATAGCTACGCGTGTCAAACATGTGTCGTGGTCGACAAAGTAGCTGTGGCTTGTGGAGGGCTAGGGCGATCTGGCCGTGAACCGTGTCGTTGCTATCCAGCAATAGCAAGCATGGTCGTTGTCCCACGTCGCGCAACGTCAGACGTGCTTCGCCGAAGTGGGAGCATCCTGAGTCCGTGCATTGTGCCGCGTACGTTGACATGACGTTGCTCGTTGTGCAGACGGCACCCTCGCCACCCGGAAGAAACAGCAGGCAAAGTGCGAAGATGACGCGACGACGGGCACTGCGGGGGTTGCGGCAAACGAGCCACAAGAGCAACCGCAGTGGTAGGCTAAGTAGTTGCAACACGAGGCGGCAGACGATGGCCAGGGGGTTGAATACCGTCATAAGATGACCGATCGTGGTGCAGCAGAGGATAAGCGTGAGCAAGATGAGGCATGCGTAGCCGACCGGACCAAAGATGAAGGTATCTGTGATCACTGGTGCGTTGACGAGGGGAAGTGCGTCCGTACGGGGGAGCCAGGCGCTAAGTGTCATTGCCACAGTCGCGGTAGTTGCCAGCGCGCGTGGTTGAGTACGCGGACGAAGCTCATAGCGCGGCATCTGAGGTGGCAACTGCGGTGGGGCCGCTTCAGGAGAAGTCGCCGCTGGTAGAGGTGCAGGGTGCTTACGAGGACGACCACGGCGGCGACGGGCCTCTGGTGCTGCGGCTGCCGTTGGCGACGGCGAACGATCGAGTTGCACGGGTGTGGAGTCGCTGGTGATGGCTGGACTGTCAACGGCAAACTCTAAGGGCGCAAGCTTGTTGACGGGGCGGCGAACAGTACGGCCGTTGGCCATGCGGACGGTGGCCGACCGAATTGCGGCGTCAGCGGAGTCGTGGAGCGCCACCACACGCCCGATACGCCACTGGTTGCGTGGAACAGCGTCGTCGAGCATGAGAACCACCTCGTCGATGACCGGTATGCGTGGCTCGTGGTAACGTGTGCCGTGCAGTAGGCGTTCAGACCGGTCGCGAAGGTCCATGAGGTAGACGCTGCGGTAGTGCTGCCAGAATGTTTCGAGGCGTTGGTGGCTGTCGCGCCATAGCGCCAAAAGATCGGCCGTCGTTGCGGCGGCTTGCGGAGGAGTTGTAAGAGTCGTCGGGATGACACTTGGCGTGCCCAGAGGCAACAGAAAGTCAAGAGGACGAAAGACTTCTGGCGCTGCCGCGGAGCTGTGCGTAAGCGGTCGGGAGTTGATCGTGAATTCAACTTCCGCGAGTAAGGTAGTAAATTCCTCGAGGTGAAGCCAACTGCGACCGATACTGCTTTTCAGCGGCTGCTTGATGACGCCAATGATGCGTTCCCAGACGCCACCTTGCCACGGTGCATGTGCCACGATGTTCGACCAGGTGATGCCATTGTTGGTGCAGTGCTCATCGAGTGCGTCGGTGACTGCCGGTGGTAGCTGGAGTTCGGGCCAAGCGGTGCGCACTGCCGAGCTGGCAAGTTGAAATGTAGTCGCGTTGTCGGAAGTTATCGAGGACGGTCGCCCGCGTCGTGAGAAGAATCGCCGTAGAGCTGCCAAGCAGGAAGACCCTGAGAGCGAATGTACGACTTCGAGGTGCACTGCCCGCGTGACGAAGCATGTGAAGACTGCGACCCAGATTTTCATAGCTTGCGTGGGCTCCGTGGGGGACCGCACTGTACAAGGACCAAAGTAATCCAGGCCCACGTGGTCGAACGGACGCGTTGGCGTGACTCGTGTTGCCGGTAATGCTGCCATTGGAGGGGCCGCAAACGGGCGCGCATCCCGTTTACGACAGGCACCGCATCGACGTAGTTGTCCTTTGACCAACTGCCTGCCTTGTGGGATCCAAAACTGCTGGCGCAACTCTGTCCACGTCGTTTGTTCGCCGGCATGTCGAAGTTGCAGATGCACGTGCGCGGCCAGATGTTTGGCGAGCAGTGCTTGCGGCGAGAGAAAGACGGGTTGACATGCATCTGCTGACAGCGGTGAGTGGATCAGACGGCTGTCGTACCGCAGAACGCCGTCGACGTCCGTGAAGAGCACCGGGGTGTGCATCTTGGTCGGAGGAAAGTCTTGCTGCGCCTGTAGGATGAGAACGCGTTTGGCGATTGCGAGGTCGGTCGCCGACAACTTGGGGGCCTGTGCTGCCGCTGTGAGTTGTTTCATGAGCGGTGTCGAGGCTCTGTGTTGCAGAAATCGAGCACACGCACGATGAACGAGTGCCTGTGCGCGAACCAGACCAATGTAGCTGTTGCTCGACTGTAGGTTGACACACGGCCACGTTGACGCCGATTCCGCAACACGAGTAGCGAACGCCGGAACAGTGGGTGACGACGGCCATGTCGCTTCGGGCTGCGCAAGCCATGCCGGTCCATGTAGCCATTCCGGTCTGTTTCGCAGCTCGTCAGGGTCGAGACCACGCGTACCGATGTCTGCCGGGTTGTCCGTGGTCGACACGTAGTTCACTGTCGTGGTGACAGAGCGTATGAAACGTACGCGATTCGTGACAAACACGGGTAGAACTGCTTGGGGAGATGATCGTACCCAGCCGAGGGCCGCCTGTGAATCGGTCCAGAGTGCCGGTGCTGCCTGCAGTGCCATGTGTGTCTGTAGAAAAGAACACAACTGGGCGCCGAGGTGCAATGCCACGAGTTCAAGACGAGGAATGGTAATGTCGAGTACCTCGCTTTCTGTCATGGTGGTGGGTGCAATGCGGGATTTGGCCATAAGCAACTGAGGGCGTTGCGTGGGTTCCGCAAAGACCAGGTAGGCGACCGCTGCGTAGTGATGCTTGGATGCATCACAGAAGACATGAAGTCGTGCCGACGGCAGGTTACCGGGTAGATAGCGAGGCACGGTCCAGGTTTTGCCCGCGAAACCGTGAAGGAGTCGCTGCCAACGAGCGGTGTCGCCGTCAGAAAGTTGGGCGTCCCAGTCGTATCGGCCGTGCAGGTCGCGCAGGAAGTGACGAGCAGGTACAAGAGCCGGGGAGGTCCATCCGAGCGGGTCGTAGACTGACGCGACGACGCTGGCGATGACGCGCTTTGTCACGGGTCCTGCTGGTGCCGTCGGGAAGTCGATCCGGAGGGTGTCTTGCGCAGTGTCCCAAACGATGCCCAGGATTTTGAACGGGTCGTCGTTGTCGGCAAACTCAGCGTGGATTGTTGCGTCGTTGGAGCGAAACTGCCGCAAATTCATCTTGGCTTCCGCGAAAAGTGCTTTGGCACGGATGCAGAGTTCACGGGCTTCGTGCGTCGTGCGGGCTGGCATGAAGACGTTATCGGCGTATATCATGTCGGCGATAACTTGTGCGAGGTTACCGTCCGCCGTCGACAGGTGCTGGCGCAGCACCGCATTCAGGATGAACGGTGAGCAGTTGAGCCCGAAGGGGAGTCGGGTAAACCGATAGATGATCAGGTTGTCGGCAGAAGCGGGTTTCGTCGGGTCTTTGAGAAATAGGAATCGCAGTAGGTTCCGGTCGTCTTCTTGGATGCCGATCATGAGGAACGCTTTCTCGACGTCCGCCGAAACCAGAATCGGAGCGAACCGCGCGCGTAGTAGAATGGACGCCAGGTTGCCCAGAAGCAACGGGCCTCGGTACAGGATCTGCTTCAAGGAGTGCCCTGTTCTGCCTTGCTTGGCCGAACCGTCGTAGACGATACGCTTCTTCTTGTCCGTGACCACCATATGGTGAGGGATGTAGTGGCAGGGGCCCGTAGGAAGGGCGTCTAGGGCAACGGGCTCGATGATGCGCTCCGTGAGCTGTTGCTGGATGATGTCGACATACGCCTGCCAGCTCTCGGGATTTGTCGTTTGCCAGTGCCGCGACGTAGACAGCAATCGTGCACGTGCCAGAAAAAAGTTGTCGCTGAAGTCCGCCGGTAACGGTCGTCGGGGCAGGCGCACGTGGTAGCGGCCGTCGGGCGTGCGTATGATGGATGCCTGTAGCTCGCTCAAGGCGCGGTCATCGTCTTGCTCCCATGGGTCATCGCTGATGCCAATGGCGTCGAGTGCCCACTGCTTCTGGAGGAGCTCTGAGAGTTGCGCTGTTTTGGACTGCGCGGGTGACACGCGAAGTGGCGCTGCCGTGACCATGGCTGAGGAATCCACTTGTCCGCAAACGATGGGGCCAAATACGGTGTTGAGCTCGTAGAGGCCGTCCGTGCGCCGTTGCGGTGGTCCTTGGATGACATCAAAGTAGGCGTCTATGCCTATGAGGACATCGACGGCTGCTGTGGTGTCAGGGGCGGCGGCGGCGTGCTTGAGCGGTTGTAAGAGATCGTCGACCGCCCAACACTTGACCACGAGATCGGCCCCGTCCGTGCGAAGCAAGCGGATCTGATGTCGTTGCGCGGAAATCTGCTGCGTGCGGCCGCCAATGGTGGCAACCGTGAGCATGGTGTCGTCGAGGACTGGGAGGTTGAGAGACTTTGCCAATGTCGTAGAGATGAAACTGGCTTCGCTGCCCGAGTCGAGGAGCATCATAACGTCAGCGTTGGTCTGGTGATGATGGACGCGGATGGTTGTCAACGGCAAGTAGGTGTTCGCCGATGACAGCGTCGTTGTGGTCACTTGTGCCGCCGGTGCTGGCGCCGGAGCAACAGTGCCGCTCGTTGTGTCGTTGTTGGGGGTACAAAGTACCAGGTGGTGCCCAGTTTTGTGACAGGAGCGGCACGGACGTTGACGCTTGTCGCAGCCGGTGGACAAGTGATCCGCCGACAGGCAGATGAAGCAGCGACGCAGCTCGCGGATGCGTGCTTTTCGCTGTTCACTGCCGACCACCTTGGTGCAGCGGGTCGTGCTGTGGGCTGCATCGTTGCAGAAGAGGCACGGTCGGCGTGGTTTAGCGGCGCCGTCCGTGGCATCACGTGGTGGTTCAGTGGCTTTCGGGTTCCTGCGCTGGTGGGTGGGTTGGATAGCTGTTGCCAAGGTGGTTACGTGCGGTTGAACTGCGAGGGGGTCTCGGTGTTGTCGTCCAATGCGGACGCGCGAGGCCAAGAGTTGGTGGGCAATGCGACGGACGTCATCGAGTGTCCGGCGTCCATCGCACTTGTCCCAGATGAGGGCCAAGAAGTCTGAGGGCACTAGGCGTTCGACCATGCGGAGGAGCTGCGGGTGAGCGGTGTCTTCGCCGAGCGTGCTCATTTGACGTAGAAGTCGTTCTGCTTTTCCGAGGGTGACGCGTATTTGCAGGTACGTGGCGTTGGGCGGGCACGGTTGGATGTCGGCGAGTTCTTGATGCAGAGCCTCGCTCACGTCTTCGACTTGCCCGAATTGTTCTCGCAGGGTTTGCAGAGCAATGGCGTAAGTCTCTTCGCTTGGCTGGAGACCGTCCACGACAAGCGCTGCGTCTCCTTTGAGATGTGAGAAGAGGAGCGTGCACTTCTCGACGTACGGGATGGGCCTAGCGTCGATGGTGACCCGAAAAGTTTCCCAGAAGTGGAGAAACTTGGAGGGCGAGCCATCAAACGTAGGTAGCTCCATGCGAGGAAGCCGCGACCATTCGCTGGGGCGCTGAGGAAGCGGCGGTGGCCCCGTTGCTGCTGCGTGCTGCCTGACTGCTGGGTGAGCGTACGGGGCCACGTGCTGTGGCGCGCCCGTGTAGTGCCCGATCGGTGCCGTGTGCTGCGTGGCCGAGGAAAGCAGACCCGTAGTTGCCGTGAGCGGAGGGGCCGTAGGCTGCGGACCGTGCGAAGTCATGAATGGTAGCGCCGGATGCTGTCCGTTGATGACCATCGACGGCGGAGCGGAGGTGATCGGAGCCATGTGTGGCGGAGCCGCGGCGGTCACGCCGGGTCGGGGTTGATAGAACGTGCCTGCGGGGTAAGCCGGCATGAGTTGTGGTGCGTAAGAAAATCCGTGGAACTGACCTGAGGGGGCATGGCTGGCCCATGCCGGAGGAACCGCGGAGTCGACGGGTGCGGCAGCTGGAGCTGGCGGAGCGGAAGACGGCGGGGCCGACGGGTGCACGACTTGCTGTGCTGCTGCCTGGTTCAGGTCCGTAGATGTAGGAACCTTGGTCTCGGGTGGCGGAGAGGCTTCAGCAATCGAGGCCGATGGTGTGCGCAAAGGACGCGTCGTCAAGACCATGTGGCGCGAGTTTAATTCGGCGAGGTGCGTCGCGATGTCGTTGCGCTTGGTGTGTGCGTCACCGAAGCAGTCGTTGAGGCTCTCGATCGTCGCTGTGCCGGTAAGCCACTGGTCCAGAAGCTGGGCCTCGTCGTACGCGTCGTCCGCTGACAGGCCGCGGATGATGCCGCGCCAGGCGTCCACCGAGTCGTCCAACTTCTCGGTGTGAAGTTGGATATTGAAATCGAGCCCCTTGAGGTCGAGGTAGAGGCGTGCGATGGCCGCCGGATCGTCCGGCACGTTGAGTTCGACGGCCGCGAGGCGGGCCAGGTGCGAGCGTAGAGTCGCGCGCTGCCGCCCGATAGTGGTACGCAGGGGTCCACTAGCCGATTGCACCATTTCAATCGATCCAAGAGAGAGAGTAGAAAGCTCTTTCTTTATTCAATCCAAGCACATCAAAAATGCAAAACGTAAGCGCATTTATACCCCCTTTGCGGCCGGATATGTATCCGGCCGATTCGGGGGGATCGGGGGGCTTCCGGGAGCGCTTGTCGCTGACAACTGGCAAGAGCTCGTTGCCAGCGACTTCGCTGGCGGCGACAGTAGCTGTTCTTTCCCTTTTTTGAACCACTCAGCCTTCCTTCCGTCCATCCATCCATCCCTGATTGATAGTTGATTTCAGGTGGGACAAAAAATTACGATGGAATGCGTTCTTGCCTTTGCTATCGCTTTTTTTTTATAATCAGTTAGGTTTCATTGTCCCAATCAGTGTTTGAGCAGATTCTGCGCGGGAGATTGTTTTCGTCTTGTCTTTAACGGTTCATTGTTGCACGTCCGTCGCTTCTTTCTGGCTGTTGTTCGTCGTGGGGGCGTCGACCCTGGAGATGATGGCAATCAGAAGAAACATGCAGTTGAGTAAAAAATTGTTTTTATAGTAACATGACAACAAAAAAGGGAAGGAGAAAGGGTAACTTACTTCATTCATTGCCTGCCCAGGCTCAGAGCCAGAAGGGTCGGTCGGTCCAAAGATGGGACTGGTTAGGGGGTAGGGCTTGCGCCGGGTGAATCTTCATTATCTTAGGGGGCGAAACGAAGTAGTACATGCTAGTACATAGTTAACACCTGAGCTCAAGCCGTCTGAGGCGAGTTCATCAGATCACTTGTCTTTTTGTGCTTGTCTGGGTGCCGGTTGATGTGATGCATCGGTTTGGCTGGCATCACATCGACCGGCGCCATGATGTTGACACCTGCACTGACGAGGTAGGTCTAGAACAAGAACCATGGTTCTGCAGATCGCGCTTTGTGATAGGCTGTCCGGATTCAGGCCTTGTTTTTCGTTTTTCATGTTTTTGCGACCAGCGGCGAGTTGAGAAATGTTCCGCGCGCGATAATCGCTTGATTTTGATCTCTATTTACATTTTGAGCCTTCTCTTTTTTCAGCGAAATGCACTACATTGGCGTGATATGCGCCTTTGCGTTAGTATCGTCCGCGGCGGCAATGCCGTTTAGTGATGACATTTTTTTCATTGAAGGAAAGAGAAACAGTAAGTTGTGCTCCTAATAAACATTTTTTAACAATAGATAAAAAATTGTAAAAAAACATACTGTCAATTAGTTGGCAAATGTTTCGATGATCTATTTATAGTTTAATCAGCGAAGCACCGATTAATGAAGCAATGTAGGTACTAAATCATACTGCATTGTTCTACTAACCGCAGTCACGTTTACACGCTGACTTTATTTCCCTATTCAGGGTCGCCATTGTTTCAAAGAACAGGTTTAACTTGAACAAAAAAAAGTTCAGAAGTAACTTTCCCCCCTTCCGTGCACCCTAGTTTATCCTGTCCGATCCATAATAATTAGTAAATACGAAATGATGACATCTAGTTGCAAAAATAAATATTTTTCTGCAACTGCCCAAAAGGCACAACTTTTGTATCCTGTTTGATGCCTCTTTTTTTTTATGGATTTGCGAGTAATCCAAGTGGCAAGCAGCGTCAATCAAGCGAATCCCAACTTTCTTCGCCGTCGCGCCCTCTTCAACGGGGTAACGATGGGGAGATTTCCGTATGTGTTCCTTGAGGTGCAGGTAGAATGAGGGGTGGGTGCATCGTGCATAATTATGATGAGTCCAAATTGCATACCACAACACAAGCGTATTTTCTTTTGCTTTTCTGCGTTTTTATGTAATCTTCAGTCAATTTTTTGAAGGGGGACAAAACCTGTCAACAAATTTAGAGTCATGCGAACACGAACATCTTGCCCTTGAAAACCAACGGAGCGCCAAAAAATCAGTCAGATATTTCGTAAAAATCAAAACTAGTGTTTTTTTTGTAAAAAATGAAAGTCCAAGAGATCAAATGTTTTACAACCGTTCCTTTTTAGAATCAGGAATCGTCGACGAAACAAAATTCAGTATTCGAGATGAATACAGCTTCGACGACGACCTAGACAAGGCAGTTGACATCGATGACATCTACGATGAAAGTGTGCCCGCTCTGCCCAAGTTCAACCTTTTCAAAAAAGGCCGGAAGGTGGGCACTACACGGATCGCGATCGTTACCCGTCCTGGACTGCCTACTTGGTCGACGCCTAAACCTAAGATCACCCAGAGGCTGGAAAAGTTCGTGACATGGACCCCCCCGCCGCATCCGTCGGGGGCCAAACAAGCTTCCGAAGATGATAAGCCTACTCGTCCGACACCCGGTCCACAGTTCAACAGTCAAAACATTGCTAAACCTGCATTCACGGACGCGAACATCAATGCGAAGGATGACTTTGCCCCTCCTAAGCCTAAAGGCACGAAGAAAATCGAAGAACAACCTAAAGAAGAGGTCAAAAACGTGAAAAACGTAGAGGCAGTTGCTTCCACGACTACGAAGAAGACAAAAAAGCCGTCGACGACACGGAAGGTGACAACTGTAAAGCCGACAACTGTTGAACAGACTACGGAACCGGCAACCAGCACTCCGAAAAAAACTACGACTACCACGGAAAAGACTACGACTACCGAGAAAAAGACTACGACTACCACGAAAAAGACAACGACTACTGAAGAACCTACAACCACAACCGAAGAACCAACTACCACTACAACAGAAGCTACAACTACGACAAAAAAGCCGACAACAGTAAGAAAAACTACCACAACGGAGGCTCCTACAACGACAACTACAACCCAGGCTCCTACGACGACAGCGACTACTGAGACACCTACAACTTCTACAACAACGGAGGCACCTACAACAACAACCCGGGCCACAACTGCATTCGAAAGGGCACCTACTTTCTCCAAATCCTTACCACCGACTCCAGAATTTGATCATCTCGCAGAACTTCGTGCTCGTCTTCGAGGTATCAATGAAGCTCTCCAACGCCAACGTCAGCATACGGTTGTAGTCACCGCTCCACCAACTTTTCCTCCACGGACCGTGACTGCTCCTCAGCCAGTACAGATCCGGTTCACCCCTGAAACAGTCCGTACATTTGTCGTGCCAAACAGCGTTGATCAGCGCGTACGATCCAATTCTTTTGTTGTTGAGCGTCCGACTCCCGTGCAACCTATTGTGAGGCCATTTATCATTCACCAACGTCAGTCGCAATCGCCTACAGCCCCACAATTTTTCTTCTTCACGTGAGTTATCACTTCTGAAGCCTTCAGGAACTCCTAATGTGATTGTTTCTATTTTAGACGAACTCCAGCGACCCAAACCGTCCCACCAACGACGACAACGCCGCCGCCGTCGACGACGACTACGTCAACGACTGCTCGAACGCCATCAATTAATACCGTACGAAATCCAATTGTCGTGCCTAAACCCCCGATTATCTCTCATCCCCAGGCGCCCCCGTACAGAGGCCCTAAATACAACTGCCGAGTGTTGATGGCTATTTCCGACGGCAAGCCTTCGCCCAGACACGACCCCCTCTGCCGGCTCAAGTTCCCCGGTTTCCCCGAGGATAACGAGTGCCATTGTACCTATGAAGTCGCTTCACGCGACGATCAGGGCTGTGCCACCGGCTTTCTCTATACCTGCACGCAACGCATCAGGAGAACGTAATCTCTGGCGTCTTTTTATGTACACGTGCAGTTCCCGTGGCCGTTTAAGAAAAAAGTGATACAAATCCCGTAATAACTGCCGAGGAAATCGTCAACTTTTCCAATACTGTTGTTCCTTCCGTTTATCAACCCCAAAGTTCTGTAATTAATTTTTTCATTGTTTCGTATCATACTAGTGTGCCTCCAATACCAGTTATTCTTTGCTCTTGTGTGCCATTTCTATCAAAGGGTTTGTCAAGTGACCTTTTGTGTGCACGATAAACTACAAAGCCTTTCGAATGCCAAGTAGCTACAATTTAGAGAGGCCAATAGCTCATAAATAACATCATCAGAACAAAAAAACAATTTTTGCATTTCAAAAAAGACCTAAAGTGATCTATCTGCAAAAAAACAATTCAAAAAGTACTAAAAAAATCTGATGCAAAAAAACAAACAAATTGTAGCTCATTTTTTAAACTAACTGCCCTTTCCCTCCGTTGAAACCATAGCAATAAGCGTGCCTGTGGATACGTCTGTGGTCGTGGTGGCCTATGCAATCATTGAATTTAGGTTAAACAAAATTCAAATAATATTTATTTACAATTATGGTTCAGATTTTGTTAGATGATTAACCGTTGTTTTGAGTGAACTTGAAAAGCCGGGAAAGTGGTTAATCGTCCAACGAAATCTGCTTTTCGTCTTTGCATGCCTGTTTAATCACAAAAAAGCTACAACATCCCCTGCAATCTCTTCTAACAGGAAAAAAATTGAGGAATCCAAAATCGGATTGGATTTTGGTGAACAAAACGAAAAACGAGGGTTTTATATAGCCCTCATTTTTTTGCTTTGTCTGTTCTAAATTTACCAGTCCTACATTCGTTGACCTTTTCACTGTCAATTTAATCATCATCAAGAGATTTCAACGAACGTCATAAGCCAAATTATCTATCAAAACACCGGATATCTTCTGACTAATGCCTGCTAAACCATCCCTTCTCTTCGTGAATCCAGTGATCCGCCATATACGTGGCGTTCTAGAGCTTCCGCGTCTCCCCACACGCAACAATCACAGGTGTCATACCAAAAGAAAGGTCATCGACCAGGCACAGCCAGTGCCACAATAGGCTTGGCAATGGCCACAAACTCCGCTCCATTTGTCAGCTGTAAGCAGTAAGCATTATGCCAGACAACTAGCTCCCCCCACTCCTATCTTTTGCTCTTGGCAATGTCTGTTTTTATTTTTTCCGCACAAGAAAGAAAACAAGGTCCAGGGTCTCGTTGTTCATGACGGGAAACGTCAGTTATCCATGTTTTTTTTGTGTCTAGGTTATTTGTCGTTTTCTTCCTGCAGACCAGCATCGAGACCAAAAAACAGCTAATTGCACATAATTTTTTCATTTCTAGAAAACTTGGCTTACCTCCAATTTATCAGGGCTTCGGCTTCGAGACGCACTCCTCAGTACCCCCCAACGGGTCTAATTATTATAAGCCTTAGCAATGTCCTATTTCCCGGGTTCGCATTATTTTTGCTAACTTGCAAAATTGACGCGTCGCTGCCTTTTTTTGCATTCTGCCACCCTCTGCAATTTTTTTCGCATGACTTACAACAATTTAAATAGTCTCGTAAATATTTTTATTCAACCGGATAAAATTTAGGAACTATTTGAACTCCGTTTTAAAGAAATTCCAGAATACGCGGAATCTTAGAGCATTCTGAAGTTCGTGTAAAACGAAATACTTTTTGTAAATGGGCCAGCAACACACCCTCTCAAAAATACACCTTTATCTTAACTATAGTCACATTCACGACAACCAAGTTGTGCCACGGAAAGCGTTCGCCCTCACGTGGCATTCCAAAATGCTTTCGTCAAGGATGTGAAAAAAAAACCTTCCTGCGACTTTAAACTACAGTCCAATCTGCTTAGCCAAAGTTCACGCGTTCTATCCCCGGTCCAAAAGCTTCGCTATCATGCATTAGATGCTTCCCAAAGCCCTGCATCGTCATCAGCATCAAAAAAACACGCCAGCCTGACTCCGCCAAAGTCAGTCGTCTCGTAATCCAATCTAATTTAGTATAATCTGCTCTTTTTACTCCTCGTTGACGCGTTAACACACACTCCTTCTTTGTCGACGGAATCCCAGAGGCCATTTTTTGAAGACACACGCAGCACGACGGCGTGCACTTGTCACCGAGGTGGTCGACGGCCAGTTTCCCTTTTACCTCTGCAAGCCAAGCCGGTCACCTCGCCCGGTGAAGCCCATTTACATACATACGTGTTACGCGACAACAACGTTTGCTTGCGCGAGATGAGACTCCTCCTATGAGTGCCTTTAAGGCGGTGGCCGGCGACGAGTATAAGCCAGCGAGGAGACGACGTGTCAGCGTGCCGGCCTACTACGTCCCTATCACCATCGGCGCAACGCAGTAGTTGTTGTTCTATCTAATAACTATTATACTTATAATCAGCATCTGTATAAATATCGGCACTGTATTTCTACACACAATCGTCTTTAATCATGCAGAGTAAGTTTTTATGGGTTTGGTTCATGCACAATGTCATGCACCTACTTTTCGTCATGGCTTACATTTACACATTTACAACTTGTGAACAACTTCTAAGTAAAGTTGTCCACAAGGTGCAGTGCTATGTACAATGGCTAGAAATGACTAATAACATTTTTTTGTCTTTTTGGTTCCAAAACTCAAAAATAATACGAACTGGTCATTAAATCCGAATGATTTTTATGTAGTTTTCGGTCCAATAAACTAGGTCAAATTCCGAACAATGAACCAAATCCCACCATTTTCAGAAGTACTAGTAGGCTTTTTCATCATGGCGATCTTCCTGTTCGCACTTGCATTCTTCATTTCCATGCGAACTAACGTGACATTCGAACAACGCAAGCTAGAAGATCGCCTGCCCTGTGGCCTGCTTCAATCGACAGAAAGACCGCTACCTAGTCGGGTTACCCGTCGCCTAATCAACGCCAACTAATCCCCTAGGCTGCTTCCGACCTACGTGCCTTTTCCGTTTTTAACGGAAACGTAAAAGGTAGAAACTGCAATGCTTCATTGAGATCTGATTCGTCCTTGCCAAGGCGAATGGAAGACAGACCTTAGAATCTTTTTTTTCAGTCAATGACTTTGTCCAGGGACATCATCAACTGGTAAGCCTTCTTGTACCGTCTGCCTGTTGTTGTTTTTTGTCTACTATTATCCATGTATGTATTGTCATCATCTCCTAGGAATCACTAAGACCAGGAAAGTCCAACTGGACAAATGAGTTAGCTAATAGGGGAAAAGGTGCATCTTTTTTTTTGTGTTTTATGAACATTGACTGATTTTGTATCAAACCCCATGTCCTATTTCTACGAAAAAAGACATTGCATTTGTCTTTTTTTTCGCGTAAAGCAATGATGTCCGATTATCTTATCACTAGCTAACGGTTAATTGTTTGGTCACTGACAGACGTACATAATCTGGATTTATCCCAAATTATGGATGAGTCAGAAAAGACGTGCATCTTCAAAATTTGTACTTTTAAAAACCAGACAACAATGACGAGTTGACTTCTTTCCTATGAAGACGCCAAAAAAGGAAGAACAAGGAATGGAATTTGTAGGAAGTACATACACATTTCTTGCGTCCCAACCCCCTTAAACCGCCTCGAGGCCTCCCAAAGGCTTTCTCATCGACTCGGACTCGCTAAGCCACCAGCGATGGCGCGAAACGACTAATTTGTCCCTCTCCCCCTCACTTCCTTCTATAATTGTTGTTATCATCGCCTACTCACACCTATGGCATTTGCTGTTTGTTGCAAATATTATATAGTATGGCATACGTATAATCATCCGTCCCATGGGTCTCGTTGAAAAATTTATCCATCAAGATAAATTTCACAACGCAAAACCAATTGTCTGTCTTTTTTGTTTGTTTTTTTTTGTAATATTTGTTGTGATACATGTTATTCACTTTATGAGTTAATAAAGAAGCGATTAATGCCATTATTTGTCGGTATGCTCACAAAAAAATGACTCGAATGGACATGTTCCATTAAAAAATTTGTATCGATATTCATTACCCGCAATGGACAAAATCCATTAATTCTCGAAAAAAACTTTTACCCGTAAAAGACAAAATTCAAAATTTGAGAAATGGAAAATGTCTTTTATATTGAAAAGATTTTGACCCTCGAAAAAACAAAAACAGATGCAAACTAATTTGCATGTGTGTTTTAAATGAAAAATGTCCATTAAATTGAAAAGACTTATTGATAATCAAAAACAAAAACAAATGCAAAATAATTTGCAAGTGTTTGTGGCGATGGGTTTGAAAAAATGACAAAAGTCGAAAACGAGCTTTTGTCATTTTTTCTTCTTATCGTGATTCCCGGCGCGATTTTTTGCGCATTTTTGCATTATGAACTTAAAATTATAATAATTTTTGTCCTATCGTTTTCATTCATGTTTTCAATTGTGTTTGTTTATAAGTGCTTTGCTGCTATGTTGTTTCCCTCCGTCGTATATTTTCTGCTCGCCGTCAACGGCTGTGCTACATAGACGAATTGTTGATTGACTTCAACCATGGTAAGAATTTTGCTCGGGTAATATTTACTGTTTGGGGTTTGCATGACATGTGTTTTTCTAACAAAACCGTATAGTCGTCAGTTGGCAATGTTGTGGTTTTGATTCTGCGTGTTGTTAGTATTTTGAGGTTGGCGTTTGAGTTTGGGGAAAAATAGGTTGATGACGATTGGATGGAGATTTGTTGATTACGGCGTTTCAAAACTGCATGCCTTGCCAAAGCACTACTATACAACTTGTTAGAAAAACACATGTCATGCACCCCAAGACCATTTTTTTCATGAAGTATTTTCATTTTTTAGGATGCCAATGTTATTGCCGCCGCCGAAATCGACATCTTCGGAATCGTCCTCAAGCTTCCCTCTCATCGAATCAATCAGATCAAGTGACCGTTAACTCGACAACGTAATTTTTTGTCTGTTTGAATGTAATTTGTTGTTTATATGTATGATATCGTTGGTAAATAGAAATGACCTACTGTAGCAAAACGCGTGGGTGGAATGGGGTCAGAGCAGAACGAAATCGCGGCGAAAGAATATTCATGACACTTTGCCAAGCTTTGGGGAATGGACATTGTCTTTCAAGGATAATGGACTTTATCTATTCAACCCGAGGGAATGGACTTGTCTATTATTGCATGAAACGATTGACATGTCCATTACTTGGGATTGACATTTCAATTACCGGTGAATATCATTTTTTTGTGAGTGGCAAAATCTGATAATCCTTATTACTCACACCTTGGATGTATACTGGATACGGTGCCAAGGTGTCGTCAAGGAGCACTCAAACTCATGCTCAAGCTCGAGCGCAAAAGTCCATAATCGAGTCTGCAGGGGAAAAAAAACAAACAAGTCAGGGGGACAAAATAACATTATTTTTACGACGTCTAATGGCCACAATAAATTTGTCAGCAAAAAAGGTCAGGGCAAGGTACATTTTACAGCTTTTACGGCGTTTTTTGATCTCGAAAAAATAAAATATGGTTTTTGCGCCGGTTGAACTCTATTTGGTCAAAGTCAGAAATTCAAAACAAAATAATAAAACAAAAGACGAACAGAAATGAACAAAGACAATATCAAAATCAGGAATGGGCAAAAAGTCCGTTTTTTTTCGTTCAGAAACGAACGCGAACATTTTTATAATTTTGTTCAAATAATCAAAGCACAAAATTTTATTCCTACAAATTTTTATTTACGTTACCCTAAATTTATTTCAATTTCTGTTCGTTTTATTTATTCGAAAAATTTTATCTTTTTCGTGAACAAATAAATTTAAGAAAAATCTGTTCGCCAACAAACGCGAACGTTCGCCCAACCATGGCTGCCACCGTTCCCTAATATTATCCAAGTTTTTTACGTGAACGAACACAAACGGTAAAAATTTGTTTGCGTACGAACAAATTCAAACAAGAACGTTTGCCCCATGCTAAAAAAATCCCTTTTACCTCAAAAAATCAGCTCAAAACAAAAAAAGCGCCAAAAAACGCAAAAGACAACTACCGTAAACATGACACTCTCACAGCGAAAATGCGCACGCACTAACCATGAGATACCTAAATCTGATAGTAAATATCACGACGGTCACCGCGCCGCGGCTGATATAAAAGCGCATTTCTTGGCATCCGCTGACTCATTTTTGAAAAACTGTGTTTTCGATGATTTGCAAAATATGACGAATCACCTCGGTCAGTAGCCAATGGACTCGACCCGACGTCCGTTTATTTCTGTCTAGAACCTTCGATTGTTAGTCAGTTGCGGGTCGTGACAAAAAAATCAATGAGTTACGAGACAAAAATTGAGTGAAAGCAGGTTGCGTTTATCAATTTGCCGGATTTTTTCATTTTTTCGCGTTTGTAAACATGCCTTATACTCTCGAGGCGATTACAGTATCTGTAGACCGGAGTGTTGGTCGCGCGATGGCAGACGAGTGCACTTTTTTCGTTTCTGGCATATTTTTGACACAATTTGTTTTTTTGAATGTTTTTTGTTTTTTTTATGCCTTTGCGATTGTTTTTATCTTTTTTTTTCGCGGTGTGCATCCGTGAGTCAGTGTTTTTTTTTATGTTGGCTACGCTGCTCTCCTGCTTGACCGCACGTAAGCTCAATTTTTCGCGATCCTTCTTCTTTATCCAGATAGCTCCCTCGCTGCAATGTCGACGATTTTCTTACCCGCGATACAGCTTCAGGTAAACATGGATATACTTACAACGAATCCTGCTACGGAGACCAAAGGCACACAAACTGATTTGGAATTTGTGTATCCACCGGCGATCAAATTGTCGGATGAGTATCCCTGTGGGTTTTTTTTGCTTTTTTTGTCTGTTTTTAGTAACAAAGTTGTTGTTTTTTTCAGTGACACCTCCCGATGCGTTCGCCTCGACATCTGAAGTCGCGAATGCCATGCTGACGCTTGTCATCCGGAACTTCAGCAAGATGACCGATACCATCTACGGTCCTCCGGTCGGCATTCGCGGACTTCCCTGGCGTATCATGGTCATGCCGCGCATCCACACACCCAAGAATAAGAAGTGTTTGGGCTTTTTTGTCCAGTGTGTTCCCAGTTCTTTTTCTGAGTATGTTTTTTTGGGCTTTATTTTGTTTTTTGAGGTATTTTGACATAATTTGATGCTTTTTGGTAGTATTTCAGCCAAATTTTGCCTTTTTTGGGACATTTTAACCTAATTATTGGCATTTGGCCCATCGTTTTTGCACTTTGAGGTATATAGGCATAATGTTGGGCTTTTTGGCACCTTTATGCGAATTTTTTTGGGTTTTTCCATCTAATTTTGTGCGTTTTGACCTAATTGGGGGTTTTATGGTCTGATTTTCGGCTTTTGGGCGCCTTTTTGCTTAATTTTGGTCATTGTGATCTCATGTCGTGTTTTTTGGTTCAATTTTGGAGTTTTTGGTCTAATTTTGTGCTTTTTGGGGTTTTTAGCCAAATTTCTGACCTTTTGGGATAATTTTTGGCATTTTTGAGGTATTTAGGCATGATTTTGGGCTTTTTGTCGCTTTTTTTGCCTAATTTTGTTTTTTGGGTCTTTTGACATAGTTTTGGACTTTTTTGGCATATGTTTTGCTCTTTTGGCGTAAATTTCGCTCTTTTTCAGCTCCTGGACTGTCCAAGCTGATGCCGAGCTTTCTGTCTGTTCATACATTACTGAAAAATTCACTCGAACGACAAGTCACGTGTATAACAACAAGGAAAACGACTGGGGCTACTCGTGCTTCATGTTCTGGTCTGATATCGTGGATCCCACCAAGGGCTACATCCACAACGACACTGTCAGGCTCGAAATCGTTGTCAGCGCTGAGAAGCCGAAAAACATCATGTAAGTTTTTTTCTTCTTTTTTTCTTTGTTTTTGGATGGAAAACCCTCTTTTTTCAGAGATCACGAGACGTTTCGTAAAAAGATCCTCGAATACGTCCGCCTGGCCGACGTACAGTCAGAACGCGGCCTTCTCGACAAGGCAATTGATGTCAACGCTTCCGCGGCCAAATTCTGCCAGAATAAGGACAACGACCTCTGCGAGGCCCTCGAAACCCAGCGCAAACGTTTGATCGATTTGAAACTCAAAGAATCGATCGCTCGTCTGGAAACCGTGTCAAAGACCCCTTCCGAAGACAAGGTCTCGTCTGGCAATCAACTCGCAGTCCGCAAAGCCATCCTTTCCCTGGCTTCGACAAAAAAGGCGAATGGTGAGGCTTCCATTTCTTTCGCAGACAAAAAAAATATGCGGAAAATTGATATTTCCGTGGTTACGGTTACGCCTTCGAATAAGCCTAATCATCCAGGAGCTGCAGCGCGGACGGGACGCCAGAAAAAGACGGCAACAACGACTTCGGCTGCTATTAAGCCTCCGCCGACGCCGCCATCCGATCCAAATTCAACTCTGCCCACTGTGGTGGACCCTGCATCCGACAACTTTCCTCCGGGCTACACAGCGAAGCACCTCCAACTCAGCATCTACGTCGATCAAAATGGCTCTCTTAAAACCCGTACGAATGCCGATGAATTCCTTCAAACCCATCAAAATGCCTCGTGTCAGACGGAACACGTGCAGATCCCTGTCTCCGTCGTGGACGCTGCTCGAGCTCAGCCCACGGTTGAGGGTTACATCGTCCGTGAAATCAAAAAGGCCAAAAGTCATATGCAAAAGCCGGGAAGCAAGGCGTCGTCGTCTGCCACCAACGCTCAGGGAACCAGCGAGGCTGAGGTAAGAGAATTTGATGTTATTTTTAATGAAAATTAAATTTATAAATATTTATGAAAAAAATTTTTTTTTAATATTATTTGAAAGATATTTTTTTTAATTTTATTGAAAAAATTGTTTTTGTCTTAAAAATTATAGAAAAAAATGTTTTTTTATTAGTTGTACCAGGTTTTTCTAATTATTTTTTTTCGATTTTTCTTAGCGATGAAAAAAAATGCGCAGAAGTTTTTTTTTGTTTTTGGTCCAATTTTTTACACAAATCTAAAATGTTAACGGAAAATGCAAAAAAAAAAAACTAAATAAATTTTTGCTCTATTTTTTTTTGTATTTTTTGAACCGATCCGCGTTCGTTTTACGAATTTGTCGATCGCTCCGCTCCGTTCCCAGTTTTTTTTTTCAGTTTTTTTTCTCGCTTGGAGCAGTCAAAAACTGATTTTTTCAACTTTTTTCAGGAATCCAATGACCCTGAGCCGACGAGTTTGCTGGTACAGAGTGTTCTGAAAAAACTGCCCAAGAAAATAGCCCTGCAAGAAATGGACGTTATGCAGCTGGCCGAGTACCTGCACGAGTTGGCTTACATCACGGTGTACATTTTCACGATTTTGAGTGAGATAGATTTGGGGGGAAAGGCCTATTCCCTGGTTGATCTCATCAAGGATCTCAAACAGCCAATCGAATACGATAATGATGTTCTTGATTACGATTTATTCAAAGGTGAGTACTTTGTTGTTTTTTTTTTCAAAAATGTTTTTGGTGTTATTTAGAGTCAGAACCGATGCCCGAATTTCCGTCGGAGCGCACCAGTCTGCCGGAGTTTATCAAAAAACTCATGCGTCTCAGTGACTTTTTCACTGTGAAGTTTCGACAGTTTCTCTACGTTTATCGCAACATTGAGTACGTTTTATATTTTTTTACATAACTTAAAAAAAATTTGTTTTACACCAAAAATATTTTTAAGCATCAAAAAGCTGAAGTTCTGCCTGATGAAACGGCTTTCCATGGACGCCAAGGATGTCGAAGATGGCCGCGAGCATGTTCTTTTTCTCGAGGAACAGTTGCACTCTGCGACGATTTGCTGCAAACGCTTCCAGACTGAAATGGAACACCTTAGCAGGGAAAACAAATCGCTCATCGAGAAGGTGAAATTTCTCAAAGAGAAGCAACACGACTTGGACTCCCTCAGAGCGGCTGAAAAGGAAAATGAAGCTCTCAAAGCGTCGCTGAAGGAGGCCGAAAAGAAGATCTGCGATCTTCAGAGCGCTTTCGGCCGCGAACGGCAGTCGTACAACGATTCCAAGGCCAATCTGCAGCGCGAGAATCAGGCTCTTCTGAATGACGTCAAATCTGCGAAAGGTCTCCTGGAGGACATGCGAGCTTCATGCCGTCGCGCTGAGACCCAGCTCGCCACCGAGCGTAAGTTCAACGCTGCGGCACTCAAGGCGGAGAAAGAACGCGCGTGCCGGGCGGAAATCTCGCTTCTCGACTGCGTTCTCGTCCACGGTCTCCGGATTCTCGAGCGTGCGCGTGTCGACAGTCAGACGCAGGTCAAGGCTTTCAACAACGTCCTCTCCGCCCTCCCTCTGACCGCCGAAGTCGAACGAGATGTCATGAAACGGAACATGAACAGCTGGATCGAAACCTTCGAAGAAGTCGCCACCCTCATTGCTGATACCCATCAAAAGTACAAGCAACACGTGGATCAACTCAAAAGTGGCAAGACACTCGCTCAGCTTGAAAAGTTTGTTGTCCCTTCTCCGCCTCCTCCTCCCAAGATGGAGAGGGTCCCATCGCCCGAGCCCCAGCGCCAGCGCGTGCCTCCTCCTGCGCCCCCGCCCGGAATGGTCCGCCGCGGCTCGCAGCCTGTTATCTACTCGAATCCGACGGCCTACACCGCCCCGCCTCCGCCCGTGAATATGTGGATGTCGGCTTCGCGTCCGAGTAATACCGGAATTCCTCCGCCGTACGTCATGCAGCAGATGCCACCGCAGTTTCCACCCGGCTATCAGAATTTCAACGTCTCCGAGCCTGTCGGATGCCGTCCGTCGTCGTCGTCGACGACTGTGAAGCAGCCGCCGAGGGATGATTATCCGATTGGCAGCAGCATTCATCCCTCGAGCAGTGCCGGTGAGTTGCTCCAGTCTTTTGACCTGCATAGAAGCATGGAAGAACATTTGTCGTCCATGTCTTTGTCGGCATCGCCCTCGATCCACACCCCCGGAGTCATCGGGGATCATCGTCGCAAGAGCAATCCGACTGTCTCGGGTCCTCCTCCTCCTCCTCGTCGTCCACCGAATTCCGCTACTGACAGCGGATTCTACGACCTCTTCAGCATGCGAAACGATATCTTTGGCGATTGGCTGACTCGCATCGAGAATTTGCCTGAACCAAAGCTTGTGGACTGATTCGATTCGATTGCCACTGGCGGCGTTCTAATTTCTAACAGTTATTTTTTTTGTAATCACTTTTTATGATATAAACTTTCCGTTTTCGAAAAAAAAGTTGTCAAACTCGAACGAGTTTGGCGACAATTCGCTGAACGGGAGCGTCGATTTGCCGGGATGAAGAAATGCGAAAAACGCCTTTTTCCTGGACAAAATCGGCAAAAGCAAAGTAATCACCCGTTTTGCCGAAATATACCATCTTGGCTGCGAGCACGATGACTCCGCCACCGGACAGGGCGGCATCGAGGACGCCGTGCAGAGATTCGTAGTCCGCGGCTTCGTAGATGGTCTCGGACGTGAGAATGACGTCGAACTGCCCAGTTGCGCTGCCGACGACTGGGCATTCGGACCATTTATCCCATGAACAGGCAGTTGCCGTAGCTCGGGATTCGTCGAGTCCATTCAGTCGGAGGTTAGGTGACGTTACCAATTCGATTACGGATGAGTTCTGAAACAAAAAAAATGACACAGAAAAGTGGTTGGGAAAGTCGATGTAAATTTTGAAAAATTTACCTAACTTTTGAAAAATTTACCTAAATTTAGAAAAATTTACCTAAATTTTGAATTTTTTTTCGGGCCTAAATTTTGAAAAAAAATTTCGTTTTAGGATACTTTTTTTTGAATTTTGACAACATTCCGAAAAAAATTGTCCAAAACAATAAAAAAATTGGTCAAAATGTGAAAAGATTATTCACTCGAATTTAAAAAAAATGAAAAAAATTTTTTTTTCCGGTCAATCAAATTTTATGCCTCGCTTCAATAAACTCACGTAATCCTGACAAACAACGTGTGAAGCCCCTTTCTTGGCAGCTACGATAGACGGCAGCGCAGCACCACAGCCAAGCTCGAGAATCCGCTTTCCGGCAACATCGACGGTTGCTACGGCTTCTGCGAGATCGTAGGCTGCTTCCCAGACCTTCAGACCGCCTTCGTAGACCTGTCGTTCAAGATCTGACGTATCAATGGTCGTAAGCTCATCGGCGTATCGCTCGCGGTGTTGCTTGATGAGTCTGTCGACCAGGGCATCGCTTTGACGCCGGATTTGTTCACCCGCGAGTTCTACGGTGACAACATCCGTCGAGGCGGTCGTCATCGTTGCTTAAAATAAAAAAAATGTGGTATGACACCAAAGATCTGCGAAAGGCGCCAAAAAAGTACAAAAATAGGCCAAAAACCTAAAAAAAAATGCAAAAAAACCGTAAGAAAACCCAAATTTATTTTGCACACAACCGTAACAAACAACAAACTACCGTAATACCCTATACATACCCGAATCCATCGTAAACATCGTTGACAGAATACACATAATTTTTGAAGTCATCGGAGAAGTCACAGAGTGGAACAAAACAGGCTACATCCCCAAAAACGTCTTGTTTCGCTGCGAGACCCTCAAGAAAGCACAGTACATCCGCGGTCGTACTGCGATACCGTTCCAGAATCCATTCTTGTTCGCCGGAAGTTCCACGGCCGTAACGCACTTCGAAAAAATCCATCAGAACAGCCAAAAAACTGACAGAAAATCGACTCGGAAATCCGCATCTCACATTTGGGATTCCTGACACGATTATCGTATCGTAGCATCGTAATGCTTCAATTGTCGCGTTGAGAATCGCCTTTTTCGTCCACTGCCATGGTTTGATCGTAAATTTGCCGTTTTCAATCGTTTTTAGGCCATTTTGTAATTTTTTGTCTTCAAAATCTGCAGTTTTTGAGAACTCTTCAAAATTTAGGATATTTTGATGATTTTTCTTTGAAAATATCACGTTGACCACTGGTTTGTCCATTTTTTTGGGTATAACAACGACTGACGTTAAAAATTGTGGGATTTTTTTGTTGATGAATGGTTGGATACGGTACTGGGTGCCAAAGACGTCTGGGAAATTTGACATTTTCCAAAACGGGTCGCATGGTCCATGTGAAGTCGTGTTTTTCGTCCAAAACAGCCCAATTTTGATTTTGGAGAAAAATCGTTTCGCAAAATCCAATTTTATTTCATCGATTTGGCATTTTAGAATAGGGTTCGGCGATCGTAGGGCTAGGTTTAGGTCGATGGCGAATCTTTGGTGTTGGGCAAAAAAGCAGGCGGCTTTTTTGATGTTCTAAAATAGATGGATTTTCACTTTGGGTGCAAATTTAAAAAAAAATATAACGCTTACGTTTTCGGAGTCGTCTGTAATCGTACCCAGTATAACTTTCGCCAAAAATCCCATACCAACAACGTAGACTTCAGAATTCCCGGGTTTGGATGGCGGAGGCTTCCGAACAATGACTTTTTCAAAATTCAAACAAATTCTCGCGAGAAGATCCCGTGTACGAGGATCGAAAAATGTAAAAAACTTGAAAATAGCACATCCACCGGGTTTTAAAACCCTGAAAGCGATGTCAATTTCCCGGGCTATGAGCGGCAAAACTGTCACTTCTTGGGCTCCTGGATTATCCTAAAATTTTCCCCCAATAATTTTTTTTGTTGCCAAAAAAAATAAAACTTACGGTACAGTCTATGCTACCGTCCGCGGTGACCAGGTCGACAGCGTCGATGAATGGCGACAGGTCCAGGTCGTCTTCAAGGTCAAAAATATCTCCACTGTTTGACGCGCCAAAAATCATCCTTTCCGGATGAAGGGCAATCAAAGAATCATCGGTCAGCATGGATCGCTTTGAAATCCACTCGTAGTGAGGATTCAGGGAATTCAGTGACCAATCGATTTGCACTTCGCCTCTGGTCTCTACGGCATCGGCAATCGCGGCCACAAATTGTCCCGGGGCTTCGCAGAGGTGCAGGGTTTTGAGCGCCTGGCCCGAGGTAGCAGTCAGCAACCTGTCAAACCGGGAAACAAGATCAGCGCACTTGTAATAGGCCCGGCTGAGTCCAGGTGGTAGGCTACGACCAACATCCTGAAAAAACAGAAAAAAATAGATAAAAGAAATAAAAACAAAATTTTAAAAAATGAAAAAAACTGAAAAAAAAATTTTTTAAACCGAAAAAGAACAAAAAAAACGAAAAAAAAACGAAGAAAATTGATTTTCGCACGGTTTTGACCAAATTGACGCCATAAAAAAGCCAACTTCAAAAAATTAGTTCATCAGTTCCCAGCTTCTAAAATTAATACGAATGCCGAAGCCAAAAAAATGATGGAAAAACAAAAAAATGATAATTCCCTGAGAAACAATTTTTTTTTAATTGTGATATCGCCGATCGATTGTTCGTGCCAAAATACCCCTGCTAACAAAAAATCATATTTATTTTTTCCAAAAATCAAATTATAATTTTCAAATTTGACGTCGAAAATTGGAAAAGCCGTAGCTCCAGAATCCGGCATCCAAAAACTTTGAAGAAAAAAAGTTAGATCCTTTCCCTCGGTTACAACAACTTTGGCACAAAACAAAGACACATAAAAAGAAAACAGCTGTGTCCTACCCTACGTCAAAAATTGTCACAGAAAAAATCTTTATATTATAAAACCCCTCGACTGACCTCCTGGAGCGTCGATCGACCAAGCGGATGCGTCCATTCCGTGTGCATGCCCCACGCACGTTGCTGACCTCCTCTGAATCGTGTTTGGGCTTTTGAAGCGTTCAAATGGCGCTCGGCAGCTTCGAGATTCACGAAAAGAGTCGATTCATCCGGGTTTTTTGAATATCCGCCTTTCAGGACGAATTCCTTGCTCTCCAGGGTGTTGATCAGTTTTAGGTATTCCTGAAGCAGGGCTGATTCATCGTAGGTGGAAGAATCAGACATAGGACAAATGTAAAAATTAAAAAAGCAAGTTTGAATCCTTGAAAACTGCAAAACAGAAAAAAATGCGCAGCGGGGGCGACTATGAGAACAATGTGTTCCCTGTTTTTGTTTCACGTTTTATTTTTGACTCTTTTGTCAAAATGATGCCTAAACTTTGATTTTCGTCAAAGCAATGTCATTTACCGTTTTTTTTTGTAACTTGATGTCAACTTTTCTCTAACAGAGTTGTCATCTGAACCAAAATTACCAAAACCGAGCATTCGAGCGGTTTGGCTCACATCAGTTTGGTTATCTCCAAAACGAGCATTCATTTGAGTATTATATTATTTTAAATCGGATTCTGGAGATTTGGTTTCTGACGTGTTTTTCATAAAAACCGATGGTGCGCGCTTCGTATAAAGGAAAACAGTCTGAAAAATTTCATACGGGGGTTTCGGAAGACGGGGCATACAATGGCGTACCCAGATTTAAAAAAAAACAACTGCAGATATTTATTGTTACGCATGGTAAAGCCAGTTTTGTGACAGCGGAATTCAACGAAAAATACTTGCAGTTGTTTTTTGTTTGATGCATAAAAAGCATGCCATTGTATGCCATGTTCTCCAAAAGCCCTGTATACAAATTTTCATACTGTTTTCTCGGAAACGAAGCGCGCGTCATCAGGTTTTATGAAAAACACGTCAGGATCTGCTGCGACATAATTTTGCAGCAGGAAAATTTGCAAAACGTTGCAAGAAGTTTATTTCTTTTTTTATTGCTTATTTTTATCGGCGCTGAATTGTCATTCGCTACCGTTATTATTCCAAATGGAACGATATTATTTTGCTAAACGCAAGAAGAATAAATGTTTTGCGACGTATTGTAAGCTTTACAACGGGACAGAAGCGCTCCGAAGTAACCAATATATAAAGTGCACTGTTCAACGCCCTAACCAACATTAACTGCAAAATGAAGACATCTACGGAATTACTACTACTTTACATTGTTACAACTTTCTTCATCCTCCCGGCATGTGTGTTCGCCAAAGATAAGTTGAAGGACGACGAGATGTGTATCGACCCTTCAAAGAAAGCAACGGCTCCAAAAATAACGAAAGCAACGAAGCCGCCAAGAACGAAGCGAACAACAACAGAAGCAACGTCGCCGACACCCTCGACAACGACAGAAGCTACGTCGCCGACACACTCGACAGCGACAGAAGCTACGTCGCCGACACACTCGACAGCGACAGAACCTACGTCGCCGACACACTCGACAGCGACAGAACCTACGTCGCCGACACAGTCGACAACGACAGAAGCTACGTCGCCGACACACTCGACAGCGACAGAACCTACGTCGCCGACACACTCGACAGCGACAGAACCTACGTCGCCGACACAGTCGACAACGACAGAAGCTACGTCGCCGACACACTCGACAGCGACAGAAGCTACGTCGCCGACACACTCGACAACGACAGAAGCTACGTCGCCGACACACTCGACAGCGACAGAACCTACGTCGCCGACACACTCGACAACGACAGAAGCTACGTCGCCGACACACTCGACAGCGACAGAACCTACGTCGCCGACACACTCGACAGCGACAGAACCTACGTCGCCGACACAGTCGACAACGACAGAAGCTACGTCGCCGACACACTCGACAGCGACAGAAGCTACGTCGCCGACACACTCGACAACGACAGAAGCTACGTCGCCGACACACTCGACAACGACATCAACGGAATAAACGCGGCCGAAATCACATAATTGAAAGTTGCGAATTGTGTCAAAAAGATTTGAATGCATGTCTGGTGTTGTTTTTTTAATTCCGGGATTTCAGAAAAAAAATTTCCGGGTAAAAAACGATCTCAAACTGCATAAAATCCATACTTTTTTCATACTCAACATCAAAAAATAAATTTAAAAGACGAAAAATGATGGAGAAAAGAGGGGTACCTGCTCAAAATAATGTTATTCAAAAATTTCAGAACGTCATTCAATATATCAGAATTTTTAAAATTTGGACTCCGAACAGGTTTCTTAAAAAAACACAAAAGATATTTTTTATCCGGAATTAGTTTTTATCAAAATTGATAAGCCAAAACTTGCAAAAATGCTGCAAAAAACGGTTATTTTTTTCAAAATAATCTCAATTAACGGGGAGGGGGTTCGTGGTACTTCACCTTGCAATGACAATCGATGACCTACAAAAATCCAGGCTTTACATTTAAAATCGGGTCGACTGTCAGCTTAATGGACTCGATACGCGAAAGAAAAGTCAACCATGAACAAATTTATGGAAAAATCAGACATTTGTTTATTTTTGCTTTTTCTAGAATTAATTAAATTTCATTTTGTCATTTATTAAACTTCAAAAAATTTTAAAATCAACGACGTGGCGAAGGTAGCAACGATTGACGGCGCCCATGCAACCTCCCTTTCTAATTTTTGTGACGAGAAATTTTAATTTTGGTAATAAATTCCGGGCCGTTTCTCCAACAAATTCCATTCACGACAAGTTCGTCATCATTCTGAGAACTCAACTCCGCTATAGGCACGCCCGACTCCGATGTCCGCGTCGGCATTCATCAGCAAAGGTAGACGTCCCATGTAATCGCACTATATGATATTGTAGTATGTAATTGTAGTATGTAACCATTGAGAAGGACATAAATAATTTATAACCAGTATATCCTTAAAAAGTAAATAAAAATCAAATAAAAAAGAGTAATGAATGTAATACTATTTATAAATGCATTGTATTTTAAAAACCATTGCGAGCCGATTTTGGAATAAGCCCGCGACCCAGCCTAGCATGTCCTATAGTTGCTATATTTGCTGTAGCACTGCAAAGTTTGCAAAACGTTGCAAGAAGTTTATTTCTTTTTTTATTGCTCATCATTTTGAATTGGCATTCGCTATTGTGATTCCAAATGACGTGGTTTTTTTGCGCAAAAAGGAAGAAAAATAAATGTTTTGCAACGTATTGTAAGCTTTGAAACGTGGCAGAAGCGCTCCAATATATAGAGTGCACTGTTCAACGTCCTAACCAACATTAACTGCAACATGAAGATATCTACGGAACTACTACTACTTTTCATTGTTACAACTTTCTTCATCCTCCCGGCATGTGTGTTCGCCAAAGATAATTTGAAGGACGACGAGATGTGTATCGACCCCTCAAAGTCGCCGACGACGAAAGCAACGAAGCCGACAACAACGAAAGCAACGAAGCCGCCAACAAAGAAAGCAACGAAGCCGACAACAACGAAAGCAACGAAGCCGCCAACAAAGAAAGCAACGAAGCCGACAACAACGAAAGCAACGAAGCCGACAACAACGCCTCATATCTGTACGCAGAACAACGTAACAGAAACAACGAAGCCGCCGAAAGCACCTACCTGTAGGCAGAAAAACATAACGAAAGCAACGAAGCCAGAGTACACGACAACGACGACGACAACACCAAAGGACACGACAACGACAACACCAAAGGACACGACAACGACAACACCAAAGGACACGACAACGACCGGAACACCGCTGCCGGTATATAGTTGTAAGCCGAAATACATGTTCTAATTGGTAGCTATCTGTTCGAGACCCTTTTCATTTGATCGAAGTCATTGGTAACATTTTTTTATTTCAACTTCAACCACCGTAACGTTTCGCCCTTTCACTCTTTCTTTACGCAATCACAACAGAAATGACCGTAACTCTAACATTTGTTTTACTCCCTTTTGTTTGCCTGACGACCGTTCACTAAACATCCCATCATTGACGAATACCAAGTTGTCGGAGCTACACTACCGGTGACGCGCAGCATACGAATCAACTTCTGTGCATCACAAAAAAGCAGTTCATTTATCGTTTAAAAAAAATTGAGTCACTCGAGTTTGAGGCGAAATAAATGTATATCATTGGTGTTCACAATCTACGCATATCTCCTGGGCAAACACGAAAACACAACGTAACGTTTGTATCCAGTGCTGAAAAAAACCCGAACGCTAGTCTATCGGGTCGGGTCGGGTACCCGAAAGCACTGTTTGTAACTGTCAGTGTTGGTAGAAAATGTGGACTACGAGTTTTTATTCTACAAAAATCCAAACTTTACATTTAAAATCGAGTCGATTGAATCGACCTGATGCGCGAAAGAAATGTCAACCAAGAAATAAAATCCGACCGGCCGGATTAATATTTATGTTTCTCCAGTACATCTAGTTGTATTAGACGTTTTTTGTCTACGTGAAGAGTAGCGACTAGATTTCGAGAATTCTCCGTGACATTGCTAATTGCACGGTTTGTTATTTGCAAATCGTGTTGTTTGTGGCATAACGGATTGGCATTTTATTTTACACGGTTATAGTCAGGGTGGCAAAAAGGGGATTCCCATGGGAAATATCCCGGGAATTATCCCGGGATTCCCCTTTATCACGGGATAATTCCCCCTGGAATTTTGAAAATGCGCAATCTCGCATAAAATATCACCGTTATTTTACGCAGGAGCGTGCTTTTTTTTTTCAAATTATGGAAATAATTTTATTTTCATTGTTAATTTTATTACATTAATAAAATAAGTGTGTTTTCAAATATCTTTTTTGTATAAACATGTACTTTTTTAAACGTACCAAAAAATACCCCCGGGGGACTCCCATGGGACTCCCATGGGAATCCCATGGGATAATTCCCTTATTTCTAATTCCCATGGGAGTTTCGCCACCCTGGTTATAGTGCCAAGGGTAGTACTAAATACATTTGTGATACTAGAGTTTGCCAAAGGGATGTTCCGGCATTGGAATTTTAGAAATTGTAGAAACTTTTTTTTTAATTACATACTGAATGACATATCGTTTGACTCAGACTCCTAATTTTTATATTTTTGACAGATTCTCCATTTAAAACTGAGTTCAATGACATGTCAACCATTTCTGTAAATGTTTTTTGTCTGTTGTTTTTGAGTGTCAGAAATCTTAACAGCAAATTTTTTATTGTGTGCGAAATATGTATAATTGTAGTTATTATTATTATAAGCAATGAACAATTCTACAAAATTGTGGCCAGAAAAAAAAGATTTTTTGTTGTGAGTAATTACGCATGTATTGCGCGTATGGAAAGTAAATAAATGTAAAAAAAGGACGCCGCACAATTCATCCGGCCGTTTTTTTATTTTTTATTTTTTTATCATTGTCAAGTTTTTTAGACCCGATGTCATCTGCTCTCGAAATCATCGGTATTGCAACTGATGGGATAAAGATATTCAATGCAGTCGTCATGGTCATCGTGTTATTCTTTATGCTAAAACAAATTTTTAATATCAAGAAGTGCATAATGAGATCACCTTACTTTAGTGTCTTTATATCAGGCTGTATTTTTTATGTCACCTACGTGACAGTAATATTATCGATGATGATTGCTCCTACTGCAATGTGGCTAGTAAACGTGGCTGTTGCAATGGATTTGTACTACGCTTTTTTCCTAGGCATATGGTTTACGGTCATGTCGTATAACAGATTTTCAGGTGGGTCAAGGGGATAAGTATGTGATCTCTTTTTTGACGTCTTATATCGTTTGACAGGCGTCATTTTGTGGCAACGATTGGATACATTATGGAACACTAAGCTGACAACTGCGTACATTGCGCTCATGTTTGTCTATCCTTTTGTCCTCATTGGAATCATGATTATTTCACTTGATAACATCATATCTGTCGAAAGTGAAATGCTGCTAAATAAGATATCAATTATGTCAAACGTGTGCATTACGGCGATATCCACGACCTTATGCTTTTGTGGGAGCACACCAGGCTCCCGGCTGGAGTGAGGTGGTGGCGCGGGTGTCGCGTTGCCTGTAACGGGGCGGCAAGCGACAGGGAACCGAAACGGGAAGGAACTCACCGAGGACGTGAGTTCCGGAGCTTAAGTAGTCGGAGGCGGGGCCGGGTCGCGTTGCCTGTAACGGGACGGCAAGCGACAGAGAAACCAAAGGAGAAGAGGAACTCACCCAGGAGATTCCTGCACGCGCCCGTGGGTGCAGGTGCCGAGCGAGGACCGGGCACCGAGTTGCCGGTCGGAGAACGCGGAGGGACCGAGCGCTGCGGAAGGCTGGTCCGAGATCGAGGAGCGAGCGGGAGACCAGTCAAGGAGGGAGCTGGTCGTCGAAGTCGCTGATCGCAAAGAGGCACAGGAGTAGAACGTGGGGTTTATTCAGCACCCGAGAAGCACAAACGAAACAGTCGAACAAAGTTCAAAGATCATAGATCAAGGGGGGGTTTATATAGTCAACAGGTCAGAACATTCTAGAAGACGCACACGCGACGATAGGGCAGGAATCTTCCAGAAGGTTGGGCTGAGGAATATGCTGGAAGAGGCGCGGGCAATCGTGCAGGGTCCTTCTCTTTCGCGTCGAGACCTCGCGTTGCGACACTCCCGGGGGGGGGGGGGGGAGCCGGAGGCGACGATGGTGGTGGAGACGAGTTTGCGGCGATGGCTGATGAAGGAGCCCGAGGTCGGCGTGTGAAGTCCGCATGGGAGCGTAGTGACGATGACGGGAGTCGCGTTGCCTGGAACAGGGCGGCAAGCGACAGGAACCAAAGGGGAAAGGAACTCACCGAGGGCGTGAGTTCCGGAGACGTAATATACCGAAGGCGATGACCGAGTCGCATTGCCTGTAACGAAGCGGCAAGCGACAGAAACCAAAGGGGAAGGAACTCACCGAGGACGTGAGTTCCGGCAGACGATGGCACGGGCTAGTTTGCTTCTTTCCGAGAGGAACCCTCCGGGGCGGGGGACGGGGGCGGATGAAGGTCTTCTGCGGTGACCGGCGACGGGTCCGGCAGGTCGGCGTCGAGCTCCAGGGGGTAGAGCAGGTTCGGAGTCCTCGTAAGTTCTTTGCCGTCGGGAAGGGTCACCGTGATGTCGCGGATCGCTCCGTCCGAGCGATGGCTGATCTTGGAGACGCGAGCGAGGTTCCAGAGTCCGCGAGGAGGCTTGTCACCCTGGATCATGACCACCTGTCCAAGTTGTGGTTCGTAAGGAGTGACTCGGCCCGTGCGATGATGAGGGTTGGCGCGTTCCTTGAGCATGTTGAGGTAGTGCTGTTACCAGTATTTCCAGATTCGATCTAGAGCCACGAACGACTTGTTGAAGGCTTCCTGGAGCTTGTGGACAGAGCGGGCTTCGGGCGGAACGTAGTCAGCGTCGTTGTGCTTCTCGTCGTCTACGACCGGGATGCCGAGATGAACGTGCGGGGCCACGAAGTCGGCTGGCCGCAGGCAGTGCATCGAGTCAGGTCCGGCGCTGACAGTCGTGAGCGGTCGGCTGTTGACGATGGCTTCGGTCTCGGACAGAAGCGTCTGGAGCTTGTCTCTTGTCGGCACGCTTCGACCAATGGCAGCCTTGAGGGTTTTCTTCATGATGCCGATGAGTCGTTCATAGACTCCTCCTTGCCAGGGCGCCGCAGGAGTGATGAACCGCCAAGTGATTTCCTCGTTCCTGCAATAACTCACCACTTCGGCTGGGATGGTGAAGTCTGACCAGAGCTTCGTCAGCTGCTGTGCCGCCAGAGTGAAAGTCGTCGCGTTGTCGGAGACGATGGACTGCGGCTTTCCTCGTCGGGCGATGAAGCGTCGGATGGCGTTGACGGCCGCTTCGGAGGTGAGGTTGTCGACAAGTTCCAGGTGGACGGCGCGAGTCGCCAGGCAGGTGAACAGTGCGATCCAAACCTTCTGTCTATCTTCCGAAGTCTTGACTTCCAGAGGGCCGGCGTAATCGATGCCGGTATGAGCGAACGGGAGAGAGCGATTGACTCGACAGGCCGGTAAGTCGGGCATGACCGGTAAGGCGTACGGACGCAGGTGATTTCGCGAGCACCACTGGCAGTGTCGGCGGATGGCTTTCTCGGTGGTTCGGCGACCTTGCGGGATCCAGAATTGTTCTCGCACCAGTGAAAGAGTCTGCGCCGTGCCGCTATGGAAGTTTCGGCGGTGGACGTGCAGGATGATGAGAGCCGTGACGGGGTGCTCTCGTGGCAGCCAGATGGGATTCCTGGATTCCGTGGAGAGAGTGCTATTCTCCAGGCGAGGGTGGCAGCGAAGGATGCCAACGTGGTCGGCCTTGATGCCCATTTTCTTAGCGTCGGCGTAAGATGGCGGGGATTCGGACTGGACTTGACGGATGAGCAGAGTCCAACGATTGAGAGCGAGTTTGACGTCGACATGGCGGATAGCGAACATCCATTTCTCGATGCCACGGATGATGCGTTCGGCGGCATGCAGGATCTTGGATAATCCGAATTCGGTGGTGTCCGTGCAAAGGCGTTCCAGATTGAGGAAGTTCACTGGAGGTGGCGGGGAGACAAGTGCGTCTGCCTTAGCGAGCTGCACGGCACTGACGTCGATCTCTGCGACAGGCTTTGGCGGAGTGGCGAACTCGTTCGGCCAGTCTTCCGGAGGGAGCTGCAGCCAGGAAGGACCATTGTACCACTTGTCGAAGTTGTCCGTGAGCGTCTGACCCGTGCACTCACGTGTGCCCAAGTCCGCCGGGTTGTCGTAGGTGCGAACGAAGCGGATTTCCGTGTTCTGGAGGCTGTGGATCTCGTTGAGCCGCTGTTGAACGAAGTTGGGCTGTGGCTGTCCCGAGCAGATCCAGTGGAAGCAGCACGCTGAGTCGGTCCATAGGATTGTGGGGGAGTTCTGAAACCCAAGGTGATCAAGTGCCTTCTTGATGCGTACTCCCATCAGAATGCCGAGGAGTTCGAGACGAGGGATGGTGACCGCTTTCTTCGGAGCGATCCTGCTCTTCGCGAAGAGGAGACTGGGGAGGGACCCGTCTTCCAGGCTGACGTAAACGCACGTTGCGTAGGCCTGCTTCGATGCGTCCGTGAAGATGTGCAGCGTATGCGGCTGCTGGTGAACGTAGCGGCTGCTGATCTTGCGGGGGAAGTCGAACTGGCAATGAGCGTCGTGAGAGAGGATCTCTTTCCAGATCGTCGAGTCCTCTGGCAGCAAGGGTTCGTCCCAGCCGTACTTTCCGCTGATCGATTGAAGGAAGCGTTTCGGAGCCACAAGCGTTGGGGAGATGAATCCGAGTGGGTCGTAGAATCCGGAGACGAAAGAGAGGATTTCCCGTTTGGTCCACTTGACGGGAGTCGGAACCTGGTAGCCGGGGAACGAGACGATTGACAGCGTGTCGTCGAGATGCTTGAAAACGTAGCCGAGGATCTTGGCTGTGTCCGGAGGAGTTGGTTCGCCGTAGTGCATGAGACGATCGTTCACTGCCTGGTCGTTTGAGACGAATTCGCGAAGATTCATTCCTGCTTTCGAGAAGGTCGCCTTGCAGGAAACTGCCTTGTTGTAGCCCTCGTCCGACGTCTCGAAAGCGATGAACACGTTGTCGACGTAGACGTTGTCCATGACTTCTCCAGCCACTGGGTCGCTGCATTGGGAGAGGTGGTGCTGGATGACCGCTGCCAGCATGAATGGCGAGCTCTTCAGACCGAAGGGAACTCGCTTGAACCGGTACGCGATGATGTTGCTTGGCTCGAGACCGCGGGAGAGGTCTTTGAGCCACAGGAACGTTGTCAGCGGACGAGATGATGGTGCCAGCTGAACCTGGTGGAAGGCGGCTTGAACGTCGGCAAGCAGGATGTTCGGAGCGAGGCGGCACTTGATGAGGAGATCGAAGATCTTGTTGAGCAGAACTGGTCCTCGAAGTAAGACGTCATTGAGAGAAAGAGCGCCTTTTACCTTTGAGGAACCGTCGAACACAATGCGAGGAGGTTTGAGATCCCGGAGCACCGCGTGATGTGGAATGACGTAGGTCCTGCCGTTGTCGAAGTCCGGATGAGGTTCGACTTCGATGACGTCATCCTTCTCGTGCTGCTTGATGGTAGCGTCGTACGTTGTCAGGGCTTCCTTCTTGCGCAGAGAGTCGTAGAGGTTGAACAGACGCGCCTTTGCCTTGGAGTAGTTGCTGCTGATGGAGAAGTCGTCGTATCGGAAGGGTAGAGCGACTTCGTACCTGCCTTCGGTTTCGTCGAATTTGACACTTTCAGCAAACTTGGCCATGGCTCTGTCGTCGTCTTCCTTATCCGCCGCGTCTTCGTGGACTCCGAGAGCGTCGAGCGTCCAGAGAGATTCGAGTTCATGACGAGTCTTGTCTTCTTCAGCCACAACGATGGTGCCGACCGTGACCGAATTCGTTGTCAGCGTCTGGGGTTCCGGGGTAGCAATCGGTCCAGCCATGGAGTCGCCGAAAGCCGTCGTAATCTTGCTGGAGCCGGTCGTTTGATCAGCCGTAATTACGAGATCCGTTATCTTCGTGAGCTGGTCCATGCCGATGAGGATGCCGGGAGTTGCCTCGCCGATGATTGGGGTCTGCACTGGGAAGAGAGAGCTTTGCAGGGAGGCCGCGGAGTCCGACTCGTAATGCTTCAGGTTCTTCGGCAGGTCGTCGACGATGCGGACTTTCAGCGGCTTCCAGGAGTGATCCGCCATCTGGAGTCGCACTGTAGCAATCGGAGTAGTCAACGTGACTGGCGGCGAGTTGAACGGGGCGATCGTGGTGTTGATGAACTCCGTTGGTTGGATGTGCAGGTCCTCAGCTAAGTCGCGTAGCATGAAGGACGCCTGGCTGCCGATGTCGATGAAGGCCCTAGCTTCCTTCGCCAGTCGAGTCGTGGGGTTCTGGATCATCGTAGCTGCCGTAACCAGGATGACGTCTTCTGGGTGGTTGTCGGGCGTTGTCGTGACGGTCGCGACATGGCGAGCTTGCTCAGGGGCCGCCGGAGGCCTCTGCTGCTGTTGACCGCGAGCTTGGACTGCCTGCCTTGGTTGTTGCTGCTGGGGCTGTTGAGCCGCTGCCGGAGCGCAGATGTACGCGTGGTGGTGGCCCTGGCACTTGGAGCACACTGCCTGGCACTCGCGGGAGAGATGGTCTGCAGACAAGCACCGGAAACAACGTCGTTGCGTCTGCAGGATGCGTCGCCGTTCGTCCACCGCCGCCACAGAGCGGCAGTCCTGGTTGCTGCCATGCTTACCGCAAAACACGCAGCGTTCCGTAGTCGATCGGTTCTTCTGGGGCCGGAGGCGGGGAGAGTCGTTGGACTGCCGAGACGTCGTTGAGCGGGCGTACGCTTTCTCGAGTTCTTCGTAAGAGTGGAAGATCTCGGTGGCTGCCGCCATGTACTCCTTCGTTGTCTTGGGCGTCCGCCGCTTGATGACCTCGTCGAAGATGCGGGACGGGATGCGTTGACTGACAGCCTTGAACACCAGGAAGTTGTCGATGTCAGCTCCCAGGTATTCGAGTTGGTTGACGATGCTTTGGATAGTCCGGAACGTCTGCCAGTCGTCCGAGCGCTTGTTGTCGTGGATGGGCAGCTCGTACAGCCGTTCGCTGAGCTCCTCAATTGATGCGGTGGGGTTGCCGTAGGTGGCGCGGAGCTCGTTGACGATGAGGTTGTAGTTGGCGGTTGTCGAACCATATGCTCGGAAGTTCTTCTTGATGCTCGGACCTAACTTACTGAAGAGCATGTTGAACTTCGCCTGGACGGAAATGGATTGATCGAGGTGGATGGGCTCGAAAAGATTCCAGAACGTGCCGAAGTCTGCGGCGCTGCCGTCGAAGAGTGGGATGGCGTCGGTCGAAGGTCGAAAGCCCTGGTTCGGGTAATTGATCACCAGGTTCAGGGAGCCGGTACCAGCGGTCAGAGTGCTCAGGTCCACTTTCATCTGTTGACCAGACGCCTCGGGCTGGATCTCGATGTTGGAGGCGGTCTGCTGCTGCGAGTTTGCCGCGGATGAGGGATTGACTGTTCTGGATGCCCTGAACTTCTTGAAGTAGTCCGTCTGAGCCCGTTCGAGCTCATCGATGGAGTCCTGAACGAGTCTCACGAGCTGGGAAGCACCGCCATCCAGTAGGTCTTCCTCGTCGAGCTTGGACCGAAAGAGCGCCGTTCGAGTCGAGGAAGTGGCGGCCGTCTTGGACTCGTATTCGTCTTCGAGTCGTTGCATCTCGTTGTCGACTTCGTTCGCGGCATCCCGTGCTTCCTTTCGGATGTCGAGGAAGCGGTCGAGGTGAGCGTCGGATGCTGAGCCGGAGACGAAGGCGTCGAACAGCAGTTTCATCTCGTCGTTGAGGCCGACCGCAATGCCCTTGAGTTGATGCAACTTGGGGAAGTACGGGTCGTCGTCGCTCATGGTTGCCACGCGGGTCTTTCAGGGTTGATCGAGGTCGATGCACCACAATGTGGGAGCACACCAGGCTCCCGGCTGGACTGAGGTGGTGGCGCGGGTGTCGCGTTGCCTGTAACGGGGCGGCAAGCGACAGGGAACCGAAACGGGAAGGAACTCACCGAGGACGTGAGTTCCGGAGCTTAAGTAGTCGGAGGCGGGGCCGGGTCGCGTTGCCTGTAACGGGACGGCAAGCGACAGAGAAACCAAAGGAGAAGAGGAACTCACCCAGGAGATTCCTGCACGCGCCCGTGGGTGCAGGTGCCGAGCGAGGACCGGGCACCGAGTTGCCGGTCGGAGAACGCGGAGGGACCGAGCGCTGCGGAAGGCTGGTCCGAGATCGAGGAGCGAGCGGGAGACCAGTCAAGGAGGGAGCTGGTCGTCGAAGTCGCTGATCGCAAAGAGGCACAGGAGTAGAACGTGGGGTTTATTCAGCACCCGAGAAGCACAAACGAAACAGTCGAACAAAGTTCAAAGATCATAGATCAAGGGGGGGTTTATATAGTCAACAGGTCAGAACATTCTAGAAGACGCACACGCGACGATAGGGCAGGAATCTTCCAGAAGGTTGGGCTGAGGAATATGCTGGAAGAGGCGCGGGCAATCGTGCAGGGTCCTTCTCTTTCGCGTCGAGACCTCGCGTTGCGACACTTTTCGGCCGGTTTTGCCAGTCGATGTTGTCAAAAGCCCGCACTTGGAGTTGACATACACAAACGACAAAGAAGTGCAGAAAATAATCTTCTGATACAGACTTGTTGTTTTGTATCCTTTTATGCTGTGCATACGGTATTGATCGTTGTTACTGATTACTACGCGCGCATGTACTTGAAAACTGGCGAAGTAGACGAGCTTTTTCTTTGCATGAGAAGCAGTGACTTAATTCGAGAATTCTCGGTGACATCACTTATTGCTCCGTTTGTGATTTGCAAATCGTGGAGATTAGTTTTGTTTTCATCCTGTCATGTGAAGTCATCTATCTGATATCCAAGTGAATATGGCGACACGAAACTATACTACAAGGGTTCACAACTTTTATGTATCTTTGCTCCATTCATACATCAAACTCCGAACCATTTATTCATTATAAGTTCCCCCGTGTTGTTGTGTTGTATCGCCTTTCTTTGTTGTTTTTGAAAATCAAAATGCTTATGCATTTGTTTTTTATATTGCGTGTGAAATATGTTACAGTAAATACACTGTTTGTATCAATATGTATAATATAAGCACACGACGATTCTCTGAATTTTGTGCGAAGAAAAGAAAAGGTATCAAAGATGTAAACATGTGTAATATAATAAATTGTGTAAAGATAACGCTTAACAGTAGCATAAAAGTTCCGTCTTTTTTGTATCTTACATTCATCAAAAGCGGTAAAAAGCAACAAAGAGTCGCACAATTTGTGTTACCATCGTGTTATGTAACGAACATCGTCGCAATTGTTTGCTTTTGGCTCTCGGAGCGAAAGTCTAGGAAATCTCGCCGCTTGTCGTCTTGTGGTCCTACTTTTTGGTTGTGTTCCGTATTTCCTCTCCCATTCCCCCCATGATATTTTTTGCTTTTGTATTTATCGTTGTTATCGTGATTTGTGTAATTGACATTCCTTTGTTTTGAAGTACCATTATATTTGTAGTAGTTCTCTATGCCACTCGCGATAGATACTTTACTCACAAACAAAGACCTGTAACCAATACATATAATACAATATACACAGGTCCAATCATTACCTCAACAAGGGTGGAGTTCCGTCGGGTTGAGGTCTTTGGGTTGCTCTGGGCTTGCCTTCGGCCGGGCGTCGATCACGCAGCCAACGAACACGACCGCTCGCGGCGACAGACAAAACAACAACTGAGACAATAGGAAAGGGAAATACAGGAAACAATTATTCTACGCGAGATACGAATGCGCACGCGTTGCACCAACTCGTACTCGCGTAACACTTCCCTCTCTCAACAGAAACGGACAATAAGGGCTGAATCATGGGACAGGGGCAAATCTCCTTCCTGAGACGTCGTCGTCGGATTCACCCTGCGACGGGTAGTCGTCGGGACACGTTTTCTTGCAAACACTCTGCGTCTGCGGCTTCTCGAAATCCGGCGTCGGTTTCGGTTGTCGTCCAAGAGTGCTTCGGCAGGACTGATGTTACCGGGAACCATCTTGCTGGGACTGGTTCGGATGCTGAGCAGCATCAGGCGGACTGCTTCCTGCAGGTCCACCACGTCGGCGTTCATCTTCAATCCATCCGTGAGCATGTGCACGTATCGCTCGGCTGGATACGGCAGGGACGGACAATGCTGGATGCTTTGAACATCTTCAATCGTAGGCAATAGTGCTGGGTGTGCTGCCTTCGCACGTGGCACGCACTTGCCTTCGGTGATAACAGGAACACTCGCTATCACCACTTTCCCCTCCTTTTTGACATTGCACTGGCTTGCAATCGTCTGGGGTACCGCTTCTGCTCGTCCTTCAAACTTGACTTTCGAGAGCTGGTCATCGTTGGCTGCTTCTGCGATCCGCACGGCAAGGGTCCGACCGGCCTGGTCACCCTTCCGTTCATGAATGGTCGCTGCACCGATGTGATCCTGGGATCCTGCGAAGTCGTCGAATTGATGGCACGTGCACTCCTTGACATATAGACACGACCATCGGGTTTTCTGCTGATTGACCCTGGCCTCCTGGATCGATGATCGCTTTGAGACTGCAACCGCTCCGATTGCTGGCCCTGCAGCTTTCGCGGCAAGCGGTTTGCTCTTCTTCGCATCCTTCTCGGGCTCGGTCGTGAGATCTGTCTTGTTCGGAGTTGCGGGCATGGCTTGGATCGGCTTCTCGTCACCTCTGTAGGTCGCCGAATCCTCTCGTCACCAATGTAGTAGTTCTCTATGCCACTCGCGATAGATACTTTACTCACAAACAAAGACCTGTAACCAATACATATAATACAATATACACAGGTCCAATCATTACCTCAACAAGGGTGGAGTTCCGTCGGGTTGAGGTCTTTGGGTTGCTCTGGGCTTGCCTTCGGCCGGGCGTCGATCACGCAGCCAACGAACACGACCGCTCGCGGCGACAGACAAAACAACAACTGAGACAATAGGAAAGGGAAATACAGGAAACAATTATTCTACGCGAGATACGAATGCGCACGCGTTGCACCAACTCGTACTCGCGTAACAATATTGCGGTTAAAAATGTTTATTTTTCAGATTCGATGACTACTGATCAAATTTTTGGCTATACATCCATTGGCATCAAAACATTGAACGCGGCCATCATGGTTATCGTGCTGTTCTTTATGCTAAAACATATGTGTGTAAAAAAAAGTATCATAAGGTCGCCCTACTTCCTTATCTTTATATCAGGCTGTATTTTTTATGTCATCTACGCAACCGTAGTCTTAGCGTGGGTGTTTAACTGGACTATATTGTGGTTGCATTACGCGACATTCGCTGCGAACATGTATTATTCTTTTTTTATTGGCATTTGGTTTACAATTATGTCTTATAACAGATTTTCAGGTGAGAAGTTCTAAAGTTTTTGATTTGTATAATATATTTATCTTCTAACTTTGTTTTACAGGAGTAATACTGTGGCGGCAAATGGACACGCTGTGGAGCAGAAATTTGACAATGGCATACATTGTGCTCATATTTGTTTATCCTCTTGCCTTCATCGGAGTCATGGTTATTACACTCGACAAAATTATATCTGTCGAAGGAGATAGGCTTCACAACAAGATATCAATCATTTCGAACGTATGCACTACAGTGATATCCACTATTTTCTGCTTTTCAGCCGGGTTTGCAAGTCGATGCTGTCAGAAGCCCGCACTTGGGGTTGTCATTCACACACGACAACGAAGTGCAGAAAATAATCTTTTGATCCAGACTTGTTTATTTGTATTTTGCTACGCTATGAGTACGGTATTGCTCGTTATAACTGATTATTACGCTGGCATGTACTTGACTACTGGTAAGGTAAACGAACTATTCATCTACATGATGAGCAGCGAGTTAGTGCGAGAATTCTCCGTGACATCGTTAATTGCACCGTTTGTTATTTGCAAATCGTGGAGACTTATGCTGTTCTCATCTTCACAGGTGAAGGCCTCCTTCTGACATAGTTTGGTGGCGCCAACTCAAACAGTTTTTCGCATACACGCTTGCGTTTGCTATTAGATAGATTTTAGCATCGCTGAGGTTTACAAGGCGTACTGTGAGAAAACCGCAACATTTGACCTCTCGCGCAGCTGCACCTTCTGTGGAAAAGTTCCCTGACATAGCACACTTGATAATTTATGTTTCTTCTGTTTTGTTTTGGTTTTTTATTAAAATGATTTTCGATTTGTTGTATCAAATTTATTTTAATCAACAATGAATCGTACACTTGGCATTAAGCTAATGTAAGCATTTGAGAAGTATGTAGGTGATATTAACAGACACTCTGTGAGCCGATTTAGGATCGAGGACACATCATTTTGACACTTTCAAATGTTTTGAGTCAGAGTTGCAGGCCTTCGGGGGAAAGGTCCAAAGCCGCGATATTTTAATGTATAAAATTCGGATTCACGAGATTCGGCTTCCGAAGTGTTTTTCATAAAAAATAGTGCCCTGTGCTACGTTGGTCATGAACAATTCTGAAAAAAATTAATATAGGGGTTTCTGAGGACGGCGGATCCAATGACATACTCAGAATTTTTTTTGAGTTACGGTAATTATCGATTTTTTGATATCATACGTTTTCAAACCGCTATCATATTCGGATCTCAAACTTAAGCGGTAATTCGATAAGCCTATCTTCTTCCCCGTTGTTTTCTGTATCGGAAAAAGTAAAACGCAAAAAAAAATCGCGTGCCCAAGGTTGTCATAAATTTTAATTTATGCTCCAGACTCGACACCAAAGCCCTGCGCGCAACGTGCATGCATGATTTTGCGCTGCTGCACACGCGTATTGACCTTTATTTTTTAGACACATGCCTAACTTATTACAAAAACCGTTTTTGGAACCATTCAATAGGTGTGCCAAGGCGGGAAGGTGTACAGTAGTCTTTTTTCCAAGCTTCACCTGTAAAATGCCTGAGGCTATTAGCCATGAACATTTTGACAAAAGTGACCTAATCTATCTTTTAGAGCATTCAATTCTGTATCGAGTATAAAATTTTCAGATTTTTGCCGTTATTTTTGGATACTGTAGCTTAATTTGCCCAACATGTTCTAAATTTGACTTCAAATTATGAGATTTTTATTTCTTAAGAGAAGCGTCGGCAGAAAAATGAAGGTTAAACTTGGTGTATGTTTTTTAAATTAATGTACCGAACCCAAAAATAAAGGTAAAAATCTGAAAATTTTATACTCGATACAGAATTGAATGCTCTAAAAGATAGATTAGGTCACTTTTGTCAAAATGTTCATGGCTAATAGCCTCAGGCATTTTACAGGTGAAGCTTGGAAAAAAGACTACTGTACACCTTCCCGCCTTGGCACACCTATTGAATGGTTCCAAAAACGGTTTTTGTAATAAGTTAGGCATGTGTCTAAAAAATAAAGGTCAATACGCGTGTGCAGCAGCGCAAAATCATGCGTGCACGTTGCGCGCAGGGCTTCGGTGTCGAGTCTGGAGCATAAATTAAAATTTATGACAACCTTGGGCACGCGATTTTTTTTTGCGTTTTACTTTTTCCGATACAGAAAACAACGGGGAAGAAGATAGGCTTATCGAATTACCGCTTAAGTTTGAGATCCGAATATGATGGCGGTTTGAAAACTTATAAAATCAAACAATCGATAATTACCGTTACTGAAAAAAAATTCTGAGTATGTCATTGGATCTGCCGTCCTCAGAAACACCTATATTAAATTTTTCAGAATTGTTCACGACCAACGTAGCACGGGGCACTATTTTTTATGAAAAACACTTCTGAAGCCGAATCTCGTGAATCCGAATTTTATAAAATAAAATATCGCGGCTTTGGTCCTTTCCCCCGAAGGCCTACAACTCTGACTCAAAACATTTGAAAGTGTCAAAATGATGTGTCCTTCTCCCCGGCTTGGTCCTAAATCGGCTCGCAGAGTGTCTGTTAATGCATGTCGCTAGTTTGCTGATATTCATGGCATTTCGATAATTGAAAAATGCAGCCTTTTTTCTTTCAACCTGGCATTATACTTTCGAAGAACAACTATTTCTGTAATAAAAATACATACTACAAACTGTCGTCATGTTGCTTCGCCTCGGCCTGCTTTTGAGGTTATCACAGTTTTCGCTTGCCTGTCAAGTAACGTGGGTAATTTATAACATAGTTCAAGCTCACCTACATTAGGGTTGCAACTTGCAACTCTCCTCCGACTTCGTCGAATTTTTCGGAAAAGTCCCCAAGGGGAGCTCCCCGACTTCCCGTCCCCTACAGATTCTTTCCCCGTGGGGGGAACTTTCCTTAACCCCGATTGCTCCCAATGGATAAAAAAATCTCTGCCCCCGACGTTTTGTGTCTCGATATTGAACAAAATTTAACGAGAAACGCATAAAACCGTTCAAACCGACGCAAACAAGCAAAAACCACCGAAAAATGCAAAAAATACGTTTGAAATAATCAATGTTTTTCGGTTTTTTGACAAATTGACAGCTTTTTTACGCATTTTTATGATTTTTTATGAACGAATTTATGAATTTACCCGTCCCCGACTGAATCTGTCCCCAAAGGGGAACATTTCCCCCGTCCCCGAGGATTTCTGCCCCCGTCGGGGGCAATTTCCCCCGCCCCCGACACCTTGCTCCCGACTGCCCCCGTTCCCGACCCGATACGGGGAAGAGGTTGCATCCCTAACATACATAACATATGCAGTTTTTGAAACGTTTCAAGATTACAAGTGCAAATTGAATTAGTAAACATTTTTAACTTTATTAAACTTTACACTGTGTCACTATATTTACTATCAACATATTGCAAACCGCTAACAAAAGCTTCCAATTCTTCTTCGCTATCATATGACAATGCTTTGTCTATTGATGTCATAAAGTTTGAAACGTACCACCAGCACTCAGCAAAGGCCAGTGAATAGAACAAACATAAATAAACGCTCACAGGGATTCTTTTTAAGAAGCGTAGAAGCTTCGAATCCGTTATGACGTTTTTCATGGTAGAAATAACTGGATAAGTAGCTAATGTTGAAAAAATCGAAGCCACCCGTTTTGATTGAAACAATAAGTGCCTCCATGAATTGCTAAAAATAAAAGGAAGTACTATTACCAGCATTATAGATTCTCGTGTTAAGTTAGCACACACGTTGAAAATATCATATTCCGATACAGTTATTAAATCTTGGAAATGTACACGTAACAAATTCACAATTGCATGAGTCAGAGACAATGTCGAAAACATAGTTGTTTGTACAAGAAGTTTGTTTTCCATTTTTCGACGTTCCGGCGAAACACCACTACCGGCGTTGTTACCATGTCCAGGGGTTCCGACATCCTGAATGACATTGTTGTGACATCGACTGTGTAAACCTGCTGTTAGGCACAGACATGTTGATATCGCTGTCACAGCAATAATGATGATAGCCGATTTAACATCATTCATATAATGTTTAGTTTCTTCGTTGTCTTCAGCGGAACATTCTTTTATTTCAAAATAACAAGGCATTAGATGAGTCTTCATTCTTGCACGCCTAGCGGACGGTCGGTTTTATTCCGCCTCTCCTGTCCGCGACAGCAGCTTGCGCTCGCGATCGCATTCGGGAGCAGCGCAGCTTGCGCTCGCGATCGCATTCGGGAGCAGCGCAAGTGTGAGAATTGAAAGCGCCGTTTGACACCCGGGCTGGCCACCCTGTCAAACGTAGGCTAAAAAAAATGCCTAGATTCCGTCTCAGCGTCGCTACCATCAACGCACGCTCACTGGGAAGTATGGCACGGCTGACGGATTTTGAAGAGGCCATTCGCAAAACGCTGACGACGTCGTTCTTTTCTCCCACACTGGCGAAGAACTTCAGGAAATGCTGTCGGATATGGCCATCATCTGCAAGGACGTCGGACTGGAAGTCAACGTCAAGAAGACGCAGTGTATGGTACAGAAATGGCGGGATCAGCGACCTATCTCCTCCGGACTTCTCCGCATGGAAAGAAGAAATCGCGACCAAAACGAATCGAGACATTTACACCTACGTGGACATCATTTGTGCCTCCTAACATCTGGTCTAATGATAACTAACCACTGAGTAATGGTGAAATAAATAAATAAATAAATAAAAAGGCATTAGATAAGGTACAGGAATCCAGATGTACAACGAAGATGATATGCAGAACAAAATGCAACCAGCGGTTACATATTTATTGAACATTCTGTTAACTGATTGCCATTTGATGACACCTAAAATAAACACAATGATAATGTTTTTTTCAAAAAAACATTTTTATTCAAAAATGAACAAATTAATTTTTTTATTTCTGCATGCCATGCATTGATCAGTACAAATGCACGCACGCTGCATCATTCGGAACGAAAAACAAAAATGATCAACAAAATGTTCAAGGGGTTAACAATGTAGTATTTCCCCGTATTTTTAAGTTGGTTGCAATATTTTTTTCAAATAAATGCGTGCTTATCAATTTAGTTTTTTTTTAATTTTGTAAAATTGTTATTACTCAAAAATTTGTAGCACGATAAAACAAAGTTCAATGAAGCGTTCAAATACTTAGTAACTTGTATGTTCCAGAATATTAACGGCGTGTTTATACCAGTTGTAATATCGTCGACAATAAGATGGGAAACGCTGACTATTGTTTTAAAAATGCATGCAGATATCAAGATGACAAAAAATGGTGATCTGAATATTTTATTTTTAGATGTCATAGCTTTGAGCACGAACATAATAAAGAAAAGATAAACAATAGCATTGTGCAAAATAATAAAGTATTCAATCGAGTTACGGAATATTCCACCCGTCACTTTGAAACGATACTCGAAATATAGATTAATCCATTCATCTTTGGTTGTAGTACCATTGTCGTTTAGGTAAATTTCGTATGAGTCGTTCATGGTTAGGGTTTTTGAGATATGAGGATGTCGAACACAAAGTTTTGGGGCCATTTAAAAATATATACTCACATGCAACATTCACCTGCTTGCCGAGCCCTCAAAAGAAAAAAAGCGTATACTGTGACGACAGGTGTTATTGAACCGTCGTCTTTATTGCCGTTTCAAATATCGTACAAAAAAACTGTCCTGTTGACGGTTTTCTGTATTGTCAGAACAGAAAATCAAAATCAAAACGGATTACATACATACATTGCATCATGTCGCGATGCCGGTTGCCAAACAATCATTACAAATTAGCGCCAACGACCTTTGTCCCCCGACTCGTGTCGGGGACGGGGAGAGCCGGGAACAAAAGTAGTCGGGGACGGGGAAAATTTTTCCCGAGTTCAACACCCTGTTGAAAAAAAATTAATGAAATGTGTAAAAAAAAGATGGCCGCCAAATTTTGTTCAATGTCGGGGACAGAATCTGTCGGGGACGGGACAAATGCAATTTGAATTAGTAAACATTTTATACTTTATTTAAAAAATTACAATGTATAATACAAAACTTTTATAACGTTTAATCATATAGCATACTGGTAACAAGAGCTTCCAAATCGCTACTATCTACCACTAATTTGTCTATTCCTGTCATAAAGTTTGAAACGTACCACCAGCACTCAGCAAAGGCCAGTGAATAGAACAAACATAAATAAACGCTCACAGGGATTCTTTTTAAGAAGCGTAGAAGCTTCGAATCCGCTATGACATTTTTCATGGTAGAAATAACTGGAAAAGTTGCTAATGTTGAAAAAATCGTCGCCACCCGTTTTGATTGAAACAATAAGTGCCTCCATGAATCGCTAAAAATAAACGGAAGCACTATTACCAGCATAAGGGATTCCCGTATTAGGTGAGTAAACGTGGTGAAAATTTCATATTCAATCTGAGTTAGTAAGTTTTCGTAATACCCATTAAACCGATTCACAATGGCATAAGTCAGAGACAATGTCGAAAACACAGTTGTTTGTACAAGAAGCTTGTTTTCCATTTTTCGACGTTCCGGCGAAACACCACTACCGGCGTTGTTACCATGTCCAGGGGTTCCGACATCCTGCACGGCATTGTTGTGACATCGACTGTGTAAACCAGCTGTTAGGCACAAGCATGTTGATATCACTGTCACAGCAATAATGATAATAGCGGATTTAGTACTATCTAAATAAGTGTCTGCTTCTTCGTTGTCTTCAGTGGAACATTCTTTTATTTCAAAATAACAAGGCATTAGATAAGGTACAGGAATCCAGATGTACAACGAAGATGATATGCAGAACAAAATGCAACCAGCGGTTACATATTTATTGAACATTCTGTTAACTGATTGCCATTTGATGACACCTAAAATAAACACAATGATAGACAATGTTTTTTTCAAAAAAAAATTTTTCATTCAAAAATGAACAAATTAATTTTTTTATTTCTGCATGCCGTGCATTGATCAGTACAAATGCACAGCATTCACTTTCCCCTTATTTTGCGACAATCGAAAAAAAAATGAGCGCGTTCATTCGCACTTATAGTGTTGACTTTGGCAGCTTCGTGCAATGGCATTTTTGAATTCTTAGAGATGGCATCAAGGGTATTGAATAAGACATGTCCTGAACTTCCAAACAAGCCCTCGATGACCTAAAAATGTTCAGTTTTGCCATAGTTGCAGCCTTTTCAAGTAAAAAATTTGAGCAGTCGATTGCAGCCGTGTAAGGCTAAAACTGAACAATCGGGTCAACAGAAAGTTCCATCAGGTTGGTGTCAGTCGATATAGCCAAGGGCCGTTTGCTGAACATCGAATAGGACCGAGATTCCTCACAAAAACTGTTTTACCCTATAAAAATGCGCACGCATTTGCACAAATTATCAAAAACACGCACTCCTAAAAAGAAAGTTCTCCAATTTTGCATGAGCACAAAAAGCAAACAGATCGTTTTTATAGGGTAAAACAGTTTATGTGAGGAATCTCGGTCCTCTTTGATGTTCAGCAAACGGCCCTTGGCTATATCGACAGATACCAACCTGATGGAACTTTCTGCTGACCCGATTGTTCAGTTGTAGCCTTAAACGGCTGCAATCGACGATTTAAAATCGAAACTGGAAATCACTATATCTGTGCCAAAAATCAACGTTTTCGTGCCGTTGGTGGCTTGTTTGAAAGTTCAGGACTTGCTCTAGTCATTGTAGCAGATGCCGTCACTAACAATTTAAAAATGCCAATGCGCGAAGCTGCCAAAGTCAACACTACATGCGCGAATGAATGCATTTTCACGCTCGATTGACGCGAAAGTGAATGCTGTGCAAATGCACGCACGCTGCATCATTCGGAACGAAAAACAAAAATGATGAACAAAATGTTCAGGGGGTTAACAATGTAGTATTTCCCCGTATTTTTAAGTTGGTTGCAATATTTTTTTCAAATAAATGCGTGCTTATCAATTTAGTTTTTTTTTAATTTTGTAAAATTGTTATTACTCAAAAATTTGTAGCACGATAAAACCAAGTTCAATGAAGTGTTCAAATACTGAGTAACTTGTATGTTCCACAATTGCATCCTCTCTTTTCTGCCATATATAATATCGTCGACAATAAGACGAGAAACGCTGACTACTGTTTTAAAAATGCATGCAGATATCAAGATGACAAAAAATGGTGATCTGAATATTTTATTTTTAGATGTCATAGCTTTGAGCACGAACATAATAAAGAAAAGGTAAACAATAGCATTGTGCAAAATAATAAAGTATTCAATCGCGCTACGGAATGTTGTTCTCGTCAATTTGTAACGATATTCGAAATATAGATTAATCAATTCCTCTTTGGTTGTAGTATCATTGTTGTTTAGGTAACTGTCGTATGAGTCGTTCATGGTTGGGGTTTTTGAGATATGTGGATGTCGAATTGTTGGGCAATTTGAAAATAAATATGTATACATGTATAGTCATGCAAAATTCACCTGCTTGCCGAGCCCTCGAAAGAAAAAAGCGTTTACTGTGACGACAGGTGTTATTGAACCGTCATCTTTATTTCTGTTTTAAATATCGCACAAGGAAATTAAGAGACAGTCCACGACAGGATTTCGGACCGAGGACAAGGCTTTTTTACACTTTCAAATGTTTTGAGCCAGAATTGTTCCCCACCCCTAGGAAGGTCTAAAACCGCGATACACAGATTTTTAAAAAAATCGGAATCTGTAGTTTTGGCTTCTGAAAGGTTTTGACACAAGTTAATGCCACGCACTGCGTTCAAGAGGAAAAGAGCTGAAAAATTTTTTAGGGGGGTTTTGGGGGAAGGGGAACACGATGTCGTAGTCAGATTTTTTTTATCGTTACGGTAAGTGCCACTTTTAGGCAAATTTTTTTGGTTTTTTGGCTACCATTGATTGGGTTTTCAGAGGTGCCAACATTGTTATATCCTATCTTCTTCCCCGTGTTTTTACGCCTCGAATGATGTATAACACAAAATTTTGAAAGGGGGATAAAGTTGTCATTTTGGCAATTTCGGCCGCGCACTCGAGTAAAAAGCGCGCGCACTGTCTCTTTTTCGCTTCGCAGGTCGAAAAAATGATGCGCGCGCACGTAAAAGGAGTCGACTTTGAAAAATTGCCCTGAAGCCAGTTTTTGTTTTTAAGACGCACTCTGTGAGCCGATTTAGTATCGACGACCCCGTGTTTTTACAACCCCCAAATATTTTGTGCCAAAGTTGTAGGTGGCAGGGGGGGAGGTACAGAAATAAATATAAAAAAAATTCCAGAAGCTGGATTCTGGAGTTACGGCTTCTGGAAGTTTTCGACGTCAAATTTTCAACATGCTTCAAAAAATCTAACTTTTGGTACACAGGGGTATCTTAGCACGAGAAATCGACTGGTGTACTCAGATTTTTTTTTAAACATCTGAGTTTTTTGGAATTTTTGATTTTTGCGATTTTCCGTCATTTTGTCTTACATTTTTGGCTACAGCGTCTGTATTTCTGTTTTCGGAGCGGTGAGGTTAAGTACATCTTAAAGATTACTTTTTTCTGAATCTCAGACAAAAAACCCAGAAAAAAATGGTGACAATTTGGTGACTTCTATTTTTTTGCCCGTTACGCATTTGCGTAAAAAACGCACACTGTTGTCGTGGGGCAACTTTCGGCGCGCATGTGCAAGCTGCTTGCAACGAAAAAGTGGGGTCTGTAGAAAAAAAAAACGCCATTTGTTCCGTTTGAAAGCAATATTGCTGAAAATTTCAGTATTAAAATAAAATTCTATTTTGAATCTGATGGGGATATCCGTTTCTTTCAATTTTGACCGAAATGTTCTTAAAATTTCAAAATTAGGAAAAAAAATTAGTTTTAGGAACTTTTTCGAATCTTTAGGAACAAAATAATAACTTTTTTGAATTCTACAGGGTTTTTTACGTCTGGGGTCGAGATTCATGCTATAATGCCCCAAAACTCTGTCACCGGCGATTTTTTCCCAGACACCACTTTTTTCATCTCAATTTCGGAAAATTGAAACCAAAAATGAGTGTATGTTGCGTGAATTAATATTATGAAGCCAAAAAAATTGATAGGAATTCAGGAGTTACACGATTTTGTAGGCCGAAAAATTCCGCACAAGATGTGCTATCTCTCTTTGTTAAGCAGTGCTTCACCTCATAGCCCCAGGCGCTTAAACAGGTAGGGTTCGGGATAATCGGTACCGTATGCCCACGCAATACGGTAAGTACCTGAAAATTTGTTTCTAGATAAAAAAGACTCCGCGCTTTCGATTACGGATACTCACTTTTTGATCAAAGTTCTAAAAAGTTCCGAATTTTTCAAATTTCTGAGAAGAACCGTTTTTTCGAACATTCATCGAATCGATATAAAAAAACTGAGTACGTCATTTGAAAGGAAATTTAGTTTTTAGTCCGCACTGAAATTTTGAGCTTTTTATCGGCATTTTGAAGTTCTATGGATTTTTTCTTCCGAACCCTACTCGATTTCGATCAAAAATTGTCGTACAATTCTGAAACACACATCAAAATACTTCAAATATTTTTCTAATTACTAATCTAACCCAAAAAAGTAAAAAATTAATATTTTGGCCCCAAATTGCTTTTTTTGCAATTAATTCGACGAGCGCGCTCGAGCAGCGAGAAGAGGAGAGCACCGCGCGCTGAACAAAAAGAAACCAGTGAGGGACCAGAGAGAGTAGGATAGTCCAGACAGCCTGCGCGTCCTATTAAAACCCATGGCTGTACCGTGCGCCCAATTTTTTACGCAAATGCGCAACGGGCAAAATAATAGAAGTCACCAAATTGTCACCATTTTTTTCTGGGTTTTTTGTCTTAGATTCAGAAAAGAGTAATCTTTAAGTTGTACTTAACCTCACCGCTCCGAAAACAGAAATACAGACGCTGTAGCCAAAAATGTAAGCCAAAATGACGGAAAATCGCAAAAATCAAGAATTTCAAAAAACTCAAATGTTTAAAAAAAAATCTGAGTACACCAGTCAATTACTCGTGCCAAGATACCCCTGTGTACCAAAAATTAGATTTTTTGAAGCATGTTGAAAATTTGACGTCGAAAACTTCCAGAAGCCGTATCTCCAGAATCCGGCTCTTGGAATTTTTTTTATATTTATTTCTGTACCTCCCCCCCTGCCACCTGTAACTTTGGCACAAAACATTTGAAGTTGTAAAATTAGGGGGTCGCGCCCTTCACCTTGTTCCTAAATCGGCTCACAGAGTGCGTCTTAATGCTTGCGGTTACTTTGTTGGGTTTGGGCATGTCCCAAAGATTGTTTTCAGCTACTCGTGCTTTTTATTGCATAATTTTCCGATCAGTGACGGCATTGGAAAGTTCATGTTTCTATTGTCGCCTGTAGCACTGTGCAAAATTAAACGACAAAAATGGCAAGTAGGTTAAGACAATCTTTGGGACATGCCCAAACCCAACAAAGTAACCGCAAGCATTAAAAACAAAAACTGGCTTCAGGGCAATTTTTCAAAGTCGACTCCTTTTACGTGCGCGCGCATCATTTTTTCGACCTGCGAAGCGAAAAAGAGACAGTGCGCGCGCTTTTTACTCGAGTGCGCGGCCGAAATTGCCAAAATGACAACTTTATCCCCCTTTCAAAATTTTGTGTTATACATCATTCGAGGCGTAAAAACACGGGGAAGAAGATAGGATATAACAATGTTGGCACCTCTGAAAACCCAATCAATGGTAGCCAAAAAACCAAAAAAATTTGCCTAAAAGTGGCACTTACCGTAACGATAAAAAAAATCTGACTACGACATCGTGTTCCCCTTCCCCCAAAACCCCCCTAAAAAATTTTTCAGCTCTTTTCCTCTTGAACGCAGTGCGTGGCATTAACTTGTGTCAAAACCTTTCAGAAGCCAAAACTACAGATTCCGATTTTTTTAAAAATCTGTGTATCGCGGTTTTAGACCTTCCTAGGGGTGGGGAACAATTCTGGCTCAAAACATTTGAAAGTGTAAAAAAGCCTTGTCCTCGTCTCCCCCTTGTTCCTAAATCCTGTCGTGGACTGCCTCTTAAGAACAGGGACGGCCGTCTGCGGGTTCTGTATACGCATGCGTATAAATAATATTTGCATAGAATAAAGCAGTGGTAAATCGGCAATTTTTTGGGAAAGAAATTCATTCAAAGTTTGAGAACTTTTTTTTAAATTAGCAATAATCAAATAGGTGTTTGAGCACACGACTTACAAATATTTGCATTTTCATATTTCATGTTGGCAGACTTATGCGCGCACTCACATCAGTCAATGACATTTGCTGCTACAGAAATGACAGCTTCTGAAGACGAGTCGTCTTTGGCATTTGAGGGACCTTCGAATTTCTCAAATCTGCCTTCCAAAATGGTTTTGTTGTTTCTTTGTTTTTTTAAATTATTTCTGTTTTTTTTAGGTGCACGTGGCAGATTCACTGTTTCTTCTGACCCATTCGAGTGCTCGCGTGAGCCTGGAAGAATTTATCGACCTATTGGAAACCGCGGGTCACGAAGGTTTGGCGCCCCGAACAGCTGCCGATTTGCGATCAATGTTGAAAACGTTTATGCTTAATAATTTGGACGTGATGGAAGAAAACGGCACGGTGAGTCATTTGCTAGTGTGTTTTTTCTTTGAGAGTTGCGTGCTTGATTTTAGATTTTCATCGTTAACACTGCTTATAAGGAACCGGGAAAGTAGGCACCTCGCTCGGTAAAATAACTTACCTGTGTGGTATTCTATTTTATTGTGGTCTACCAGTTTGCTATTTGTATATAGATCAGATGAATAAATGCGGTGATTTTACGTACAAAAAGTTGTGTTTTGAGCTTACAATGTGATAAAACTGGTAATTTGATGTACTTCGATGTAACCAAGGCATAAAACCGGCCTTGCGGCTTACCTAAGTTTTCAGGTCAAAACCGCTGCATCCTAATTTCTTTTTTTACAGTCTTTTTTGGAGGCATTTTTTAAAATTAGAACCAAATTCTGAACAAATTTTTGTTTAAATCAACCTAATGCTGTTTCAAAAAGAGCTCAAAAGCATACTTTTTTTTCGAAAAAATTACCTTCAAATTTTGTTTCCAACTTTTCCGGCCAGCTTAAAATCCTCAGACCTGTCGCGCGGCTTTTGCAGCCAGCCGACCGGATTTTATGCCAGGGAAGTATAACCCAACTTATGGGGACATGCAAGTACCACTTTGCCAAACACCAGATCTCCCGCTCTTTGCAATCGTCTAAACACCGTGACCAGCATCGGCAGTTAAGACTCAAAATTTGAACATAATTTATTTTTGCGTAGAATTATTTTTTGTCACGTCACCATGTTTGGATGAAATAAAATCTATCATAATATGGATATTATTCATCCATAGACTTGAATCCACTTTCCCCGTCCTCCAGGTGAACAAACCTCTGACGCAACCCCTTTCTTCTCTTCGCAGGTTGAATTTTTGTTTGGTTTAATTTTTTGTTCATGTGAAAAACTGAAAATATGAGCGATTCATTTCTTTTTTTCTGCGTGCAAGCGTACGCGTACGACGCCAGCTTCTCGTCTCCTTTCTCTCTGGTTCGTATGAAAAAAAAAATCAGATCAACCGGGCAAGGTTCGATCCATCATCATCTCCGTCCTGGCGTTGCTGCTTAAAATGGATGATGAACACTGATAGATGGGGTGATTCTATCTCACAAGTTTTGTTATTGTTACTTTACAACTTTGTTTTCTTTTTTTTTAAGTTGTCGCCGATTCAAGAACGCTGTACCAATGTTTCTATTTTTTTAAGAGTACTGTCTATTTTTTGTCCTTTGCCCTCAAATTAGTACATTTTGTCTTCCTCATACTAATTTTTTTGCTCGGCCAAAAAATGCATTAGAAGTCATCGGGTCATAATCAACGACTCCCTTGACGCGTTCCGGGGTAATGCTTTGAGACACAACAAAATAATTGAATAATTGGATCCCAATCAGGGTTAAAAATGGACCGCGCCAGGTTTTCTTACTACAAAATATAGAAAAAGAACTTTGTTCCAGAAGCCTGAAAAATATCGTGAATTTCCAAAGTTTCTCAAAAACTAATAAACAACAAATTCATTCATTTTTGAGTCAAAACAGGTTGTTTTCCTGTTTGTTCTTGTTTCTGCTTGTGTCTGCTTCTTTGTCCAGAGGCTCGTCAAAGCACGGTTTTCTGTTTTTTTTGCACCGAACGTGCAGGCCCGGAGGGGCTTGTTGCAACAGTAGCCAGCCAGCCGGTGGTCGGTCAGTCAGTCAGTCGACAGACTCAATTTTTGACTCTCATGTCCAACGCGAGATCTTCTTCACTTGCTTTTATCTGGTCGAGAAAACTCGTCACCAACAACACATTCTTTGTTCCGGGCTTGAATCGTTGAATCGCGTTCAAGAGGAGGTACTTGGTGTTCTGCTGGCGAGAGTGAGTGAAGAAATCGTCGTGTGCAACCGATACGAGTATTCTGGATTTGTGTGATTTGTGACAATGATTCAATTGATCCGTGTGCAAACGCTCTGATTTTTGTGTTGCGTGTGCACTTTTTTGGGTGTCTTTTTTATGCGTTTTTTTGTGCAAAACATTGTTTTTCGCTTAAAAAAATAAAATGATCTCAATGTAGTTTTAGTTTTTTTTTGAGTTGATTTAAATGATTAACAGGATTAATTTGTCAGACGAAAAAACTACGTGTATACGTCATTTTGTTACGTATTACTTCCGTCTGACTTTCTAAACACCAGAAATTTTTTGTTGAGAATTTTGGAAAATTTGACAGGCAACACGTCAGAGTTTTCCGTTTTCTTTGTTCCGTAAATATTTCTTATTCATCTGACACGTTTTGTGTCCGTTTTTTGTTGGACAGGTAACAATCATGTTGTTGCATGCATACTTTTTTATTGCAAGACTTGGTGGATCTATTATAAACACATGTTGTTCCAAAGTATCGTTTCCATGACGCCAAACTGTTTGAAGGCGGGATTTTTAAAGAATTCGACAAACAAAAGTAAAAAAATGTAAAAAAAAATCTAGACATCATTTAAAAAAAATTTATCTGCGTAGATTTACAAAAAAACAAACGCAACAATCAATTCATCATTTTTTGTTGGATTCTTTTTTTTCAAAACGTATTATACCAGTTTCCCTTTCATGTAGTCCGTATTATGTTTATGCACGGACTTATGATAATAGATAGTATTTTATCCCCCTACCAATAATTGGTCATTCATTCTCTCTGCGAAACATCCTTTTTTTGTTTTTTTCCAATGTTCTCCTATTTTTTAGTCCTAGAAAAAAATTGTCTTCATCGTCTGTCGAATCTTGTATTTTGTGCCCACGGTATCCAGGTAACGCGCTTTCAAAAAAATCTTTTTCGAAATCTCGTTCACAAAGCAGCTCGACACTTTGATCTCTGCTTCATCAGGTGTTACCTCAGCGTCGTCAAACAGTTGTCAAACAGCCAAACATTGTTGATTCTTACTTCTGTGAGAACCTTTGTTGACGACAATTCTTCAATCAATTCTCGTGGAAACGGTGGGGGCTGTCTTCTGTTTACCTGCCTTGTCCGTGATCATGTTGCGACCATGGTCGAGACAAGTAAGACAAGAAAGTGGGTGTTTCGTGAAAGTTTGGATTCTGCGTGTTCCCAGGTGTCTGGTTTTGCTGTTGACGTACATGTGTATGTATATTTGTAGAATCAGGACTTGGATTTTTTTGGAGCACGAATATAAAACTTGTTGAGTGACAGGATAGGACATTTATCATTTCTGTGGCTTGTGATTGTGTTTTTTTATGTATTTTGAGTTTCGTGACTCTTTGTTGTGCATTTCGATAGCGCCAGGCGATGTATCAACTTTGGTTTTTGTGTTCTGATAATCTCAGTCTGTTTGCAAACCTATGATGTTATGTACGATCATTTTGACACATCTGAACAAAAAGTTGTGGACTGCTTTCAAAAAAAAGTTTGCTTTTTTTAGAAAAAGTTTGCCGATGTATGTATGTGTTCAAATTTTCAATTTTGCGCAAAAAAAACTGCGTTGTTTTGAAATTTTTTAGTTCGGATTTAAAAAAAGTAAAATCTATATTTTTACAATAAAAATTTTAAAAAAAATGTGTAAAAATTTAAGACGCACTCTGCGACAGGATTTAGGGACAAGGGGGAGGCGAGGACACAGCATTTTTACAACTTCAAATGTTAAAAGTCAGAATTGTAGGCATCCATGGGGAGGGTCGAAATCCAAAATATTAGATTTTTTGACAACCAGATTCTGGAGATTTGGCTTCTGAAAGTTTCTAACCTCCATTTTACAACTCGGTCAGTTGAAATCATAAAGCTCTGAAAAGTTTCTTAGGGGGGTTTTTTGGGACGAGAAATCGAGTGACGTACTCAGATTTTTTAAAAAACAGCTGCATCAGTACGCACCGGGGTTGCGTTGTTTTTTAATTGGTCGTCATATCAATACGAAGAGAGCTGAATCAGTTCTGAAAAGCCTATCTTGTAGCAAATTTTTTTCTCTATCCTCTGATCTATTTGAAAAAAAAATACCACTCCACCAATTATTTTTAAAATAATTTTGAAACACGCGCGTTGAAAACAAAAGCAGACGCAAATGTCGTGCGCGCAACGTGTGAGCAGCTAGCACCGCTGCCGCGCGAAACATACAAGAACAAATCGACGGGTCTCATGGCCAAAAAGTTGTAGGCCGAAAAGCGCGGGAAAAATTTTAGCAGTCAAAGCGTGCGCGGCAGCGGTGCTAGCTGCTCACACGTTGCGCGCACGACATTTGCGTCTGCTTTTGTTTTCAACGCGCGTGTTTCAAAATTATTTTAAAAATAATTGGTGGAGTGGTTTTTTTTTTCAAATAGATCAGAGGATAGAGAAAAAAATTTGCTACAAGATAGGCTTTTCAGAACCGATTCAGCTCTCTTCGTATTGATATGACGACCAATTCAAAAACAGAGCAACCCCCGTACGCACCGATGCAGCTGTTTTTTAAAAAATCTGAGTACGTCACTCGATTTCTCGTCCCAAAAAACCCCCCTAAGAAACTTTTCAGAGCTTTGTGATTTCAACTGACCGAGTTGTAAAATGGAGATTAGAAACTTTCAGAAGCCAAATCTCCAGAATCTGGTTGTCAAAAAATCTAATATTTTGGATTTCGACCCTCCTCATGGATGCCTACAATTCTGACTTTTAACATTTGAAGTTGTAAAAATGCTGTGTCCTTCGTCCTAAATCCTGTCGCAGAGTGCGTCATAAATACTATCAAAGTTCGCGCTCGGTCAACTGTTTTCATTATTCTGTGACACAAAAAAATACTTTCATCCCGTTATCAAATGATTTTTGGCATCCAATCAAAAGTCACGTAAATATTATATAATGATATTGCTGATACTTATCATGCTCGGTGGTCGAAAATTATCATTTTTTACGACCTTTTATAATCATCAAGTTCACACTGACCGAACAACATCATGTTTATAAGGACCACCATTGCTACTTACCTGCCGTTTAGTCAGGTGCTGCAGCTGCTGGGGGCCATATGACTTTGCCACCTGGGATTGTAGGGAACTCGGATTCATTTGTATAATAAATATAATTTTCAGGTGATTTATTGTTACAGTACTAGGGTTTTCTGATTTGTTGTTTTTTACCGCATGCCAGCAGATTTCGCTCATGAACTACGAAAACCCGGTACAGTATTCTTAAAATTTTACTATAGATGGTTTTAGAAAATTCCTTGTACAGTAAAAAATTTCTAAAATCAAATTGTCGGTAAATACATTTTTAGTTTTTGTATTGAAAATTTTTTAAAATTAAAATTACGAGAATGTTACGTTAGAATAATATAATTCATATCACTTTGGTTGCTCATAGAATAATCAGGCTATGTTGAGATCCTTATCAGCCCTATTGTTCTGCTAATAAGTACTATGCTATCTAAATATTATTATACTTACCTGTCTGTCTACCTATGTATGACAAATAATGACGTGCTAGTCCAAAGTCCAAGAAATTGCTTCCTTTTCTTTTTTTATTACATATTTTTCCAAAGTACTCCTCAACCAGGAAAAAGGTTAAGGAGTATGTACTTCTGGAAAAAAATTGACGTCAAGAGTTTTGTCACGACGAGACTCACCTGGTTTGCAGATACGAGTCAGTCATCGTTCATAAAAGGAATGCTAACACATAGGATTGTTGATTTGTATCATTGATTATTTGTACATTCATCGCACACACTTTTTTTTGGAGAGGAAAATGTGTGAGCCGGTAGGTTGTCTGATTTCCCCCTGCATGACGCGGCGAGGCTCAAACAATACATACCTCTGCACGCTTTACGCTCTTCTACGCTCGATGCTCACGAGACAAGACCGGACCGGTGTGGGGTGTCGGGAAAGGATTTGGATACAACCCTGAGAGGGAAAAGGGGTGAGAGGAGCGAGTTATTATGGTAAACACCTGCGTACCTCACCTGCATGTATGCCGACGCCTTAACCGGGTCCGGAGCAGAACTAGATAGCTCCTTTTGATCTTCGATTGGGGTCTAAGGTTGTCAGGAGCAATTGCGTGTATTTCAGTCGACTTGTCTTGTTTTAATGAAGACTTGTCTTGTTCATTCATGTCTGGGTTGAATATTTTTGAATACTTAAAATTTAAAATATAAAATATAAAATATATTATAGTAACTGTTGTATCTCAGGGTTTTGATCCTTTATTGATCTCAAACCAAACGCCTATAAAACCACATATATAATTCAATAATACAAGAACGAGGGCATACCTGTCGGATCCTCCAGTGTGTCCGGGACAGGCGTTTGGGATACAATCTTTTGGCACGGTTTCTACCTGAAGAGAAAGGGGATAATATATTTGTGGACATTAAGGACAGAACGCTTACCGGTTGAACAGTCTTCCGATTCCCGACTGATCACCAGGGACCTCGTGCACGACAACTCGTCTGCACGAGAGGGGGAAAGAAAGCGTTGCCTAAGTTTCGCGTCGAGACCATTTTGCGTGGTCTCAACACTTCCCTCTGCCATTATTATTAGATAGTTATCAAGGGGGGGGGGGCTTACATCTACAGGGGTCTGAGATCGGGGATCATTTTTACCGGCGTTCTTCGTTGTAGCGTGGGCCGGCCTGTGGGTCGATGACGAGACGGTTGGGCTCTCTTCTAATCCGTTTCGGCCGTCCTGTCGTGGTTCCTGGGGCTGCGAGAGGTTCTTCTGCTGGCAGGTGTTCGACCTCCGCTTCTTGCTCGACTTCGGCTTCTTCGTTGTTTTGTGACGCTCGGTCTTCTTCTTCGTCGGCCGTATCTCCGTCTCCTTCTTCTTCTTCCGCCGCGCTCAGGTCTTCGAGCGGTTCCTCGTCAATTCCCCGGTCGACTTCCCTGGCCGGTTGGTTTGGAGCTCGCTGGATTTGGTTCGCATGGAACTGTTGCGTGGTTCCATCTCCTTTCTCCACTTCATACAGGGCATTTCCGCAGGCTTTAATAATCATACCCTCTTCTGGTTGCTCATGTCGTTGGCGGCGGTACCAGACCATGTCTCCTGGGTGGAAACTGCGTTGTCGGACTCCGTGGCGGTTATCGTACTGTCTCTTCATGGCTTCTTGCTCTCTCGATGGTGGTGCGGGTGCGTGCCGACGGACTGGCTTCAACAAATCCAACGTGGACCTGATGGGTCTTCCGAAGAATGCTTCGGCCGGGGACTTCTGGTCAACGTTCCTAGCATTAGGGGTGTTTCGGTACTGTGACAATCCCAGTTGCAGAGCCGTGGGGAGTTCCATCGTAGGATTCTTTGCTAGAATCTTCTTGATCACCTGGACGTAGCGTTCTCCCAGGCCATTGCTTTGTGGTTGGTAGGCTGGCGAGTACATTTTCCGGATGAGGTTTGCCCGACAAAACCGTTGAAACGTTTCCGAGCGGAATTGCGGTCCGTTGTCGGTTACTAGAAGTTCTGGTATGCCAAAATTGTGGCAGAACGCTGTCATCGTCACGACCAGTGCTTCGGCCGTAGTGGACTTCATGACGTACACGAATGGGAAGTGCGAAAATGCGTCTACACCTACCAGGAGCATTTTTCCAGCTATCGGCCCCGCGAAATCCATGTGGACGCGCTCCAACGGACGGGAGGTGGCAGGCCATGGGTGCAATGGGGCCAATCTGGTCGGTGGCTGTGCGCGTTGGCAGTCTCCGCAGTTTTCGACATGGCGCTCGATGTCCTTCAGCAATCCGGGCCAGAACAGATAACTCGACGCCAGCAACTTCATACGGGTCGTTCCGGGGTGTGTAGCGTGCAATAGTCGGAGAGCGCGGGCCCGGAGTCGTTGTGGGATGAGCACTCGATCCCCGTACAGGAGGCAATTCTGTTGGAGCTGTAACTTCTCTCGCAGTGGGTAAAACGGAGCCAGTTCTCTGTGCCATCGGTGGGTTCCCAGTTCGGCTCTGGTTGGCCACCCTCGTAATACAAATCGGGTTATTTCTTGTAATAACGGGTCGTTTCTCGTGACATGCCCCACCTCGGGGGCTCCCAGTGCCACTTCTTGTAGAACACCCTTGAGATCGGTGTCCACCTGGGTCATCGCCACGATCATCTCGTCTTCTTCGTCTCTGGGGTAAGCAGCTATCAGTCGCGAGAGTGCGTCGGCTTGTCCAAATTGTGTCGTGTTGACGTATGACAGGGTAAAATCATACCCCAGCAGGAGCGTGGCCCACCTCTGAAGACGGCTGGCGCTGGTGGCTTTGATGCCTTCCTTGGATCCAAATATGGCGAGGAGTGGCCGGTGATCAGTTTGGAGGTGGAATCGCCTGCCTGCGAGCATTTTCCTGAATTTTGTCACCGCGTAAACAAGCGCCAATGCTTCCTTTTCGCCTTGGCCGTATTTCTTCTCCACCGGCGTCAGGCTTCGGCTCGCGTGCGCAACGGCTTTCAGCTCCCCACCCGGGAGGCGGTGTTGGATGACGGCTCCAATTCCGTACTCGCTGGCATCCGCGGAGACGATGATTGGATACTCTGGGTTGAAATGCATGATGGCCAGGTCCGATGCGAGGGCTTCTTTGCACTTCTCGAACGCGCGTTGCTGTTCTTCGCCCCAGGACCAGGGCACGTCCTTCTTTAGTAGATCATCTAACGGTTGTCGTAGATCTCTCAGCTTGGCGATGAAGACTTGATAATGATTGATCATCCCGTTCAGGGAACGCAGCTGGCTCACGTTCTTGGGCGGTGGCATTCCTGTGATTGCCTGGATCTTGGCCGGGTCAGGTCTGCGGCCATTCTGGTCGATTATAAAACCCAGAAATTTCACGGTCTGGCAGCCAAATTTGCATTTCTCCGCTTTCACCCGGAAACCGAAATCCTGAATACGTTGCAACACTTCTTCCACATGTTTGCGGTGCGTCGTTTCGTCAGCGCTAGCGATCAATATGTCGTCCAGGTAACAGAGCGCGAAGGGTAGTCCGGCCAGCATCTGGTCCATGATCTGCTGAAAGATAGCAGGGGCCGTCTTGATGCCAAATGGAAGTCGTTGGTACCGGTACAAGCCTCGATGCGTATGCATTACGCATAGGTCTTTGGATTCCTCGTCGAGTGGGACCTGCAAATAGGCGTCCTTCAGGTCAATCTGAGAGAAACATTTTGCTCCGTTTACCATAGCAAAAAGGTCTTCCGGTGCTGGTAGCGGGTGGCCGTGATCTTCGAGAGCGGCATTCAACCCGGTCGAGAAGTCTACGCACAGCCTCGTCTCGCCATTCGGCTTCGTCAGTGCGATCGTCGGTGATGCCCAGTGCGTGTGGTCGGTTGGTTCGGTGACGGCCATCCCCTCGAGTCTACGATACTCCGCTTCCAATTTGGCCAGGTAAGCATGGGGGACGGGTCTGGCTCGGCAGAATACTGGTCTAGCTCCTTCTTTCAGTTTGAGATGTGCTTTTGCTTTCGTGCAGCATCCTAGACCATCCTTGAACACTTCTGGGTATGTCCTTTTCATTTCCTTTAGCATCGGGTTGTCCGACGATGCCTCCGCCTCTGCCTCAAGTCCGGTTCGCATGACGCGTTTTTCTTCTTCTTCCTGCCAGATGTTCAAGCCGATCATCGCGGGGCACCCGAGAAGATTGTCTACGGCGTCAGGGTGGGCGTAGATCGTTTGGCGAGTTGATCGGTCCCCGTACTTCATGACTACGTCGAAGGTACCGGCAAACGGTGTTAGTACTCCCTGCATCGTGCGTGCTACTGTCGTCGTTGGTCGTAGCGGGATGTTGAAGCGTGTGGCCACCTCCAACGGAAGGATGCTGATGTCGGCTCCGGAGTCGAGCAGAAAATGCGTTGGTCGACCATTCACGTTGATCATCTTCTGTCGGAACGGGAACTTTCCGTTTTGCCCGAATCGGTAAACGTCGTAGACTTCGGCCCAATTCGCTGCGTATGACTCGGCCTCCCTTTCTTCACCCAGAGGTTCGGAGTTTGGCGCCGTTACCCTTCGTGCGTATGGTTGTAGCCCTTTCTTGCAGGCTTTCTTGATGTGTCCCGTTCCTTGACAGTTGTAGCATTTGCTGTCGCGGAATCGACACTGGGCCCGGGGGTGGTTTCCTCCGCACGATAAACAGCTGTCTCCTTGCGCCGTTCCGATTTGGCGTCGTTCCTGAGGATTCCAACCACCCCGTGGTGCTTCCCGTTGCGCCCTGGCCACCACTTCGCTTTTCGTGCTTGCGTTGGACAGCGTCTGAATCTCCTTCTCACTGGTAAGAAATTCAACCAGGGCGGTTCTCAGAGCTGCGAATGTCATGTTCTTCTCGGTGTCTTTCCGTACGAACGACAACAGCTTTTCCCTGGCCTTTCTGTCCTCCGGTTGGTTCATTTTGGTTAGTAGGACGTAGGCGACAAGTGTTTCTCCGGTCATTTTTGCGATGTCTGCCTGGATGGATAGGGCGTACATGCGGCCGAAGAATTCATCCATTCCTTCGCCTGGCTTTCTGGTTTCTTGGAAGAAAGTATGGCGTAGACTGAATTCACTGTGGTGGACATTGCTTCGTTTCTTGAGCTTCTCAATTGTCTGTTTGTACGTCTTGTTCTTGACGTCTTCCGGACTTTCTGCATTGACGTACTGATTGAACGCTTCTGGTGACATTTTCTCTAGTACGAACGCTGTCTTCCTCTTATCATCCCATGACGGCGGTGCTCGATCGAGCGCCAGTTCAATGCGGCTCAGCCAATTCCTGAAGGTCTCCGGGTTTTCTGGCGCATGGGGTAGTAGTTCGACTTCGACTCGGTAAGGCCCTTCTTCACTTGCCATGGTACAGCGAGCCATCATCTTCTCAAATTCTTCCGGTGTCATCGTAAAGCTGGGCATGGTTAACGAATTCCTCTGGTCACCAGTTGTTGTATCTCAGGGTTTTGATCCTTTATTGATCTCAAACCAAACGCCTATAAAACCACATATATAATTCAATAATACAAGAACGAGGGCATACCTGTCGGATCCTCCAGTGTGTCCGGGACAGGCGTTTGGGATACAATCTTTTGGCACGGTTTCTACCTGAAGAGAAAGGGGATAATATATTTGTGGACATTAAGGACAGAACGCTTACCGGTTGAACAGTCTTCCGATTCCCGACTGATCACCAGGGACCTCGTGCACGACAACTCGTCTGCACGAGAGGGGGAAAGAAAGCGTTGCCTAAGTTTCGCGTCGAGACCATTTTGCGTGGTCTCAACAGTAACCCCAAAACATCCTTTGTTATGTTAGTTTGACGTCATTTCAATGGATCTTGGATGTTGTTTTTTTGAAGGACCCTTGACGGAAAAGATGACGGTGCAAGAAAAATGGTGCTCTTCTTGCACGCCTTCCTCTCTCCTTCCCTTCCTCTCCCGCCTGTCGACGTAGACATCGTAGACATCAGTCACGGCACATTTGCTGATGTTGCCATCGATGACGCTCGCTTTTTCCTCCTCCTTCCGGCAGGGGTGACAGAGCCTCCTCACTGACATTTTTTTTGCGTCAGGAAAAAAATTGACCTTTGACAAAAAAAATGTTTGGGTTGTTTTGGAATTTTAGGGGTCTTTTGAAATTTTTTTTGTGTACTGAAATTCCAGCAGAGAGCGTGAAAGGAAGGGGCACACCTTCGCCAGGTGAGCAATGAGCAAGGGATGGTTTTATTATACATACCTTGCCCAGCGGGCGGATGGCATCGTTTCTCCTCACTCTCGCTCGTTCGTTGGCACACAATCCAAGTGCCAAAGCTGCGGGCCGTCGGCCGCGGGCGCTGGCGACAAAACAAGAAACAAACAACGTTCGTCGTCTTTGTCGGCTCTCACTCAAACATACACACACATTCAAAAAGAATAAGAATAAAAAACCATTGACTGAAAATTGCCTGGCTATATAGGACGATTTCGGGAGGCTTTCCTGCCAGCGACCACCGCTTTTGGCTCGTTTTCGACAAAAAATACCGCCCAAGACGAGAAAAGAAGAACGCCGGCTGGGCTGGTGTTCGTTTTTGTTCGCGTACGTATATTTATGTATCTGTCTGCCAACCAATTCCGCGAGTAATTTTTTTTGTTCCCCTGCAGTCAGCCAGCTGGCTCCGCAGTGGTTTTTTACGTGGTTTATTCGTTGGATGAAAATTAGCGGGAAGGAAAAGGGAGGGAAAAGTCAAGGACAGGCCAGGCTGGCAGCGCGAAGGAAAAACTGGACTCGTTCGTCCTGCCTTGGTCTTGGTCGCCTTGACTGTGCACGGCACTTTCAATGCCATCGATAAATAATTTTTGTATTTTCTCTTGTTTCTTCAATCGTGCATACATACTAAACTCCCTTCCTGAACCCACCCCGTAGGCGGTTGCGGTTTTTTTAGTAAATAAATAGTTAACAAAATTTGTTCCAGTCCCCAACCCTTCCCTTTGTTTCGAAATCTATTATAGTCATTTTTTCGTCATCTTCTAAAAAAATTTTGCTCGATAATGTCGCCGCGTAAATTGAAAAATGCCTTTTTTATTCCCCTTCGTCTTCGCATTTGCCTTCCTTCGCAGAATGCAGTGCGCTGTATCTAACATGAAATTGATTGTTGCTTTGCACCCTCCCTCCTGCCCCCTCGGGGGGGGGCTGCGAGAAAGAACAAGAACAAGAACAAGGAACACTTGAAAGATAATGAGAGTTAGTTATTACTTTGAACTACATTTTTTTTTAATGTTGTTTTTTTTTCGAAACTAAATACCGCTTTGCGCTGCGCTGCGCTGCTCTTCTTGGGCAGGCAGACAAAAAAGTCAGTCAAGGTTCAATTTTCGGCTTAACAATATATTTATTTATAACCCCGCCCTGCTAGTAAAAAGTTGTGGTGCAAGCGAAGAACCCGGGAGACTGACTCCATCAATTCGAAGAAGACGTCATTTTGCTGCTCACGTTTCACATCAGCGGGCTTGGTTAAATTTTTTTGAGCTATTTTATACCGTCGTTTTTTGTAGTTTGTTTATTTTCGATTTTTTGTGTCATTATGTACACAGATTATTTTTTTTGTGGCTGCAAAATCAAAAAATTTTTCATGACATTTCCGGAACATTTTTTTTTTACAAAATTGTTGTTTTGTTTTTGCAAATCAGATATTATGGATAATTTTTTTTATCAGACCGCAAAAATATTTTAATCGTCAAATTTTAGTCATCGTAAAAATTGTTGAATTTTTTGTTACTGAAAAAAAATAAACTTAGTAAATAAAATTTCGCTGAATAGTTTTTTTTGAAAGATTATAATTGATTTTTTTTCGTAAAAAAACTTTCGCTCAATAATTTTTTTTGCAATAAAAAAATAATCAATTTATCAAAACCTTAAACTTGTTGGAAATTTTCAATTTTCAGCCAGCACCCCACCCTGCAGCTGTGGTCATCATTCCATAACAATCAACCCCCTACCCCTTTCACCGGGTGGGTTGACACAGGTTGACCTCAACCCACCCGGTTATTACCCTCACTTATAATAACTTCCACCTTGGGTTTAGCAAAAATTGTTCGTTCGTTCAACGCCCCCTGGGTCAGCCAACTGGCTGCCCGGTCAGGTCCGGTACCTCTCTTTTCTTTTCTTTTTCTCACATCAGAGAGAAAAAAAAAGTTAGGAAGGTTTGGTTTGTTTCGCGCATCATCCATCCATCGCCGATACATCGGCTGACAAATAAATGAATAAATGAATGGAATATCAGTCGTCGGTTCACGCGAGATGCAGCTTGCCGCCCTCCTTCCCTCCTTCCTCCTTCGCGTGGTGGTGGTGGTGGTTGTTGGGGGATGGATGCACCGCGTCAAATCGACGTGTATCCACCCCCCCCCCCCCCTATTCTCCCTCCTTCTCACCCTCATTCGATTCGCGTGTTGTGTATGAGAGTGACCTTTTTCGATTGATTTATTTTTCGCATATTGATCGCCGCTTTGCTTTGCTTTTGCGCCCTACCGACACTGAATCGGCCTCGTGGCAACCAACCAACACGTGCACGAACGAAACGACCGGGTCAGTCGGTTGGGAGAGATCTGATCGCCCAGGTGTTCAGGTGTACCTGTACCTGTGCCCATGACCATGATCATGACTAATTGTCCCTCTGACCCACCCCGAAAAAAACCCGCAAACGAAGAAAAAAAACACCGTTGTTTCCCTGAAAAAAAGTTCCCTCAGTCCCAATCGCATCACAAAACACAAACTTTTTTTTTGTCTGCAAACTTTTTTTTTTCAATATTTTGTCGCGTCGTTTATCTTTTTTTCCCCTGTTTGGATCCTACCCAGGGTTCATTATTTATGGATGCTTACTTCGGTTTTATCGTAAAAACATGGCCATTATTTTTTTCATAGAAAAAACATTTTTTCTTTCCTCATTTTTTTTCATCCTAGAAAAGGCCATGTCGCACACTCACTCACCTGATTGAAGAATGAAAAACAGTGTTGTCGGTTCCGGCTATTTTATGACTCGGTTCCGACCGGTTCCAGTTACGGTAGCGTTTCGGTTCCAATTCGGTTCCTGTTCAGAATTCAATTTTATTCAGGAACCGAATTGGAACCGAAACGCTACCGTAACTGGAACCGGTCGGAACCGAGTCATAAAATAGCCGGAACCGACAACACTGATGAAAAATGAACTGTCGCGGATGAAAAAAAAACTAAGATCAATTGCATCTTGATTAATTATTGAGCGCTTGGATTTTCTTTTCTGCTTCACGTTCTGCATTTTTTTAAATATTGAAAACTAAAATGCAGAACTTTTCTTCCGATTTGATTTGTTTTTTTTATACATAAATATTTATTTCTAAAAACATTTTTGTTTCCCTGATTGTTTTCGTGTTTTCAATTATAATATTATTTGGTACTCTCGGAATGGAGTTCTTTAATAATACGGGAACGAACACTGATCCTGATCTGTCTACTCGAGGTGCACTTTTCTCTGTTGGTGTTAATTGATTGATTCGTGTCCCAAATAACACCTAATTTGGGTTCATGGATGTCCTTTTATTTACAGACACGAGAACGACTCCATTTCTTGTGTTTACAATTTTTTTGTATTTTGATTTTTGGATTACGGTAGGAAGGAAGAATCAGATACGCCACTTTTCTATACGATCCGGGGTACATACCTGTCTCGATTCGGGATTTTCGAATAAAAAACTGTCAGTCACCCGGAATCTTATCAACGCATAGAAAAGACAGACAATGGACTGATAGCATTTTTTACGGGCGGGGTAATCTTAAGCATAGTTAGCTGAGAACAAAAAAGTTTTTATTGTGTCCATGAACTGTTAACTATGCGTTGCAACAAAGCCCACCTATTTTATTTATTTTTGGGAGTACTTCTATGCCTCCGCAATCACCTGACTGATTCATGCCAGTCAGGGATAGCCTCCAGATTGTCTTATCAGGCGTCATTCGTATTATGATGTAAGATTAACGCCAGGTGCATCTCTTCTACGTTAGCAAAAAATATTTATTTATAATGCAAACTTTTTTTTTCTCTGAAAATAAATTGGGGGATGATTCATCTTTTCAGAACCAAGGTCATTCAATTCGCCTGTTCCGCTCAATTTTGCTTGAAAAAAGTCGTTCAAAAAAAGCTTTGGAACACATTGTTTCCAGAAAATAAAAAAATCCATTTTCAGATTCGGTTTATAAGTTTTTAAACTTTGTAAGATTTTTTTTTAATTATCGTTTTTTTTGTTCTTTGACTGATTTTTCGACAAAATTACACGTTAAAATGTACCAAAATTGTAAAAATTATAGGAATTTTTTGATTTTTTTTGTTGTATCAAAATTGCGTTCACTCCGGTGTTTTCATTTTTTAATTTCGAGAGTGAAACGATTTTGGGAGCGGCAAACAACTCTGGTTCTTTCGACGTAAGATAAACGCCAGGTGTACTCCTACTACGTTTACAAGAAAAATTTACAAAATGCTTTTTGAGTACTGAAAAAGTTAGAAAATGATTCAACTTCTCAGAACTCCAAAAAACTTCTGTCAATACATATTTTTTCTGCCTCAAAAAATGACTTCCATTTACTACTTGTTTTTTGTGCCACATGCAAGATCACCATTGCTGCATGTGAATGTATGGATGGATATATGGCTTTCGTTCTTCATAACTACTCTCGAGTCTCGACTGCAGCTATTTTTTCTCAATTTAAAAAAAATGACTAATAAAATAAAAGGAAAAATAAAAGGCTTTGAACTAGTTCTTATTCCTTGGAGCAATTTTTTTTGCATGTAAAAATATTTTTGGGCAAATGCCGTCTTTCTTTCAACTTTCATCAAAAAACACTCTTGTTCATCGGCACGTCGTGTGTCGTGCCTTTCATGACTCCCTAGGCCCTACGATTGATGGCATACGGCCTCCAGGGGGTGCCTTCGTGGCTCTGGACTTGTGCCGATCCCGCCGAGTCTTTTACTGTACCTCCCCTGGGTTTTTAGTGTTTGTTCTGTGGTTCCAAACTGTTTTGTTTTGTTTGTTTTGCCACCATCGCCGCCGAAACAACGGCCATCGCTCCAATGACTGAGCTCCGGTTGTTGGTCGGAGGTTTTTTGAATTTTTTATTTTACCGTCAATCAACATGGAGGATTTTTGTTCACGTGAGTCTCGAAATGGCCCTTAATTTGATTATCTCGGACACCTTTCCCTTTTTTTTTGTTTTCTATTTATTTTCTGTTTTTTACCTTTAACCAACCAGCGAAGGCTCTATTCCCGAGGGACCGCCCTTAATTTAGTTTTATTTGTATCGAAAGCAAAAAAAATCTCTTTCCCCAGAATCCCTTCCCTTCCATGGAGACGGGGCGGACTTGACTGTCTGCAAGAAGTGTTCTTTTCCCTCGGCAACCCAACAAGACAAGTATGTACTATGATCCCCGGCGCGCGCGCGTGGTTGGGTTGTTCTCGCTTTCATCTGGCTTGTTAACCTGTCACGCGCCAGATGAAAGGTATACAGGTACCATGGTTTCCATTTTTGATGCCAAACTCATTTGCTCTCCATTTTTGTTGTGGATAAACAAACCCACATTTTTTAATTTCACATACAAAGCTTTTTTTTTGTTATTGTCCAAGCCCGGCGCGGCCGCGGGCGCGTGTCTATGTGTAACAAGGTAATACGATACATACGTATGTACACTGGATTGCAGAAGCCAACAAAGTGGTAGCTTCTGTTCTACGGGTGTTTGCATGCTTGACGGGTTTCCAAATATAGTAGACAAAAAAAATTTTTGTGGGATAGAAAACGTACATGTTTATAGTGCCGGACACCTGATCGGTCCAGGTATGTACATAAGTATATGTATACGAGAAAGGTGGATCCCACGTTTCCGTTTGCTTTTTGGGCCTCAGTCAGGTCTCAAATTTTTTTCGGGTCTCAATTGTACAATGAACTTTTTTTCATTTAGTTGTGGACAGTCAAAAAATTCAAAATTGTGTCAAATAATTTTTTACCGGATTTTAATCGTAAACCACTGCAAAATTGAAGGTAACTATAGAAATGAGGATTTCACGTTTTCAGTTTTTCGATAACAAATTTTTTGATGTCAAAGGCAAAAATATTTTTTTACACAGTCAATGGAAAACAGAAAAATTCAAAAACGTATAAAATATTTTTTTTAAATTGGCTTTTTTGGTTGTAAACTTCAAAAACATTGTTCCTGATATTTATGTATTTATTTTCATTGTTTTTGGTTACGATACATTTAAATGCCCCGGCATTCAGGCATCCAAGCGTGGATTTTTGTCATCTCGTGAACGTGTCCGGGGGCAACGTGTTCAAGTTGCCCCGCGACAGGATTTTCCCGTGCCGTTCTTGCCCCTTCCCTTTTTTTCGTGCCGCTTTTCGAAAAAATTGTATTTATTTTACAAACTCTTTTCTAACTTTTTTTTTTATTGCAGATCACGCTCACACACACGCCGGTAGCTTAGATACCGCTGGCGTGCATAACCCTCCAATCAACCAACAACCCCCAGACAGACACCCTGTAGGTGAATGTCGACTCACCATCGTCGGCCTGTATCCATTATTTTGTCGCCGACTTTGTCTTCGTCTTTGTCTTCGTCCTCGTCCTCGTCTTCGTCTTCGTTTTCATCATCCAAATCACGAGAAAGCAAAAATAAAAATTACAACCAATATACACCACAGAGCTAAATAGAAAATTTACATTTTCAAAACTCGTCCAAAAGAAGACTCCCACATCAGTGTTACCGGTTCGTCCCCGTCCTATCCTTCTTACAACAATCGTAGTGCTTTTATCGTAATACGGTTTTCTTTTTTGCCCTGATGCTGCTATGCCGGCTGCTTACAACCCAACTCCTGATATTATTATACCTCGTACAAATTGCCCACGGTCACGCGTTGACAACACGCAACGATGGTGAAAAAGAACTCCAAAAACTCAATCCCAAAAGGCCGCTAGGAGCGAGATGCGTCACGTATGGCATCTGTGGAAATGAGAACCACAACAAACAGTACTGCGTTGATAACCGATATGCGGTATTTAAATATTACAATGAATCGTCGATACATCAACTTCGAAAAATCTGCCACTGGAGTACAGAAGGTTGGTTGGAGTTGATTATGGGACGAAAAAAATAAGTTAGCATGAAAACACATGACAAATCGAATTTACCCAAAATACATATTTATTTCGATTCCCGGAAACGAAAGAAAAATACATAAATATAAATGACCATTTGTTGAGAGAAAACACAAAAAATTAGATTTTTGCGTGAAAGATTACACTAATCGAATTCAAATTGTACAGCGCACCATAAATAACTTTTCTGTGCGTTCTGGAAAAAAACAAGGAAGAAAGCAAAAAATGACCGATTTTGGACTGAAAATTTATCAAAAGATTTTCCAAAAACAGTTGAAAGTAACGAAAACGATCAAGAAATAATACAATTTGGTGTCTCGACACGAAAATTGTAATTCTGTTTCTTGACACGAAAGTTGTGATTCGGTTTCTTGACACGAAAGTTGTGATTCAGTTTCTTGACACGAAAGTTGTGATTCAGTTTCTTGACACGAAAGTTGTGATTCAGTTTCTTGACACGAAAGTTGTGATTCAGTTTCTTGACACGAAAGTTGTGATTCAGTTTCTTGACACGAAAATTCTTGTTTTGTTCTTTTTTTCAACATTTTTTTGTCAATCTTTTTTAGCCCATCTGGAAAAACTGTGCTGCGACGATGACCAGATCGAGATTCTCATCAACAACATGCAGCGGGTCAAGGCGATCCTTGGCAACTGTCCATCGTGTTACGCCAACTTTCTCCGTCTCTTCTGCGATATGACATGTTCATCCGTTCAAAGCCATTTCATATCCATCACCCAGGTTTCCAACAAACACCTACTGCCTGCAGCGGCAAAGAACGCAACATACGCAACTCATATGAAGTTTTTCCTCTCGGAGACGTACGCTACGAAGCTGTACAACTCCTGCAGGGACGTCAAGTATCAGAGCGGATACGCGTTGGATATTCTCTGTCAGAGTCGAAACGAATGCAACGTTCAACGCTTTTTCAACTTCCTTGGCACGGCTTCCAGCGAGGTGCCTTTCAACATTGAGTTTGTTCAGGTTCCCGCTGGTGAGCTTGTCTTAAACACCACGGATGGCGTGATTTATCCGTACGAACGGTTGGCGTCGTTGTGCAGTGAATCCAGTTATATGTGAGTTTTTGAGGGTTTTCGATAACTGTAAAACGGAAAGTAACAGTTTTGATGATAAAAATTTGTTACTTTTGGGAATTTTTTCGTTGCAGTTCTTTTTGAACGTAAATTCATTGCGATTACCGTAGTTGAGTAACAATCAGACATGAAAACGGGCCTAATTTTTAGGCCCAGGCCCGGCCCGAAATTATCCCCTCTGTTTTTTTTCGAATTTTTATCCAAAAAAATAGCAGCCAATCGTTATATAAATGACATAAATAACTCGTTTTTATTCAAAATACCATGTGTTCTATCTGTAGAGACTAAATTTTGTTAAAAATAACCAAAATGCAGTAAATTTTTATAATTTTTTACATTATTTATTAAATAACGGGCCATAACGGGCTTTTCCGGGCCTACTGAAAAGTCACAGGCCCGCCCAAGCCCGGCCCGGGCCTGGGCCGGGCCCGGGCCGGGCCGGGCTTCGGCGGGCCATTTTCATGTCTGGTAACAATAGATGAAAAGTAATACTTTTACCCGCGAAAGTTGTTACTTTTTTTGGGAAGGTTTTGACAAAAGTAATACTTTTTATTGCAAAACTTGTTACTTTTTTGAAGGGTCTCAGCACGATTTTTTGTTTCTTTCAATTTGAACGTAATACTTTTGCGATTACTGTACTTACGATAAACAAAAAGTAATAATTGTTGTTTTCTGAAAGTTTAGCACGCTATTTATGTTACGGTAGATTACGTTTTTTACTGTAAATACCGTAAATCATGATTTTTTTTTCTTCATTTGGCCTAAATTCTCATTTTTGATGATTTTTGTACTTTTTTTGCACGTTTTTCATTTTTTTGTTTCAGAACATCTCAAAGCTGTTCCTGCTCCGACTGCGACGCCGTATGCAAACACGGCGTGCGCTACCCAGCTCTCGAAGAGCGTCATTCTGTGTTCTCAGATTCCGTACAATGTCAGGTAACAACCCAGGAATGCTACATTGCGTCGATGCAGTGCATGAACTTTGTCCTGGCCGTCGCGATGTGTTCCCTGACACTTGTCTGCGCGGCTACTGTAGTCGTCTTTTACTACTACCGTATGCGTACGTCCGACGAAGTCGATCCCGTCACCGAAGTCTGCCGTGCAATCGATCGATCCGACGAAGACGCGGTCATCGTCATCGATGACGTCGCCAAAGTTCCCTGGTTTTGCCGGATCGATGCCGTGCTCATCCAACTCTCGACCCGGTATGCGAGATTCGCAGTTGGACATCCTCTGTTGCTGATTGCGTTCTCGATTGCACTCGGATTTGGGCTATCGATGGGTCTGACGCAACTTCGGACAACGACGGATCCCGTCGAGCTCTGGTCGAACAAGGAAAGCGTTTTTCGACGGGAAAAGGACTTTTTTGATTCTACTTTTGAGTGAGTTTACTTTTTTTTGATTGCTTTGTTGTTTACCGTATTTTTTAGGCCATTTCATCGAGTGACACAAATTTTGATGATTCCGAAAAACAAGACGCAGGTTTTCTTCATCGATGACATGGCGCCTACCCGATTGGGACCTGTTTTTGTTGAATCGTTTTTCGAAGAGGTACGTTCATTTTTTTTTGAAAAATGAAATTTGATCGCGCACCCAAAATCTAAATTTTGAAAGCGAAAAGCGTTTTTAGAACGACATCAATAAAAATAAACAAATTTTTTTTTTCTGTTTTCTTGGAACATTTTTTAAACGAGCAATTTTGCCAAACAATTGGTTAGAAAAAACAAAAAAACGATTCTAAAACTTTTTTTTTAGAAAAATACCGAATCTAAAAACTTTTTTTTGAGATTTTTTGACGGCGGTGTTTTCCAAAGATTTTCTCCCGCTCCGCTTTGCTCATTTTCAATTTTTTAGAGCGAGCACATAAAATTTAAAAAAGCAGGAGTCGGAACGAATCGAACGATTTTTTTCAAAAAAAAGTGAAAGCATGAAAAAAATAAAATAGAAATTTTTTTTTTATTTTTTATTTTATTTTTTTTATTTTTTTATTTTTATTTTCAATTCATGATTTTTTAGCAAAAAATATTTTTTTTCAGGCATTCAGGTTACAAAGCAGAATCATGAACCTGACAGCTTTTGACGACAGGACAGGGAAGAATATCACCCTGAAAGACGTCTGCTACAAGCCCATGGAACCCGACAACGACAACTGTGCCGTAATTTCTCCTTTCAACTACTTTCAGGTATTTTTCTTTTTCCCCGACTCAAAAATTTTTTTTACCTTTTTTTATTTTTTGCAGAACAGCATGGAAAACTTTCTGCGAACTGTGTATGACGAAGAAAATCTCATGGAATACGACTACAAAAACCACATCACTCAGTGCCTAAAATCGCCTTTCACGCTAAAAACATCATTCGCGCTGTCGTGTTTCGGTGATTTTGGCGGACCCATCGAGCCTTTCGTCGCTCTTGGAGGTTTTGAGAACAACAATTATTCCATGGCTTCTGGAGCTTTTGTTACGATACTCCTCAAAAATCATCGCAACAAGGCGGACAATATCCGGGCCGAAAAGTGGGAAGCTGTGTTCATCGAATTCATGAAACGCTTCAAGAGTGATCACTTTTGGGTTTCTTTCATGACTGAACGCTCGATTGGCGTGAGTGATTTTTTTTAATTATATTTTTTTAAAAAATCAAAAAAAAATTTTTTGCATGAAAAAAATAAAAAACAACTAATATTTATAAAATTTCTTAGTTTTTTTTGGTCAAAAATAAACAAAAATTTCAATTTTTTTATTTCTATCAAAAAAGTTTTTCTTTTGTGTTTTTTTAGGATTGGAAAAATTATTTTAAAGTATCGGTTTTTTATTCCAAATTATTTTTTATTAAATTTTTTTTAGAATGTTTTTAAAATGATAAAAAAATTTTGTTTTTTTTCAATCAAAATAAATTTTTCTGCTAAACCATATTTTTATTTTTAGGTTTAGGACTCAAACAAATAATTTTTCTGTTAAAAAAAATTGTTAACTAATTTTAAAAATTAAAAAAAAAAATTGTTAACTAATTTTAAAAATAAAAAAAAATGTTGCCAATTTTAAAAATTAAAAAAATGTTAAATAAATAATTTTAAAAATTGTTGTAAAAAAATAAAAAAATCAATATTCAAATTTTTTTTAGTTTTTTTATGATTTTTTATATTTTTCCGTTTTTAGGACGAAATCGACAGGGCATCATCGTCGGACAAAGTTACGGTAATTATCAGTTACCTGTTCATGTTCGTCTACGTAGCCTTCTCCCTCGGCCAATACCGAGTGACCCACGACGAACTCTGGTCGCTTTTCGTGAGCTCAAAATTCATGCTGGGCATCGCAGGCGTCATTCTCGTAGCGCTGAGCGTGACTTCTTCGATCGGTGTCTTCGCGTACTACGGCATGCCTGCGACGATGATTATCCTCGAGGTGCAGCCCTTTCTCATCCTCGCAGTCGGCGTCGACAACATCTTCCTCCTCGTCCAGGCCTACCAGCGGCACGTGCTCCAGAGTAGGCATGTCTCGTTCGAGGAACGCATGTGTCTCGTCTTTGCGGAGGTAATTCCGTCCATGATCCTGTCATCGCTCTCCGAGGCTTCCTGCTTCTTCCTTGCCGCGATGGCGGATATGCCGGCTGTGAGAACGTTTTCCTACTTTGCCGGGCTCTCGATCCTGATCAATTTTATCCTCCAAGCTACCGGGTTTGTTGGGCTTTTTATCCTCGATATTCAACGGCAGGAAGCGGGTCGGGCGGAGTTTTTCTGCTGTCTAAGTTATCCGTCGTCGTCTGAAATGACTTATGAGGAGTCTTTCATGTACAGGTTTGTTTTTCTTGACATTTTTTGATTTCAAATGGGGTTTTTGGACAAAAACAGAAAATAAATTCCATATTTTTGGAAAAAAAAAATCAGTAAAGCTAACTTTAAAAAAAAAATTCGAAAAAAATAGGAGCGTACGAAAAAAATTTTAAAAATACAAAAAAACTGGAACGGAGCGAACGCAAAATTTTGATAGCGAAGAGCAAAAAATAAATATGAAATATTTGGCGCAATTTTTTTTGCTGTTTTTTTGAAAAATTATACCTAAAAATTGCTCAATAGAACAAAAAAGAACTTTTTTTAGTGATCCGCAAATTTTTTTTTAAAACAGAATTTATGGATCGGATTTTAAAAATTTTTTTGCGTAGCCCAAAAATTTTTTTTGTTCCCGCAAACCGATAAAAAATTCTAAATTAAGAGTGCAGCTGAAATAAAAGATTTTTTTTCTTTTGTTTACAAACGGGAAAAAATCAAATTATTTAGAAAATCCCGTTTTTTTTTCATTTTTTTTTGTTAAAAATAATTTATTTTTCAGATTTTTCAATCAATTCTACGCCCCCTTCCTGTTCAAGAAAAAAGTCCGCTACGGCGTCCTTGGATTCTTCTTTTTCTCATTTCTGGTCTCCTGTGTCTGTATGTCCGGCATGGAACTGGGACTCGACGAGAGAATGGCCGTACCCTCAGATTCGTACATGTTGCAGCACTTCAACAACCTGCATGAATACCTCCGGGCCGGGCCGCCGGTGTACTTTGTCGTCAAGGGATACCTCGATTACAGTAGACCGGAGATTGTCCGGGCGCTGTGCACGAGACCGGGATGCATGGAGCACTCGCTGGGCTTCCAGGTCGATCTAGCGCATCGATTTCCCCAAAACTCGTACATCAAGCAGAAGACTGCGAACTGGGTGGACGATTACGTGGACTGGTTGCAGCATTCTGGGGAACCTGCTTGTTGCAGGTTTGTTTTTGAAAAACATTACAAAAAAATTTTATTGACAAAAAATAGTTTTTTGAGAAAAACATTTTTTTATTTATTCAAAAATTTTTTATTGACAAAAAAAATTTATTCGAAATAAATTTTTGTTTTTGCCGACACATCAATTTTTACACTTTCAAATGTTTTGAGTCTAAGTTGTAGAGGACCCTAAGGGCAGTCTATAACCGCAATATTAGATTTTTAAAAAATCGGATTCTGGAGATTTGGCTTCAGATGTGTTTTCATAAAAACGAATGGCGCGCGCTTCGTTTCTGAGCAAAAAATCTGAAAACTTGTTTACGGGAATTGCAGAGGACAGGGAATACGATGGCGTACTCAAATTTTTAAAAAAACAACTGCAAGTATTTTTTATTGAATTTTGCCGTCACAAAATTCGGCTTTACCATGCCTAACAAAAATAAACACCCATTTTCATATATCCTATCTGAAAGAGCGATTTTTTTGGCTCAGAATGAAGTGTCTTGAAAAAAAACGTAGTGTCTGGAATCAACTTTTAGGTTCCGATTTGTAGTCAAAACGACCAAAAACCCCCTCAAAAAAATGGCGGGAAGTGCGCACGCGCAAAAAAGGTGTTTTTTTGGTCGTTTTGACGACAAATCGGGAGCTAAAAGGTGATTCCAGACACTACGTTTTTCTAACGGACACTTCATTCTGAGCCAAAAAAATCGCTCTTTCAGATAGGATATATGAAAATGGGTGTTTATTTTTTTTAGGCATGGTAAAGCCGAATTTTGTGACGGCAAAATTCAATAAAAAATACTTGCAGTTGTTTTTTTAAAAATTTGAGTACGCCATCGTATTCCCTGTCCTCTGAAACCCCCGTAAGCAAGTTTTCAGATTTTTTGCTTAGAAACGAAGCGCGCGCCATTCGTTTTTATGAAAACACATCTGAAGCCAAATCTCCAGAATCCGATTTTAAAAAAATCTAATATTGCGGTTTTAGACTGCCCTTAGGGTCCTCCACAACTTAGACTCAAAACATTTGAAAGTGTAAAAATTGATGTGTCGTCGAATGTAAATCGGCTCGCAGACTGTCTATTAACAAAAAAAAATTTTGTGGATAAAAAAAATTTTAAAAAAATAAAAAAAATTTAAATAAAAAAAATAAAAAAATTTTTTCTGCAAAAAAATATTTTATTTACAAAAACAAATTATTCACGCACAATATAAACATTTTTGTTTAGGTACTCGGACAGGGGGTTCTGTCCATCGCACCACGAAATAAACGCGACCTGCCGAAGATGCCTAGCTCTCGACGACAACCGGTATCCCAACGCGAATTCCTTCTACCGGCATCTTCCAGACTTCCTCTCCGACAATCCATCTCTCGATTGTCCGTACGCAGGCAAGGCCCTCCACGGCAACGGTGTATACGTCAAGGGTGAACGCGTCTACGCGAGTCACTTCATGACGTATCATACTGTGCTCAACGATCAGCGGGACTACATTCGGGCAATGACAAATGCGAGACTCATCGCGAGGAATATTTCTTGCACGATCAACGCGGTGCTAAAGAAGGAGAGAGACGAAGGCAGGAGGGCGAATCCTATCGAAGTCTTTGCTTACAGGTTTGTTTAGTTAAAAAACTTTTTCTTGGTTGAAAAAATATTTTTGTACAAAACTTCGAAATTTTTTGAATAAAAATTTAGAAAATGAAAATTTAATTTTAAATTTTCTAGGATTTTTTTTGCTTTTTGTTAATTTATAAAAAATTGAAATTTTTTTAGAATTGGTTTGATTTATAAATCTTTTTTACAAATTCCAAACAAAATAAAAATTTTTTTTGGAAAAAAAAACAAACAATTTAAAAAAAACAATTTTTTTTAATCCAAAAAATTTTTTTTATCAAAAAATTCAAGAATTAATAAAATCATAAAAACATTAATGAATTTTTTTTCTATTTAGCAGAGTTAAAAAAACATTTTCAATTTTTTTCAAAAAATAAAAATTTTTTGATGTTTCAAATTTTATTTTTTTGCCATTTTCAGCCCCTATTACGTGTACTACGAGCAATACGACTCGATAGTGTTCAATGCCGTGGTCCAGCTGCTGCTCTCCATCGGTGCCATCTTCCTCAATACTTACCTCCTCCTCGGCATGGATGCGTGGTCAGCGGCAATAATTTGCTTTACAATTGTATGCATTATCGTTCACCTTCTCGGTCTCATGTTCATCTGGTCAATCAGCTTTAACGCCATTTCCGTAGTCAATCTAGTCATGGTGAGTTGTTTTCTTTTTGGAAAACCAAAAATTGTATTTAAAATCAAAAATCCAATTTTTCAGTCGGTCGGCATCTCAGTCGAGTTCTGCGTCCACCTGGTGCGTGCGTACACGCTGAGTCAGAAGACAAATCGAGTCGAAAAGGCCCACGAATCGCTCGCGACGATCGGGTGCTCTGTTTTGTCGGGCATCACGTTCACCAAGTTTGGTGGTGTTGTGGTTCTCGCATTTGCCCATACACAAATCTTCCAAGTCTTCTACTTCCGCATGTTCTTCGGCATCGTTATCATCGGCGGCCTGCATGGACTCGTTTTTCTTCCCGTGTTTTTGTCATTTTTTGGTGAGTTCATTTAAAAAATTGAAAAATTTTTTGAATGATATTTGCATGCAATTTTTTTTCTTTTTGTATCTGAATATAAAATGAAATTTTAAAAATTTCAAAATAATAATTTTTTTTCGTATAAAATTTTTTTCATCAAAATGTTCTTCTAAATTTAGAAAATTAAAGTAAATTTATTTATTGAAAAAAAATATTACTGAACTTTTTTTTACATTTTTTTAATAAAAAAATTTTTTTTTTTAAAAAACTAAAATTATTTTCTAAAAAATTCTCATTTGAAATTAAAAAAACTTTGTTTTTAATTTTTACAGAAAAAAATTCTTTTTTGTTTTATTTTTAATTTTTTTTAATTTTTTTCTTTAATTTTTTTTATAAAAAACTAAAATTATTTACAAAAAAATCTCAATTAAAATTAAAAAATACTTTTTTTTAATTTTTAAATTGAAAAAATTTTTTTATTTTTTTTTAAATTCAATTTTTCACTTTTTCAAAAATTTTTTTCTATCCAGGATCCGCACGCATTCGACCCCTGCTGAGACCACCCCGTCACAGCGGTTACCTGCGTTCCAATACACGACTCGCCGAGACCGGCGGTACATTCCAAGATCTGGCAGCAGGCCAAAAGCTGGTGTATTCATCCTCCAATGAGTGCATTTGATTATCTTCTCTTTCTTCGAATACCAGTGCAATCCAAACACGGGTAACACCTCTCTGCCTTCGGTTGATCTTTCTGTTTTCCAATAATTCTAATCATCCTCGCCTTCCTTCGGACTTCGTCGGCGGGTGCAAATGACTCATTTACAGCTTTTTTCATACGCCCAGCATAACAGTTTTCCTATTATTATTTTTTTTTGCATTTTTACTTGTATCACTTATCTCCTAACTAATCTCGAGTGCCGGTACGGTTTTATTCATTAATGCCTTTGTTTTCACAGACAACACCGGTTGACGCGATATCCCCCTGTGTCATCATCGTGTAAAATTTTTTTGATTTATGATAATTTGTAGATAAATTTATGTGAATGTTATCAAATATGATCGATTGAAAACAAAAAAAAATTCATGAATGTACAAAAAAATCCGTAAAAGTTTGTAAAAAGCTGAAATTTGAAAATTATTAAAAAAATCAAACCGAACTTTCGACCTCTTCGGTTTTGGAATTTTCGGTCGAGGTCGTTTTTACCTGTCTGGCGACTTCTTCCGGGATAACATCCGGCAAGAGGTTTGTTCGCGGTTTCAGTGATGAAAAACAACTCCACAGCCAGCATGATCGTAAGCATAACCGAAAATACGGTAATGGGAATCAGCGGAGACGATCCGGCACTGTGAACCACGGCCGGAGCAATGATGCCACCAATCCGGGAAATTCCATTGCAAACTGCTCTCGCCATATTTCGGACTACGGTCGGGAAAAGTTCGGCGGAAAGCAGATTGTTCATTTTCCAGGTAGGATCCATCATGGCGGTGATAAACACGCCGATGATGGCCATGATGGATTGGGGCGGGTTTAGGCCGAATTTGAGGGCGATATAGGTCCATGCACAGATTGCCGCGCACCCTAGAGAAGCAAAAATAGGATACTAATTTTCCAATCTGAGTCAACTTACCAGTAGAAACAGCCATGATCGGCTTACGTCCAACGCAGAAGCTGATAGGATAGGGCAGGAAGCCGGTGAAGAACTTGAACACGCCCATGAGAGCCATGTTGAAGAACATGTTTCCAGGCAGCAGGTCCAGGCCGAAGTAGAAACCGAAGGAAACCAGCGAACTCGTCAGGAAGCAGTAGGAGAGCGCGATGAGGGGCAGGAGCACCGACTTGTACCGGAACAGATCAGCGTACGTGTGTTTCTTCTGAACGGTGCCTTCTTTCGCCGTCTGAACTGCGGTCGGCTCTGCAAGGCCGTACGTGTCCTCAATGTTGTCGATCTTGAGAAAACCGGGAGCGACATCGTTGAACCAGCCGTTCATGCGGTCGATGGAGGCCTTGACTTTCACCGCGGCGGCGTACTTGTGCGTCGAGATGAGCCAGCGCGTGCTTTCCCGGGTCATGAGCTGGATGAGGGTGAAGGTGACGATGGCGGTGACTCCGTTGGCGATGTGGAAGTAGACGTAGTGCCGGGTGAGGTAGGTGAGGATGGCGCAGTACGACATGGCCAGCGTCCAGCCGTTGACGCAGATGACGAGCAGCCGGCTGCGGGACTTGTCGAGGGCCTCGACGACGAGCACCATGTTCGTGACCATGTACGCGCCGGCGCCGATCGAGTTGAGGAAGGTCATGACGGCGGTCGGGTAGACGCCGAGCTGCGTCGCGCCGATCTGCGCAAAGTTGCCGACGATGATGGCGCCGGTCGCGAGCACGGTCGCCAGCTTGCGGCCCCAGCGGTCGGCGATGGGGCCCGAGAGGAAGGAGCCCGCGGCGGCACCGGCCATGGACAGCGAGGACATGATGGTCTTGACCGTGTTGCCCTCCGCCTTGCACGCCAGGCCCCACACGACCAGGCTGGACGTGTACCAGGGAACGTTGGGGTCGTCGGGGAGCGTGCCGTCGATCATGTACGTCGAGTTTTGCATGATTGCGCAGTCGGACTGAAAAAGAGCGCTTTTGGGTACGAAATTGAGTGAAAAGTGCCTACCTTAGACGGCCGGAAGTAGGTCGGGAAGAGGAAGGTTCCGGCAACCGGGAAGTATCCCAGCTGACAGACCAGCACCAGCATGAACGTGTAAAACGTGAAATCCTTGCTTTTAGGTTTTTTGGACGTTGTCACAGCACCATGAATACTTTTTGGTGATTCAGGTGACGTAGGCGTAATCGTAGACATGAGTGTTCCAGAGAACAAATATTAGCCGGTCCGCGGGCTGCAGTCCGCAAAAATAGTTATGATAGCGGACTGTCTGCTTGCGAGATGACTACCCAAACATCAATTAGTCTGGTTTTTTGTTGGTATTTGCTATTAGTGTTCAGCACCTCCCCGAAGCAAGAAAAGTCTTTTACGTAATATAAATAAAAATTATGAGTCAGCGGGACTTGTAGTATACTTGTTGTGAAGTGTTGTGATTTGCTCAAACACTTCCTTGTCGCTTTTGACCCAGATGTATACAAAAACGAGCGGGATCTTGCAGGTCAAATTTAAAAACTCCTTTGAGAATCGTTGTCAGAGTGTCTCAAAAACATCCCTGACATTACTTCGTTTGATACAAAAAAATTTTTGAAAGAAAATTTACTACAAAATTTAAAATTTTTTTTCCAATTTGAAAAGATTGTATTTGGAACCTATTTGAAGCCTCAAAACGAAGAAGTATTTGTTATGGCATAGCGCCACAGATTCACAGACTCTCCTGTTGTTCTGTACTTGATAAGTGTACCATGGCATTCAATAAACGTTCTTTCCCCTCTCTCACTTGATAGTCCGCCGGCTCGATGGATCCCACCTGGAAAATGAACCATCTCTTCTCGGCGGAACTCTTCCCCACCGTAATCCGAAACATGGCGCGCGCAGTGTGCAACTCGATCTCGCGTATCGGCGGCATCCTGGCCCCGACCATCGTCCACAGCGCCGCCTCGTCCCCCCTCGTGCCGGTGACCATCTTCTCGGTCATGCTGACCATCATGCTTGCCGTCGAGCTGCTCTTCCTCACGGAGACCGCGAACAAGCCCCTGCCGGACGTCATCCCGGAGGAAGTCGCCGAGTACGACGACATCGAGGGCAACGACGCTTCTTTTGCCCGTCTCGACGACGACTCTTGTCCGCCCTCCGAGGAGTGCACCGACTAACAAACCTGTATTTCTCTTGTGGAGGCACTTAGCAGCTTTACTACCCTTTGCATACTACTCTGAAATCGTTCTCGTTATTCTCATTATTATTATTAGGCGTTGTTTCACACGTTACTAACCCGGATTTACGCATTCCTCATCGATTGTAATATGACTTGTTACTTTTTGTGGTTAGTTATTTTTTACTCATTGTTATGCCATGTCTCAGTGGAACACACAATTGTATCAATTACTGTTATTTAATAAAGTGCCTTCGACCTTTATAAATTCAACAAAATAGTTACGGTAGAGAAAAACAAAGAAATTGCAAAAAAAAAGTTGCTGGCGGTTAGAGTTCGAAGTTAAAGTTAAAACATTTAGCATCAGGCGAGAATCCATTTACACACAAACTGCTTCGGCGATCGATTGATATCAAGAATATTTCCGTATCTGTTTTAAAATTTTTTTCGGGAATAAACAAAAAAAATCAAATTTATTGGCACACAAATACGAAATGATGCAAACCCCAACCCCGATTCGAAGATTCTGGTTATACTTTGTTTACGGTTTACGGCTATACAAATGTAATTCCACGAAAACGCCGCCACGAAGGGGAATGGGTCAGCGCCGCTTGACCGCAGTCGAGGATCCGCATGTTGCCGATGACGTCCTGGAACACCAGATTTTTTCCCAGGCATGAACATTTTTACACAGAATGTGTCAGAATTTTTTTGGAATTTCTTTAAGAAATTTTGCCAAAACGTTTTTCAATGAAACGATTCTACCGTACGCGTTTTTGTAATTTTTAACGATTATTGGCACGTTGTAGCTAAAGAACTACGGCATTTCCCAAACCGATCATTGTAAAATCCAACTTTTGGCAAAGTTTCGTGAAGAAATTCCAAAATGAACATTGACACTTACAATGTTGTAGGGGGCTCATGAAGGGCTTCAAACCGGCCATATCAAACGATTTTTTTATACAAATGTGAATCCACAAAATTTGTGCTTGCAATATTTATTCTTATCACATTATTTAAACAGTTTAAACAGGTTCGTCAATCATCATCGACCGGGTAAGAAAGGACCATTACTGCCAATAATAACGGGACCGGGTCCGAAAAATGGATGAGGTTTGACGATAACGGGACCGGGTCCGAGAAAAAGACCATCGCCGCCATCGACAGCAGAGGCGACAGCTATCGTTAAAGCAACGAGAAGAAGGATGGTGTACAGGAAGTTCATTGAAGACAGAATGATATGAAATTGTGAAAACGGAGCTCGTATTTATGCCTCTAGAAGTTCAACAAGTTCGCTGTCACATCCGCAAAGTAAATTTTCCGATGTACAAAACTGATGGAATTTCTACAATTTTTACAGAAATCGGAGCGCTTTGATGAGAAACTCTCAAGTTTACAGCCTTTTAAAAAACATTATTTTCAAGTTTACAGAACAAGAGTTTCTCATCAAAGCACTCCGATTTCTGTGCAATTTGTAAAAATCCCATCAGTTTTGAACCGCGAAAAAAGCACTTTCCGGATGTGACAGCAAAATTGTTGAACTTCTGCGGGCATAAATACGAGCTCTGTTTTCACAATTCCATATCTTTTGGATACATTCCGTCTACAATGAACTTCCTGTACACCATCCTCCTTCTCGTTGCCTTCTTTACGACGACAGCTTTCGCCGACTCTGACGATCTTCTGGAAGATGGTGTTAATCTCGGAGTCGGTGCTTTGAAAGTTGGAAAGGACTTGCTTACCGGCCTTTTCTTGGGCTGATTTCGATTCATGATTGAAAAACTGTATTAATAATGTGATACGAATAAATAAATGCAAGCATAAAATTTGCGGATTCGAATCAGGGTTGGAGTTGACGTCAATACATATAATTTCATTTCATTTCATTTCATTTCATTTTTTCTCTATATCGTACATATACCATATCATACAACATTACAACATGATATAACATGTCATGCGGAGTTGCGAGGCGCAAACCGATTCTGCAGCCCCGCCCTAACAGACTCGACGGCGAAGGCGGTAAAAAGCGCCAGAGAAACAAGAGAGAGAGGAGCACCTATCGGCTTTTGAATCGTATCGTTTTTTTATATTGCAGAATCGCACGCGTGGTCGGTACAGTACAGCTCCTTTTGCAAAAACATTATTTTCTTAGATTCGTGGTGAAATTCTGCAGATTTTGCAAAGTGCAATCACGGGAAATCCATTTTTCATAATAACAGTTTTTTTTGTTTTTTTTGGTCGTAATATTTTATTAAATTTCATTTTGGTGACTTTAAAAGTACATACTAAATCCTTTAGAAATTGTAAAAACGGAGGGAGATCGGAATGAAATGAAATTATATGTATTGACGTCAACTCCAACCCTGATTCGAATCCGCAAATTTTATGCTTGCATTTATTTATTCGTATCACATTATAAAAACGGTTTTTCAATCATGAATCGAAATCAGCCAAATAAGCTGCCAACGACAAGAGCATCTGTGAGAATATCGCCGGTGACAGTCGCTGTATAGAAAACAACGAGGAGGAGGGCGGTGTACAGGAAGTTCATTGTAGACAAGATGTATCCAAAAGGTATGGAATTGTGAAAACTGAACTCGTATTTATGTTCGTTAAAGTTCAACAATTTTGCTGTCACATCCGGAAAGTGCTTTTTTAGCGGTACAAAACTGATGGGATTTTTACAAATTTCACAGAAATCGGAGTGCTTTACTGAGATAGTCTCAAGTTTACAGTAAGGCAAAACGATACAACTTCTGCAAAATCTGCAGAATATGGGAATGCAGGAAAAGTCTTACTGTAAACTTGAGAGTTTCTCATTTAAGCACTCCGATTTCTGTGAAATTTGTAAAAATCCCATCAGTTTTGTACCGGAAAAAAATCACTTTCCGGATGTGACACGCAAAATTGTTGAACTTCGAGCATAAATACGAGTTCAGTTTTCACAATTCCATACCTTTTGGATACATCTTGTCTACAATGAACTTCCTGTACACCGCCCTCCTCCTCGTTGTTTTCTATACAGCGACTGTCACCGGCGATATTCTCACAGATGCTCTTGTCGTTGGCAGCTTATTTGGCTGATTTCGATTCATGATTGAAAAACCGTTTTTATAATGTGATACGAATAAATAAATGCAAGCATAAAATTTGCGGATTCGAATCAGGGTTGGAGTTGACGTCAATACATATAATTTCATTTCATTCCGATCTCCCTCCGTTTTTACAATTTCTAAAGGATTTAGTATGTACTTTTAAAGTCACCAAAATGAAATTTAATAAAATATTACGACCAAAAAAAACAAAAAAAACTGTTATTATGAAAAATGGATTTCCCGTGATTGCACTTTGCAAAATCTGCAGAATTTCACCACGAATCTAAGAAAATAATGTTTTTGCAAAAGGAGCTGTACTGTACCGACCACGCGTGCGATTCTTCAATTTATCTCTTACTCGTACACACGGGATTATACAAATCAGTGGGGTCGTACGAAGAGGGGTCATCAAAGAAAAACAATCCGTCTGAAATCGAAGTCCTTGGTAGAAGCGTTGTAGGCAATGGCGAGGTCGTCGGTCCAGCGCATGCGTGGTCGTCCTAGCGGTCGCTTGGCTTCCACGTAGTCTTCTGTGGGGCGCCAGTCTGACAGTCGGACTGCCCAGTTGTCGTCGTCGATCGTCGCGAGTGATTTGGCGTATTTCTGCTTGCGGCGGCGGGCGGATTCGTTCCAGTAACGTGCGATTCTGCAATATAAAAAAAACGATACGATTCAAAAGCCGATAGGTGCTCCTCTCTCTCTTGTTTCTCTGGCGCTTTTTACCGCCTTCGCCGTCGAGTCTGTTAGGGCGGGGCTGCAGAATCGGTTTGCGCCTCGCAACTCCGCATGACATGTTATATCATGTTGTAATGTTGTATGATATGGTATATGTACGATATAGAGAAAAAATGAAATGAAATGAAATGAAATGAAATTATATGTATTGACGTCAACTCCAACCCTGATTCGAATCCGCAAATTTTATGCTTGCATTTATTTATTCGTATCACATTATTAATACAGTTTTTCAATCATGAATCGAAATCAGCCCAAGAAAAGGCCGGTAAGCAAGTCCTTTCCAACTTTCAAAGCACCGACTCCGAGATTAACACCATCTTCCAGAAGATCGTCAGAGTCGGCGAAAGCTGTCGTCGTAAAGAAGGCAACGAGAAGGAGGATGGTGTACAGGAAGTTCATTGTAGACGGAATGTATCCAAAAGATATGGAATTGTGAAAACAGAGCTCGTATTTATGCCCGCAGAAGTTCAACAATTTTGCTGTCACATCCGGAAAGTGCTTTTTTCGCGGTTCAAAACTGATGGGATTTTTACAAATTGCACAGAAATCGGAGTGCTTTGATGAGAAACTCTTGTTCTGTAAACTTGAAAATAATGTTTTTTAAAAGGCTGTAAACTTGAGAGTTTCTCATCAAAGCGCTCCGATTTCTGTAAAAATTGTAGAAATTCCATCAGTTTTGTACATCGGAAAATTTACTTTGCGGATGTGACAGCGAACTTGTTGAACTTCTAGAGGCATAAATACGAGCTCCGTTTTCACAATTTCATATCATTCTGTCTTCAATGAACTTCCTGTACACCATCCTTCTTCTCGTTGCTTTAACGATAGCTGTCGCCTCTGCTGTCGATGGCGGCGATGGTCTTTTTCTCGGACCCGGTCCCGTTATCGTCAAACCTCATCCATTTTTCGGACCCGGTCCCGTTATTATTGGCAGTAATGGTCCTTTCTTACCCGGTCGATGATGATTGACGAACCTGTTTAAACTGTTTAAATAATGTGATAAGAATAAATATTGCAAGCACAAATTTTGTGGATTCACATTTGTATAAAAAAATCGTTTGATATGGCCGGTTTGAAGCCCTTCATGAGCCCCCTACAACATTGTAAGTGTCAATGTTCATTTTGGAATTTCTTCACGAAACTTTGCCAAAAGTTGGATTTTACAATGATCGGTTTGGGAAATGCCGTAGTTCTTTAGCTACAACGTGCCAATAATCGTTAAAAATTACAAAAACGCGTACGGTAGAATCGTTTCATTGAAAAACGTTTTGGCAAAATTTCTTAAAGAAATTCCAAAAAAATTCTGACACATTCTGTGTAAAAATGTTCATGCCTGGGAAAAAATCTGGTGTTCCAGGACGTCATCGGCAACATGCGGATCCTCGACTGCGGTCAAGCGGCGCTGACCCATTCCCCTTCGTGGCGGCGTTTTCGTGGAATTACATTTGTATAGCCGTAAACCGTAAACAAAGTATAACCAGAATCTTCGAATCGGGGTTGGGGTTTGCATCATTTCGTATTTGTGTGCCAATAAATTTGATTTTTTTTGTTTATTCCCGAAAAAAATTTTAAAACAGATACGGAAATATTCTTGATATCAATCGATCGCCGAAGCAGTTTGTGTGTAAATGGATTCTCGCCTGATGCTAAATGTTTTAACTTTAACTTCGAACTCTAACCGCCAGCAACTTTTTTTTTGCAATTTCTTTGTTTTTCTCTACCGTAACTATTTTGTTGAATTTATAAAGGTCGAAGGCACTTTATTAAATAACAGTAATTGATACAATTGTGTGTTCCACTGAGACATGGCATAACAATGAGTAAAAAATAACTAACCACAAAAAGTAACAAGTCATATTACAATCGATGAGGAATGCGTAAATCCGGGTTAGTAACGTGTGAAACAACGCCTAATAATAATAATGAGAATAACGAGAACGATTTCAGAGTAGTATGCAAAGGACAGAATGTGTCAGAATTTTTTTGGAATTTCTTTAAGAAATTTTGCCAAAACGTTTTTCAATGAAACGATTCTACCGTACGCGTTTTTGTAATTTTTAACGATTATTGGCACGTTGTAGCTAAAGAACTACGGCATTTCCCAAACCGATCATTGTAAAATCCAACTTTTGGCAAAGTTTCGTGAAGAAATTCCAAAATGAACTTTGACACTTACAATGTTGTAGGGGGCTCATGAAGGGCTTCAAACCGGCCATATCAAACGATTTTTTTATACAAATGTGAATCCACAAAATTTGTGCTTGCAATATTTATTCTTATCACATTATTTAAACAGTTTAAACAGGTTCGTCAATCATCATCGACCGGGTAAGAAAGGACCATTACTGCCAATAATAACGGGACCGGGTCCGAAAAATGGATGAGGTTTGACGATAACGGGACCGGGTCCGAGAAAAAGACCATCGCCGCCATCGACAGCAGAGGCGACAGCTATCGTTAAAGCAACGAGAAGAAGGATGGTGTACAGGAAGTTCATTGAAGACAGAATGATATGAAATTGTGAAAACGGAGCTCGTATTTATGCCTCTAGAAGTTCAACAAGTTCGCTGTCACATCCGCAAAGTAAATTTTCCGATGTACAAAACTGATGGAATTTCTACAATTTTTACAGAAATCGGAGCGCTTTGATGAGAAACTCTCAAGTTTACAGCCTTTTAAAAAACATTATTTTCAAGTTTACAGAACAAGAGTTTCTCATCAAAGCACTCCGATTTCTGTGCAATTTGTAAAAATCCCATCAGTTTTGAACCGCGAAAAAAGCACTTTCCGGATGTGACAGCAAAATTGTTGAACTTCTGCGGGCATAAATACGAGCTCTGTTTTCACAATTCCATATCTTTTGGATACATTCCGTCTACAATGAACTTCCTGTACACCATCCTCCTTCTCGTTGCCTTCTTTACGACGACAGCTTTCGCCGACTCTGACGATCTTCTGGAAGATGGTGTTAATCTCGGAGTCGGTGCTTTGAAAGTTGGAAAGGACTTGCTTACCGGCCTTTTCTTGGGCTGATTTCGATTCATGATTGAAAAACTGTATTAATAATGTGATACGAATAAATAAATGCAAGCATAAAATTTGCGGATTCGAATCAGGGTTGGAGTTGACGTCAATACATATAATTTCATTTCATTTCATTTCATTTCATTTTTTCTCTATATCGTACATATACCATATCATACAACATTACAACATGATATAACATGTCATGCGGAGTTGCGAGGCGCAAACCGATTCTGCAGCCCCGCCCTAACAGACTCGACGGCGAAGGCGGTAAAAAGCGCCAGAGAAACAAGAGAGAGAGGAGCACCTATCGGCTTTTGAATCGTATCGTTTTTTTATATTGCAGAATCGCACGCGTGGTCGGTACAGTACAGCTCCTTTTGCAAAAACATTATTTTCTTAGATTCGTGGTGAAATTCTGCAGATTTTGCAAAGTGCAATCACGGGAAATCCATTTTTCATAATAACAGTTTTTTTTGTTTTTTTTGGTCGTAATATTTTATTAAATTTCATTTTGGTGACTTTAAAAGTACATACTAAATCCTTTAGAAATTGTAAAAACGGAGGGAGATCGGAATGAAATGAAATTATATGTATTGACGTCAACTCCAACCCTGATTCGAATCCGCAAATTTTATGCTTGCATTTATTTATTCGTATCACATTATAAAAACGGTTTTTCAATCATGAATCGAAATCAGCCAAATAAGCTGCCAACGACAAGAGCATCTGTGAGAATATCGCCGGTGACAGTCGCTGTATAGAAAACAACGAGGAGGAGGGCGGTGTACAGGAAGTTCATTGTAGACAAGATGTATCCAAAAGGTATGGAATTGTGAAAACTGAACTCGTATTTATGTTCGTTAAAGTTCAACAATTTTGCGTTCACATCCGGAAAGTGATTTTTTTCCGGTACAAAACTGATGGGATTTTTACAAATTTCACAGAAATCGGAGTGCTTAAATGAGAAACTCTCAAGTTTACAGTAAGACTTTTCCTGCATTCCCATATTCTGCAGATTTTGCAGAAGTTGTATCGTTTTGCCTTACTGTAAACTTGAGACTATCTCAGTAAAGCACTCCGATTTCTGTGAAATTTGTAAAAATCCCATCAGTTTTGTACCGCTAAAAAAGCACTTTCCGGATGTGACAGCAAAATTGTTGAACTTTAACGAACATAAATACGAGTTCAGTTTTCACAATTCCATACCTTTTGGATACATCTTGTCTACAATGAACTTCCTGTACACCGCCCTCCTCCTCGTTGTTTTCTATACAGCGACTGTCACCGGCGATATTCTCACAGATGCTCTTGTCGTTGGCAGCTTATTTGGCTGATTTCGATTCATGATTGAAAAACCGTTTTTATAATGTGATACGAATAAATAAATGCAAGCATAAAATTTGCGGATTCGAATCAGGGTTGGAGTTGACGTCAATACATATAATTTCATTTCATTCCGATCTCCCTCCGTTTTTACAATTTCTAAAGGATTTAGTATGTACTTTTAAAGTCACCAAAATGAAATTTAATAAAATATTACGACCAAAAAAAACAAAAAAAACTGTTATTATGAAAAATGGATTTCCCGTGATTGCACTTTGCAAAATCTGCAGAATTTCACCACGAATCTAAGAAAATAATGTTTTTGCAAAAGGAGCTGTACTGTACCGACCACGCGTGCGATTCTTCAATTTATCTCTTACTCGTACACACGGGATTATACAAATCAGTGGGGTCGTACGAAGAGGGGTCATCAAAGAAAAACAATCCGTCTGAAATCGAAGTCCTTGGTAGAAGCGTTGTAGGCAATGGCGAGGTCGTCGGTCCAGCGCATGCGTGGTCGTCCTAGCGGTCGCTTGGCTTCCACGTAGTCTTCTGTGGGGCGCCAGTCTGACAGTCGGACTGCCCAGTTGTCGTCGTCGATCGTCGCGAGTGATTTGGCGTATTTCTGCTTGCGGCGGCGGGCGGATTCGTTCCAGTAACGTGCGATTCTGCAATATAAAAAAAACGATACGATTCAAAAGCCGATAGGTGCTCCTCTCTCTCTTGTTTCTCTGGCGCTTTTTACCGCCTTCGCCGTCGAGTCTGTTAGGGCGGGGCTGCAGAATCGGTTTGCGCCTCGCAACTCCGCATGACATGTTATATCATGTTGTAATGTTGTATGATATGGTATATGTACGATATAGAGAAAAAATGAAATGAAATGAAATGAAATGAAATTATATGTATTGACGTCAACTCCAACCCTGATTCGAATCCGCAAATTTTATGCTTGCATTTATTTATTCGTATCACATTATTAATACAGTTTTTCAATCATGAATCGAAATCAGCCCAAGAAAAGGCCGGTAAGCAAGTCCTTTCCAACTTTCAAAGCACCGACTCCGAGATTAACACCATCTTCCAGAAGATCGTCAGAGTCGGCGAAAGCTGTCGTCGTAAAGAAGGCAACGAGAAGGAGGATGGTGTACAGGAAGTTCATTGTAGACGGAATGTATCCAAAAGATATGGAATTGTGAAAACAGAGCTCGTATTTATGCCCGCAGAAGTTCAACAATTTTGCTGTCACATCCGGAAAGTGCTTTTTTCGCGGTTCAAAACTGATGGGATTTTTACAAATTGCACAGAAATCGGAGTGCTTTGATGAGAAACTCTTGTTCTGTAAACTTGAAAATAATGTTTTTTAAAAGGCTGTAAACTTGAGAGTTTCTCATCAAAGCGCTCCGATTTCTGTAAAAATTGTAGAAATTCCATCAGTTTTGTACATCGGAAAATTTACTTTGCGGATGTGACAGCGAACTTGTTGAACTTCTAGAGGCATAAATACGAGCTCCGTTTTCACAATTTCATATCATTCTGTCTTCAATGAACTTCCTGTACACCATCCTTCTTCTCGTTGCTTTAACGATAGCTGTCGCCTCTGCTGTCGATGGCGGCGATGGTCTTTTTCTCGGACCCGGTCCCGTTATCGTCAAACCTCATCCATTTTTCGGACCCGGTCCCGTTATTATTGGCAGTAATGGTCCTTTCTTACCCGGTCGATGATGATTGACGAACCTGTTTAAACTGTTTAAATAATGTGATAAGAATAAATATTGCAAGCACAAATTTTGTGGATTCACATTTGTATAAAAAAATCGTTTGATATGGCCGGTTTGAAGCCCTTCATGAGCCCCCTACAACATTGTAAGTGTCAATGTTCATTTTGGAATTTCTTCACGAAACTTTGCCAAAAGTTGGATTTTACAATGATCGGTTTGGGAAATGCCGTAGTTCTTTAGCTACAACGTGCCAATAATCGTTAAAAATTACAAAAACGCGTACGGTAGAATCGTTTCATTGAAAAACGTTTTGGCAAAATTTCTTAAAGAAATTCCAAAAAAATTCTGACACATTCTGTGTAAAAATGTTCATGCCTGGGAAAAAATCTGGTGTTCCAGGACGTCATCGGCAACATGCGGATCCTCGACTGCGGTCAAGCGGCGCTGACCCATTCCCCTTCGTGGCGGCGTTTTCGTGGAATTACATTTGTATAGCCGTAAACCGTAAACAAAGTATAACCAGAATCTTCGAATCGGGGTTGGGGTTTGCATCATTTCGTATTTGTGTGCCAATAAATTTGATTTTTTTTGTTTATTCCCGAAAAAAATTTTAAAACAGATACGGAAATATTCTTGATATCAATCGATCGCCGAAGCAGTTTGTGTGTAAATGGATTCTCGCCTGATGCTAAATGTTTTAACTTTAACTTCGAACTCTAACCGCCAGCAACTTTTTTTTTGCAATTTCTTTGTTTTTCTCTGCCGTAACTATTTTGTTGAATTTATAAAGGTCGAAGGCACTTTATTAAATAACAGTAATTGATACAATTGTGTGTTCCACTGAGACATGGCATAACAATGAGTAAAAAATAACTAACCACAAAAAGTAACAAGTCATATTACAATCGATGAGGAATGCGTAAATCCGGGTTAGTAACGTGTGAAACAACGCCTAATAATAATAATGAGAATAACGAGAACGATTTCAGAGTAGTATGCAAAGGGTAGTAAAGCTGCTAAGTGCCTCCACAAGAGAAATACAGGTTTGTTAGTCGGTGCACTCCTCGGAGGGCGGACAAGAGTCGTCGTCGAGACGGGCAAAAGAGGCGTCGTTGCCCTCGATGTCGTCGTACTCGGCGACTTCCTCCGGGATGACGTCCGGCAGGGGCTTGTTCGCGGTCTCCGTGAGGAAGAGCAGCTCGACGGCAAGCATGATGGTCAGCATGACCGAGAAGATGGTCACCGGCACGAGGGGGGACGAGGCGGCGCTGTGGACGATGGTCGGGGCCAGGATGCCGCCGATACGCGAGATCGAGTTGCACACTGCGCGCGCCATGTTTCGGATTACGGTGGGGAAGAGTTCCGCCGAGAAGAGATGGTTCATTTTCCAGGTGGGATCCATCATGGCGGTGATGAAGACGCCGATGATGGCCATGACCGATTGAGCCGGGTTCAGGCCCCATTTGAGGGCGATGTAGGCCCAGGCGAAGACTGCGGCACATCCTGAAAAACGATTTTTAGAAAATAATTATAACTAGAATCCAATTGAAAAAAAAACTAAACTTAAAGATAAAAATTGGTTTACGTAAACAATTTTTATCTTTCCAGGCTATAGTGCACCAAATTTGTAAATACGAGTCAGCATAAATCGTAAACACCTCCCACGTCAGTCAACTTACCAGTAGAAACAGCCATGATCGGCTTACGTCCAACGCAGAAGCTGATAGGATAGGGCAGGAAGCCGGTGAAGAACTTGAACACGCCCATGAGAGCCATGTTGAAGAACATGTTTCCAGGCAGCAGGTCCAGGCCGAAGTAGAAACCGAAGGAAACCAACGAACTCGTCAGGAAGCAGTAAGAGAGCGCGATGAGGGGCAGGAGCACCGACTTGTACCGGAAAAGGTCAGCGTACGTGTGTTTCTTCTGAACGGTGCCTTCTTTCGCCGTCTGAACTGCGGTCGGCTCTGCAAGGCCATACGTGTCCTCAATGTTGTCGATCTTGAGAAAACCAGGAGCAACATCGTTGAACCAGCCGTTCATGCGGTCGATGGAGGCCTTGACTTTCACCGCGGCGGCGTACTTGTGCGTCGAGATGAGCCAGCGCGTGCTCTCCCGGGTCATGAGCTGGATGAGGGTGAAGGTGACGATGGCGGTGACTCCGTTGGCGATGTGGAAGTAGACGTAGTGCCGGGTGAGGTAGGTGAGGATGGCGCAGTACGACATGGCCAGCGTCCAGCCGTTGACGCAGATGACGAGCAGCCGGCTGCGGGACTTGTCGAGGGCCTCGACGACGAGCACCATGTTCGTGACCATGTACGCGCCGGCGCCGATCGAGTTGAGGAAGGTCATGACGGCGGTCGGGTAGACGCCGAGCTGCGTCGCGCCGATCTGCGCAAAGTTGCCGACGATGATGGCGCCGGTCGCAAGTACGGTCGCCAGCTTGCGGCCCCAGCGGTCGGCGATGGGGCCCGAGAGGAAGGAGCCCGCGGCGGCACCCGCCATGGACAGCGAGGACATGATGGTCTTGACCGTGTTGCCCTCCGCCTTGCACGCCAGGCCCCACACGACCAGGCTCGACGTGTACCAGGGGACGTTGGGGTCGTCGGGGAGCGTGCCGTCGATCATGTACGTCGAGTTTTGCATGATTGCGCAGTCGGACTGAAAAAGAGCGCTTTTGGGTACGAATTTGAGTGAAAAGTGCCTACCTTAGACGGCCGGAAGTAAGTCGGGAAGAGGAAGGTTCCGGCAACCGGGAAGTATCCCAGCTGACAGACCAGCACCAGCATAAACGTGTAAAACGTGAAATCCTTCTTTCGGGGCTCTTTCTTGATGTCTTCTGCGACTGAGGGGTAAAAAGATGACGCGGAGCTGCCTGGCATGAGTTTTTCCGAGACGCCGAGAAGCGTCGCGGAAGACATCTCATTGCTGTTCGCGGCGTAGTACCGAGATCCGGTCATGATTTTACGTCGGTTACCTGGAATTTGGAGAAGTTTGTAGGGGGGATGGAACGGTTTGACGCGGGCACGATGATTTGTTAGGGGATTTAGGGGTCACAAAAGAGATTTTTTAGAACTTAGAACTATTTTTGATGTTCTAAAAAAGCAGGTTTGCACAACATGGGCAATTTGAAATTGCAAAACACATTCATTCCCGGACCTTGAGAGCAACAAGGACCACGAATGAAAAAGCCCTAAGCGTCAACACACCCTCGATGACGCCACGAAGGCCCGCTTTCCATTGTTGACCCTGCCAGCCGGCTAGCGAACGAGCCAGCCGGGCAGCTTTTATTTTTTTCAACCCCTGCGCGTTGGACTGGCCACAACGAAGCGTACTATTACTACCCGCCCCACCAGAGAGGGGGGGCATCGATTTCGGTCGTTCAGGATCTGCCCCGCCTCATCTTCGTCGGTTCGTCGTCTAGGAGGAGTCAGAGCCAAAAAACGGGCAAAAGCAAATGTTGCGTGCTTTCGTGCAACAGTAGCTGCTGGCTGCAGCTCAGCTAGTGTAACAAGGGGGGGAGACCGTCTATCGGCCATTGACATCATCATCGTTCCGTCAACAATGCAAAGAAAGATGCGCCAACCGACATCACCTGTTTTTAGATCATGCTTGGGGGACTCAAACAATGCTGCTGTCGTCACCGGCATTCAGAGCAACCTCGTGAGAGTCAGTGAACACTGTCAAAAAAAGTTTAGTAAGTTGTAAGCTACATAGGTGCAACGCGTACCTGCGCCTCCTCAAATTTTAGCGTGAACGTCATCATCGAGAGCGTATAATCGAGAGAAAGGGAAAAGTAAACTGACATGTGCTTTGTAACCCTCAAAAAAAATTCTTTTTTTTTCTATTGCGCGAGAAGGAAAAAAATTAACACGAAAATTGTTGGTTGGGGAAACGAACGGAACGCATGATGGGGCTTGCGCACTTGCGCAGGTGTGCACGTAATTTGTCGATTTTTGATCATTGTTCAATTTTTTTGTGATTGTCATGGGCTTTTTTTTGGACGTAATGAAAGAAGTTTTGGGGTTTTAAATTAGTGTAAAGTCGTTTTTTTGGAAAAAATAAAGCATTTAAATAAAAAATTGTTGTCAAAAATTTTTTTATCAATGGCACCACTTTTGCGTCAAGTTTTTTTTAACCCTTCTGCGCTTAATTGAAAGATAGCATTGCCAATAAACGTCCCTCTGCGGCTGCTTCGGCCAAAGTACGGCCAATGATTTTTGTATTTATTTTACAAACCCCAGATCCCCATTTTTGATGTTATCTGATGCGTTGAAAAAAATCCCAAGACAAAATAAAATATCAGCTCGGCATTTTTTTTCAAAACATGTTCCATCTTTCGCTGACGTTCAGAAACATTTCTTCGACAACTATCTTCGAGAACAACATAAAAAAGAAAAAAACAACATTTTGGTATCATGTATCATACATAGAAGAAGTTGGCTTATCTGCCCAGATTAAGCCAACTGTCAGGTGTAAGGTGTAAACATGCCGTGACCGCATGTTTTCCAAGAGTCACGCTGTTTTTAGCACGCCTAGGACCTTTATAAAGATTTTTATGTACAAGAAAACATTTTTGTGACGTTCACCTGGCCAATTCCGAGGCTGCCTGTCAAGTAAAAATGAATTCTCTGCAAGTCTGCGCAGTTCATAACAACCAGAATTATTACCAATCATGTTTTTCACCTAATCGACGACACTTTTTTTTCCTTTCTTTCCTTCACCTTTGCCCCTTGATTTACAGTGGCCCAAAAGGACAACCGCAGACACGTCCCGATCACAAGACGGCCCTTGGAAAGGCACAATGCCTCACACAACGCGTCCCGTGTCCCCGAGCAAGGTGAATGAAAAAAAAAAAGATGTTGCTCGCATCGATGCGATTTACTTTTGGTATTGAAAAACGAAAAATGAAAAAAAAGTCGAAGGGAGAGAAGGAAAAAAAAACAAGAATGCATGCAACCGGACTGTCTAGCGCACTTCTTAAGGTCCTACAGAGTTATTAGAGTTGCAAAAGCACACTTCTCTGCGATCAAGAACTTTGCGTAGTTTCATCTGTGCTCTCTTAAAAATTCTGCATTTACATAAAAAAAAATTTGCAATAAAAAAATTCATAAAAAAACGCTTGGGGCGTAGATAAGACGCATCCGGTGCTTCCAAGCGACGCCAGCGATGACGAGCATTGTTTTTGGAAGCACGCCCGCTGGCCCGTCAACTGACACCCACCTGCAGACAAAAAAAGTGATAACAAGTGACACTCAGGCGTCGTGGGGTTGCTTAATCACTCCACCTCACCTTTACGGGCTTGGCGAAGATCCAAAGAACGCTGAATCAAGTTGGAAAGGCCTACTGGAGTTTTTTTGACTTGCGTGCGAATGTGGCGGAAGTTAGCGGGGATTATGGGCACGTTGGGAGGAAGCACGTTAGCGCATTCTCAGCGGGATTACCGGGTTTTTTTTATTGTAGGTTTTTTTGCTCAAAATATAAAAAAATGCTTTGAAGCGATGATTTACGGTAAAAAATGGTAATTCTTAACTTAAAAGGATGTAGGGTATTTTTTGATTTTCATAAGTCATTTTTTAGGGGCAAATATGGAAAAGAAGCTGCGGCGCCGGGCGCCAAAGCGTCAACAAAAAGTTTGACAGAAAGAATGCCTATTTCCCGCGTTTTTTTTTCTGTTTGAGTAATAAACGTTAATTAAGGATTAATTTACACTACAACATTGCATTCCAACAAATTACCTGCAACTTTACCTTGTTGCAGGTAAAAACGAACAACCAAGCAGTTCTTCAAAACTTTGTTTTACTACTAGTAACTTTTTTGGGGTACAACCAACAAAACCGCAACAATCATGACTAGCCATCCTTCACCTGTTACCTGCTCAGAACAACCTAACAAAACTTAGCACAACCCCGTCAATCATCCATCCAGCCCAGCGCGGACACCTGAGAAAACGATGAAACCAGACTAGACAAAAAAACAAAACAAATTGCTTTGATCGGCTTGTGTCGTTGTCCGTCGTCGAACGCGCCGGCCAACACCAAACAATAATGGCTTTTTTGCAGAGTGGGAAAAGGAAGAGAAAAGATGATTCATATCGGCGCCAGTGTTGTCGGGTTACCCGACCCGAAACCCGACCCGACCCGAACCCGACCCGAAAATCCCGGGTTTCGGGTCGGGTTACCCGAATTTTTCGGGTTCAGGTTCGGGTTCGGGTCGGGTAACCCGAATTTTTCGGGTTTGGGTTCGGGTTCGGGTCGGGTTACCCGAAATTTTCGGGTTTGGGTTCGGGTTCGGGTCGGGTTACCCGAAAATTTCTGGTTCGGTTTCGGGTTCGGGTCGGGTTTTCCAAATTTCGGGTTTGAAAACCCGACAATAAAAGTCAAAATGAGAAAAAAAGTTGAAAAAAACCGTTAAACATGTCAAAAATTTGCTTCTGAAGACGCAATATTTGTTATATTAGCCTCCACAATGCAAAAATTTAAGTACAATTAAATAAATTTACCGATTTTATGAAAAAAAAAATTCGGGTTTCGGGTCGGGTTCTCCAGCTAACCCGCCCAAAACCCGAAAATCCCGGGTTTCGGGTCGGGTTACCCGAATTTTTCGGGTTCAGGTTCGAGTTCGGGTCGGGTAACCCGAAATTTTCGGGTTACGCTTCGGGTTCGGGTCGGGTAACACGAAATTTTCGGGTTCGGGTTCGGGTTCGGGTCGGGTTACCCGAAAATTTCGGGTTCGGTTTCGGGTTCGGGTCGGGTTACCCGAAAATTTCGGGTTCGGTTTCGGGTTCGGGTCGGGTTACCAGAAAAATTTCCGAACCCGACAACACTGATCGGCGCAGCCAAACCAGGACAGCTTGCATTTAAAAAAATCGCCAAAAGTGTGAAAACACACGTATTTCCATCCCGGAAAAGGACGAAACGCGCGATGGCGATGGCGAAGGCAGTAAAAAAGACGAGCCGTCTGCCTGTGCTTTTACAGCAACAACCACAATTTCAATAAAAAAAAATCGGCTATTTTTGTCTTCTGCCCTTTGGCTCGTCTCTGGAAAAGAGAAATCGGCAGACAGACAGAAATATTTATTGATGTACTTGCACAGGATTGGGGGATGGCAGTTAGTCATTCATACTATTCTAGCATGGCTGGCGCCAAGAAAAAAAGCGAGGAGTGTTGTTCGATTGCACAACATACTCGCATATACATAAATCGCGGGGGTCGAAGATTTTGGGATCCCAACCAATGAACAGAAAATGACTTTTATGTTCGTTGGGAAGGGGTATTTTCCAACTTGACAAAGCGCTAAAAAAATCGTTTAGCAAATTCGTCAACCGCCTGTAGCCAGAAATGAACGTTTTCGATGCTGAAATTGAAACTAGCCAGAGTCGGCACGCCATAAAAAGCCGAAACGGGCGTTTCTAATGGCCAAATGCATTTTTTTGGTATTTGGTAAGCCATGGGGCCTTAGGGATTACACCCCTTCTACCTGTACCCAGGAGAAATGTCCGCGGTTCCAAACAAAATTTTTTTTGTCCCCCTGGTAAAATTTTTTTTCCCGTCAAATGACATTTGAACAAAATTTAGCGGCAAGCACGTAAAATTGACTAAAATAAGCGGAAATTGACGAATTTTAGGAATACGAAAAAAATTTGTTCGAAAGATGAGTAATTTTATACCTTTTTTGACATTTTTTGTCCAATATTTTTTTACCGCTTTTTATCCAAAAATGCGCCGTCAAACTTCATGGCAGTTTTGAGACCAACGCGCTGAGTTATGATCTCTTACTGCCTTTTTCCTCAGCCAGTACCCCTTTTATTGAGATCCTCAGGATCGAGGAAAGCCGCAAAGTCACGTTTTCGAAGCCTCAATGCCCCCGCCGACAGCTGTTCTTCCTGCCACGATGCCAATGACGATGACGCCAGTCTGTTATCGCAACAACGAACCAGCAAGGTAGGATCGCATGTCGTCGACCCGACCTCACTGAACCACGCTTACGTACGTCGATACATCAGGTGTTACCTGCAGTGAAAAACTAATTTTTCAACCCATCCGCACTTTTTTATGCCCTCCCTGCAAGTCTTAAGCAACTGCTGTTGCTACTGTTGCTGTTGCTGTTGCTGTTGCTGTTGCTGTTGGCGGAAGTGTCCTACACACACAAAAAGAGAGAGAAATATGTTTGACTTCGGGAAAACACATCTGCGAACACATTTATACGGTAGGTGAGGGGCTCAAACTCGAGTCGCGGTGATTAACGGCGAAAAAAGCGTGCTGCCTGAAAGGCAACGTGGAGCAAGCGACAAAAAAGTAGGAAAAACGTGCTTGCTTGACGTAATCCTCGGCCTGTAGGGTCAACAACAGAAAAACGAGCGTTCGGCGATCCATCAGATCTTTAGATCGTTGGGGACGAATAAAATGCAAGAAAACAGAAGGACGAAAAAAGTGGGGAATAACAGAACAAGCAAACACGGAAGAACACCGAAGTCGACACTTTTACCTGGACGCAAACAGGTGAACCGCTATCCAGGTAAAAGCAGGTGACAATGGTCTGTGAAACGTACACTTGTCAATCATAGGAAATCATAAGGTTATGAGAATGAATTTTATTTAGGAATCACAGTGCACTTTTTTTTAAGTAAAAAATTGTTACAGGTGAAAAAAAGTTTTTGATCCCACAACGAAAGTTTGACTTTTTTTTCGAACTTCTGTAGATTTAATCTTGGTCTCCCCGCGAAAGTTTTTGGTACTGTGCTTTTTATAAGTGTATTGTCATTGTCTTAATCGAGTTTTTTAAATTTTACGGTAATTAATTACCGTTTCCCCTAAATTTCACGGTTTTTGTAACTTTTTACCAGCCATAGCTCAGTTGGTAGAGCGGAGGACTGTAGAGTAAGCCTTCGCGCTTCATAGAAATCCTTAGGTCGCTGGTTCAAATCCGGCTGGCTGGAATCTTTTTTGCCTTTGATGCAAAAATTTTTTCATTACTGAAATCTAAAAAAATCCAAGCCGACATTTTTATAGACGAGTTTATGAATCAAAATATCCATCTACTAAATACGTGTAAAACGGGAGGGCTGCAAACGTGAAACGTGTGAGATGGGAGACAATGGAGGTTTGTTTATTTTTTCAACGTAAAAAGTAGACCATGTTGTTAGTCGAGTTGTTTGTAAAATGTTGAGTGGGTGTGAGAGTGAGTGTGACAAAATTAGTGAACCCGGCAAACGTTGGGAGGGCTGACTACTTGGTTTCTTCCTGTTGGCCTTCGCTGCCGGCAGGAGCTGCAGGTGCAGGTGCAGGTGCAGCCTCGGGTGCAGGAGCAGAAGCAGTTTCAGGAGCAGGTGCAGCAGCTGGAGCAGTGCCTGCCGCGCCGTCCCCGGCACTTTTGCCTTCTTCAGCGCTACTCGACGACTTGGCTTCCTGTTCTTCGGGAATGACCTCCGGCAGCGGTCGATTTGCGGTCTCCGGGAAGAAGATCAACTCGACGGCGAGCTGGATCGTGAGCATGACGGAGAAGATCATGATGGGAATGAGCGGCGAAGCGGAAGCGCCGCTCACGATGGTGGGAGCCGCCAGGGATCCGAGACGGGAGACGCAGTTACACACGGCTCGGGCCATGTTACGAACGACGGTGGGGAAAAGTTCGGCGGAGAAGAGATGGTTCATCTTCCAGGTCGGGTCCATCATGGACGTGATCAGGAGACCCAGGATGGCCATGAAAGTCTGGCCGGGGGAAGAGAACTTCTTCAGACAGATGTACGCCCACGCGAACAGCGCAGCACAGCCTAAAATCAAAGTTTTAGAAATTTGATTCCGAAAAAAATGAAAAATTCGACAAATTTGTTCGAATTTGTCAAAGCAAAAAATAGATTATTTGAACGGTATAAAAATAAAAAAACTAAAAAATAGCAAAAATCGACAATTTACAAATTTTTAAAAAACATGCAAAATTTTTTTTTGATTTTCCAAAAATTTGAACCAAGATTCAAAACTCGACATATTCGTCTAAATTCATCCGCAAAATCCAAAAAGCAATCAAAATGTGTCCCATTTCGTAAAAAAATCGAATTTGGTCTACAGATCAAAAAAATTGATTTTCTTGCTATGTTTAAAGAATTCGAACGAAAAATCTAAATTCGGATCAGTTTGACCCAAAAATCGAAATTCAAGACTTTGCATCCAAATTTGAATAGAAAAAATGCAATAAAAAACCATTCAATAGATTTTTTTGTCAAATTCCAAAAAAAATTCGACAAAAAAATCCTAATTTGCCCAAATTCGACCAAAAAACCTAATTTCAACCCAATTTTTTTTTTCGAAAAAATCGTCTCGCTCACCTGTCGACACAGCCATAATAGGCTTACGACCGACGCAGAAGCTGACAGGATAAGGCAGGAAGCCAAAGATGAACTTGAACATGCCCATGAGAGCCATGTTGCGGAACATGTTTCCAGGCAGCAGATCGAGGCCGAAGTAGAAGCCGAAGGACACCAGCGAGCTGGTCAGGTAGCAGTAGCAAAGGGCGAGGAGTGGAATGAGCACGGAGCGATAGCGGACGAGATCGACGTACGAGTGGTGCTTTTCCTTGGCCTTTGGCGCTCCCTGAGCCTCGGGGGCCTTGGTAGGCGGTGGAGGAAGACCGTAGATCTCCTCGATGTCGTTGATCTTGAGGAAGCTGGGTGCGAGGTTGTTGAACCACTCATTCATCCGGTCGATGGAATCCTTGACTTTTACAGCGTTTTCGTACCTGTTGATCGAGATGAGCCAACGCGTGCTTTCCCGGGTCAAAAGTTGAATCAGTGTGCCAGTTATAATTGCCGTAATCGCATTTGCCGCGTGAAAGTATCGGTAGTGCCGTGTCAGGTAGGTCAGAATCGAGCAAAACGACATGCCGAGTGTCCAGCCGTTGAGACAGACGACGAGGAGTCGACTGCGCGGCTGGTCGAGTGCCTCGACCAGCAGAACCATGTTTGTGACCATGTACGCGCCTCCTCCAATCGAAGTTAGAAAAGTCACGATGGCAGTTGCAACGATTCCGAGCGGAGTCGCACCGATCTGCGCAAAGTTGCCCACGACGACGACACCGGTCGCCATCACAGTGGCGAGCTTTCGGCCCCAGCGATCGGCGAGCGGGCCCGAGAGGAAGGATCCCGTGGCGGCGCCGGCCATCGAGACAGACGAGATGATGGTCTTGAGCGTCGCGCCCTCGGCCGTACAGGCTTTGCCCCATTCGACGAGGCCCGACGTGTACCACGGACCCAGGCCCTCCTCCACGACTCCGGTTACAATGTACGTCGAATTTTTCATGATCGCACAATCCGCCTGGAAAACATATTTTTGTATATTTTTGTATTTTTTGCGTTTCCCAAAGTTTTGAATGAAAAAAATTAAATTTACTGTCCTTTTGTGCACTAATTAATTAACTAATTAAATAATTAATTAACGATACATTACGTCAAACGTGTTTTGACTGGCCACATCAGCGCCAGATCAAAGAACCGCGTTCAACGATGTGAAAAAAATTATTCCGTAACAAAAAAGTCGACTTGTTGCGTGATTTTTGTGTTTAGAAAATCAGCTCGGGCACGTAGAACATTCATTTTACCGCAAAAAAATGTAAAAAAATTGTTTTCGTTTTGAGAACCATTTTTATGAGCAGTTTTTAAAAAACACCAAAAAAATACGCATGCGTTCGTGTCGGGAACAAGACACAAAACCGACCCCCCAAAAAAATTTTGCTTTGTTTTTGGAAAGTTGACTAAATTCTGAACAATTTTTGGTTCAAAAACAGTTGAAAAATTGCAAAAAAATTGACACAATAAAAAAAGCGAATGCGAAATAATTATTCATGCGATAGAAAAAGAATATTTAGAAAAAAATGTTGAATTTAAATGCCAAAAAATGTTTGAAAAAAATGTTTTCTGTAAAAAAAATATATTTATTTTGGCAGATTTTTGCGGCATACGTGATCATCCGATCGAATTTCATGCCTTGGTTGAAAACAGTGTTTGCACAACTTTTGTAGCATCATTTCCCGACACTTTCAAATCGTCTGATCTAGTCAACGTCAACAAGACCCAAAAAAATGCAAATTTCGTATCACAAAAAATTTGCATGAAACCCCCAAATTTTCATGTAACTTCCGATATCGTGCGTTCGTTCCGTCGCCATCCGATGCGATCTATCGCGTGGCACCCGGTATCACCAATACTCACGCCAAGGCACTCCTCACTCACCTTGGATGGCGTAAAGTACGTCGGAAAGAGGAGCGTACCAGCCATGGGAAAGTACCCAACCTGGCAGACGAGGAAGAGGATAGCGGTATAGAACGTGAGATCCTTCTTGCGGGGTTGTTTGGGTGCCGTTGTGCCGTTTACGGGCGGCGTCGGTGTCGTTGGGGTCTTGGAGGCATTGTCAGTGGTCTCCGATTCCGGCATGAATCTTTCTGTCTGTTCTGGAGGCGCGACAGCGGAGACAGGGCGCCGATTGCGATTGGCTGATGGGTCGCCGGTTGGCAAATAACTCGAGCCGCTCATGTCTCCGTGCTTTTTATTCTGAATTATTCAAACATGGTAGGCAAATCTTCTCTCTTCGCGCACAACAGTTCTACGTGTAATTGAGTCGCGCAATCAAGGGTGATTGATTGATTGCCGAGAGTCACGTAGACAGGGTGCAGGCGCATCTCTGCGCAACAAAAGGTGGGTTGGGTGGGTGGGGCTATAGACAATCAAGTGTTCGAAAAAGGGTAACAACAATATCGTCAGAGTCGTGAATGAGAAATCATCAATATAAAGTTAAACAAAAATTAATTAGGGGTTCGGCTCAAATGTCCATGTGACGACCCTCGATGGACACGCCAACGGCGCGCTGCGCCTTCGACGACCGGGTGCGTTCCTTGAACGAGCGCTGCGTGCGGTCATAGCGAGTGCCGGAAGAGCCCTTGGAAGGTCCGCGGAACTGGACGTCGACGTTGGGCTTCGGACGAATGACGTAAGCCGACGTCGAAGCACGCGGGACACGAGCGCGGTTTACGAAGCCCGGATCGCCGGGGCCCAGCATGGAATCCTCGATCTCAGACGACTTCGACGACGAAGCAGCAGCGTTCGGGTTCATTCTCTGACCGGCTCTACAAAAAGAAAAACAAAGTTTTCTATCAGATCCCAGATTTTAGATTTATTTTGGGTCCTACAACTATGTACATATTTTTCGCACCTAATTTGTTTAAATCTTTGTCACTGCGTTCGTTCTATCGAGCAAAATATATAAAATACTAACAAACGCAGATTGGTGTCACCCAGGCGGGTTCCATTCCTTTCGTTCGCCTATTCTTTGTCCTTTTCTTTCTACCGCGACCATCTGTCAGTATCTCGGTAGTAACCACAACCAAGTAATGTTTTTCTATTCCCCTAAATAAACGCCACCGCTGGCTACAAACCACTGCCACAGCTTTGCTAACCCCGCAAGGATGTAAAAAACAACGTCACATTTTTTAGAAAAAGCACGCATCCTCATTGCCCTTTTCTAAATACACCAGCACCAACAGGGCAGTGTTTGTGGCTATTGGGTTCCGTTTTCCTCAAACTGCACTCCAGTCAATCCAAACAACACCCCCAATGAGAAAATGACTCAACTACACCAAAATGGAAACAATCGATGATTAATCGAAAATTAAAAATACGTCAAACTGAATTCCAATGTCAAGAAAAAAAATCAAATTCATGATCTGATTCCCGCACTTTGTGCAAAAATTCACACCGACCAATAAAAAATGCAAAAGTGTGCATATATTTTTTCCGTTACATAAAAATTCAATTTCCCACAGCTTTTCAAGTCAGAATCTCTTTATTTCCTATCTGGACGCCGTCCAAAAAACGCTTTCCCACCAATTAAACAGACAAAACTTCAAAAAACGTCCGTCAAACACCCTCTACGTTCGTATCATCGCGTAAACTTTGCAGCTAAAAAATCTTCAAATATGTATAAATGTGTTTTCATCAAAACACTAGCCAACTAATGTAAGCATCAAGGCACAAAACCGGAAACTATGCAGCTACTGACCAAAGTCTATTGTTGTTACGATTTATCTCCCTGGTAACAGGCTCATTCCTAATGAACAACAAGTGCAAGGCAAGGGCAAGGAATGAGCCTGCTCTTCAACGGCAGGTGAAAAAAACAGTCAGTCAACAACAGCAAAACAGTGAGCAAACTACAGGAAAAAGAAATAATCTACGATTTTCTCCCCCGCCCAGAGGTCATTTTGGCATTTCAAAAATAGGTAAATATTTTGCTACCATCCTACAATATATTTTGTGAACTGACAAGTCAAAAAAATATTGCAAAGCATTTTTTACACATAAAAACAACTAAAAACTCAAAAATCCTATTTTTTGACGTCAAAAAACATCAATTTCGCAATCTCAAAATGCCAAACTCATCCTTCAACAGAAAAAAACAAACTCCCAAAAGTATGCAAAGATTCGCACGTCGGCATCGTGCCACCGTCATCGCAAAGCCCGCAAAGCATCAAACTGCACGTCGCAAAGTGGCGTCAAAGGGGAGAAAATAGAATACGGCAACGACGCACTCCCGTCTCTAATTCTAGATACTTCTGCCGAACATGCGGGCAGAGCAGCAAGCTTGCAAATGCGACATGCAAAATCCCCCCCCTAACATATTTTTTAAAAATCCAGATATTGGCAAAAACAACTATAGAAAACAAATAGCAGAGCAGATACTCATCAGATGGATAACAGCGCTCAAATGAACAAGTAAAATCCCCCCGCAAGCCAAAAAGTGTGTCGTTGGTTGCATGGGACGAGAATGGCACTAAGACTGACACGCGGTTTGTCCTGTCCTGTCCGGCCGTTCTTCGTTCCCGAATGCAACCGAACAAACTCGCAGTCCTCCTCCTCCCCTAGAAGGGTCTACTCCAAGCAGACAAACAGCCGGCGGTGACGGCACATCCCCTCGCGCCAAACTCCCTCCATGTGCGTGTCTATAAAGTCGCCATCTGTGCGCAGCTGCAGGGCAAACAGGAAGCCCAGGCGATGGCGGCACGAGCGAGCGAGCGACCGAGCAAGCAAACGAACGCAGGCCAGGCCATGCCCCCTCTCCTTGCTTGTTCTCTGACTTAACCAACGGCACTACGCCCTTCCTATGGCGCCCTGCCCTTTTATGGCAACGAAGGCGCTAGAAATGCTCAATTGCCTTTTCTGTTGTCGCCGCTGCCGCCGGACGAAAGGGACTGTACGCTGCTGTGTCGCCTGGGGACAGCAAAACAGTCGCTCAAGGGATGGAATCAAATGGACATTCAGCATTCAGCACACAAGTCGTCCTTACAAGATACTTGTTACTACTTTAAATTGAGGGTGCTCGCTATCCAATACCGTCGTTGCATGGCATCGCATGCATCGGTGGTTGTTGGAATTAACGAAGGCGCTTGAATTCATTGAATTCTTGGAAAACAAACAATTGGATCCATTTTGTCAGCAAACAAAAAAAGATGTAGATATTTAAATTGGCACTATGAGTGTCAAATTCTGCTAATTAAATAAATAAAATCAAAAACTAGACCACCCAGGAAAGAAAAAATGTCGTGGATGGTAAAAACACAAAACACAATTCAATTCAATTCCTACTATTTTGGCAAACGAACGTGCCACGATACAAGTCCCATCCTTTCCCAGTACCCGAAGCATATTCCATCCTATACTACCCCTGCTTCGTTCAGGAAAGAGCACGCTCCCAGTCAAAAAATGCTGGAGCTCAACTGCCTACTGCCAGATGTTCTAGGTGTGCTGGACTGAGCTGCCGTTCGGGGACTCACATCAGTCTCCTCCCACAATTCAAAATCGAATCGAATCAGCTCCCTGCCCATCAGGTAGCCTTCCAATATGCACGTCGTATCCGCATGACACATCCTAAGCTATGCCGGTCGTCTGTGTTCTTCGCCGCCTCCCCCTCAAGAGTCGTGCCGAACACGTCAGCACTAAACAAAGAGAAAAAAAAATATTTAGAAAAAAAAAGAACATGAGGTGCCCCGTCGCACGATGTGCCCATGGTCTCGACTGGAAAACGGTTTTTGGTGTGTTTTTTTTGAATTTCGCATATTTCTCGTTTTAATATTGTTGATGTGAAAGTGCCTCGAGGCATTATCGATGACGGCGAATTCGATGGAGATATCAAAAAATCAATAATCAATCGATAATATGCAAATTTTTTTTCTAACTCCGGAATTCTCAAGCAGATTTCAAAACAAAATAGTAGACCGTGTTCTACGTCCCAAAAAACCCCTGCATGCAAAAAACTGGAATTTTCTGTGCATCAAAAAAAAAGTTATTTCAAATTGATTAAAAACATGACTACTGATACGATATCCACGGCGCGCGAAATCACGTGTTATGCTAGCAAACGTGTGATTTTGATTTTTTTGGCACTGCTCTACAATACTATTACAAAAAAGATCTACGAAAAATGATTAAAATGGGCCTAAACTCATGGTAGATAAACTACCCAGTTTCCAAGTTTATCTCTTGGATGGACAAAAAACAACTTTGATAATTTGTCTGTTTTGTAGATCTTTTTTGTAATAGTATTGTAGATCAGTGCTAAAAAAGTCCAAATCACACGTTTGCTAGCATAACACGTGATTTCGCGCGCCGTGGATATCGTATCAGTAGTCATGTTTTTAATCAATTTGAAATAACTTTTTTTTTGATGCACAGAAAATTCCAGTTTTTTGCATGCAGGGGTTTTTTGGGACGTAGAACACGGTCTACTATTTTGTTTTGAAATCTGCTTGAGAATTCCGGAGTTAGAAAAAAAATTTGCATATTATCGATTGATTATTGATTTTTTGATATCTCCATCGAATTCGCCGTCATCGATAATGCCTCGAGGCACTTTCACATCAACAATATTAAAACGAGAAATGTGCGAAATTCAAAAAAAACACACCAAAAACCGTTTTCCAGTCGAGACCATGGGCACATCGTGCGTCGTGTCCTGTCACCACGATGAAATCATCTTCATCATAATCATCGCCGGCCACATATAATACATGACTTTCAATAGACCGCACCTACAACGTTCAATCTTGCCACGTTCAGGAGAAGAAGAAGCGAGGAGCCTTCGTGATCTTCAGCCTGCACGAACACATAAAAAAGAACGTCATAAAGGCATAAGAAGGCCCAAAATATCCCCCAAAGTATAATAAAAAGATGTCTCGATTGACAAAGAACGCTCAAAAAAATTATAACAATTTCAAATGCAACAGATTCAAAAACTTTTCACTTCAAAGAGTATTTATTTTTTAATAACCAGAATCCCACAATTACCTCTCGCCGTGTCTTCTCACCCGTAACCTACCTCATCACTCCAAATGACAGCTCCGAGGTCACGTAAGAGAGCGAGAGGCATTCGCGAATTCGTGGGTGATCAATCCAAAGACCACTTTTTTTTTTCATACTCTGCATGTCTATCCACCCAGAAAGGAAAAAAAAAGTGTGTGCACGGAGGGTAGAAAGACCAAGTTTGAGTGGCATTGGAAGGGACAACTAGGGAGAGGTAAGTGGGGTCGCCTATCGGTTGCAACAATCTAACGTGCATCCAGTTTAATAATCCGTTGATCCCGCCATCTCTATTGTTCAGTTTTAGGCACAAATGAACGCACTGGGGAACAACAAATATCCTCCCCCTAAAATCTGTATAAACATGCAATAAACATAAAAAAAACACACTAAACCAACATTTTTGTAGCCGTAGCTTGTTCAAAAAATTGCATGATTGAATAAGGAACTTTAACGACGTTCTGATTTTTTTGAAAGTGGAAAAAAGAACGTCGCTGGTATAATACGGTGAAATGTAGGGCTATATAACATGCCAAACCCCAACTTCGGCCAAGGCAAACAAAAATCAACACACAAAAGAATTTTTTTTATTTTTTAGCGCGTGTTAAAAAATGAAAGCGAGAACGTGCAATTCAGAAGTTCCTATTCATGAACAGAAGAGATTCCATTGCATTCCGCAACCATAATACCTGTTACCTGTTTCGTGCAAAGCGGCGACTCACGACCGCCCAGTGTGTCCCGTCTAGGCCATATATTACTATATCTTATATTCGCGCACTTTTTACCTTCCTTTTATCGCCTCACCGACACCTTCGTCTTTGGCCTATGTATAGGACGTCACGTCTTTTCTCGAGCGTTGTACGTTCGCTGCTCCGTTCACGGGAAGTCCAGGTGTCACAATTGATACCTTTTTTTTTAACTGCGACACCGCCTTCCAAAATGTGAGAAAAAATCTGAAGACTATCACATCTACACACGATCCCCGTACAAGGCACTACCGTTGAAAAAAATCCTCTCTAATCGCCATCATTTGTCTCAAATTTTTGACCCACCCAAAAAATAATCAAAACTCACGAAATACGGCGTTTCTTGGATTCCGGAAGATGATCAAAGTCGAACGCTTCTCGTTCGTCGCGTGAAAGCCTCGAAAAATCGCCTGTTGTCTGAAAAATTATAAAATTTGCAACAAATCAGATTTTTTTTTTGTGAATTTTGTTTTTCTAAACAACCTTCAACCTTTTTTGTCTCCTCTTTTCTCACTCAATTTAAATGCAACTTGACAGTTGCGAACAAAAGAAAAGGAATTTATGATCCTCTTCTTTCTTTCAAAAAAAACTGGATTACCCTACCCCTCTTCGCCCGCCATGGCGAGGTCAACCAACTTGCCAGGCAAAAAAAAGATACATAAATAAACGCATGTCAAAATCACAAACCTGGAAAATAGGCTGCGACCAGGTTCTGATGAGTTTCGAAGCAATTTTCTTGTTTTCAGACGTTTCTTTGGGGTGCTTGTAGATGAGCATTACCGCTTTGCCGAGACCGGATTGCTTCAGGATTCCCGGTTCGAGGTGAGGGAAACTGGCAAGGATTTTCAAAAATGTCGATCTGCAAAAACAAAAAAAAATAATCCCATTGTTTTTCTGTTAATTGAACACTTTCGTGACACTTTTCATCGTCTTTTGCTTCTTTTTTTGTAAAAAAAAAAATTATAGAGAAATCAATCATCGAAATAAATATTATATAAATTGCCTTTTTTTCTGTTCATCAATTTTTTTTGGAAAATCAAAAAATTCCTCCTTTTTTTCTATTGAACAAATTTTTTTGCAAAATCAAAAAATCCCCGACGAACCTGATTACGAGCGCAGGCAGCGACTTATCCGGCAACGGAGCGAGCCACTCCGACATGGCACTCATCATGTCGTTTTCGAGAAGAGCCTCAAAGAAATCCGCCTTGAGAAGCGTCGTCCGGACAATCTCCAGCATTTTTGTCTTCCTGATCGCCGGACGCCGCTGAACATTGGCTTCTCGGTCTTCGGCAGCCGCGGATTTCATGAGTTCAACAATGTGCCGAATCTGTCCGTCGGCATTCGAGCAAAGATCGATTGATCCGTCCTTGTGTCTGCGCTTTTTCTTCGAGCGTTCTTTCTTCTTTTCTGCCATGATTCGGTCAAAGTCCCATTCTCTGAAGAAGAAAAAAAAAAGATTGATTCATCCATCGTCCGTCTATCATTAGAAATTTATGATTCATGATGGGGGGAAAGTGTCATGGACTTGTACATTTGTCATGCACAAAACCGCAGTTAGGTGTTTTTTTCGAGGAGAACAAAAAAATGTCCGCGAAAACCGTTAAAAACCGGGGGTCTTCAATTTTAAACAAAAAAAATTTTAATTGTCAAAAACTCACTTTCCAATGCGGTCTTCGTCAGGATCGCCAGCCTGGGACCGTTGATCGTAGTCGCCCTGACCACCCTCACCCTCGACATCTGACTCATCACCAAAGATGTTGGCCATGAGAGATCCGAGATCGCCGGAGGGCGCGTGTTCCTCTTCGCCGTCTTCGTCGTCGTCATCGCCTTCTTTACCCGTCTCCTGCGTAGGCACCTCGTCGGTATCTTCATCGTCGCTCAGAACAGCGCGATGACGTTTTGTTGGGGGTTCTGGAAAAGACTCAGTTGCCCATTTAGTTTCGTCAACAATCGTGGACAAATCGGTCGGCTTTGGTGTATTTTTTATAAACAAAAAATTTTCCCAAGCTTTTGACAGCGCTTGAGCCCATGCGTCAGTCTGCCTCGAGACTGATCGCATCAAAACAAAGCGATTTTGCGGATAGCAAATCTAAATATCCGTGCACTTCGCCAGATGCACGCTTTTGAATGAAAGTACGTGTGCCGAAATCAAAACACGGCTTTGCTTGATTGGAAAAATAAAAAAGCGATCTTCGGCTATGCCCAATCGTCTGACAAAATGCAGGGACAGCAGCAAAGTGTTCAAAAAAAAACGCATTCATGCATAAAAAAAATTTCTTTCAAAAAATAAAGTTTTAGTCATTTTTTGGCAATTTTATCAAATTTTAATCACCTAAAACCAAAATAACAAAAAATGGCCTAAAAAACGCATCCGCGACCAAAAACAATAAAAAAAAATTAATTCTCCCCAAAAAATCCTATATTTGTCGCATTTATCAAATTTTTACCCAAAAACCCGAAAAAAACCAACCTTGATGACCTCCATCATCCTCAGCGTCAGACGCGCCATGCTTCGACGACACGCTGTCCGTCTCGAGGAAATCCGTCGGAAAATCCGCGAGATAGTCGTGGACAGCCTTCGCTTGTGCCGGCGGCGCCGGAGCCGGTGGCGGAGGGGGTACCAGTTCTTCGGGCTCCCCAGCAGGGGTTTCTCCTTCTCCATCGCTATCCGAGTCAGAAACCGAGCCAACATGTCCATCCCCAGCAACTGCAGCAGCGGTGGTAGCTTCGGCATCCTTGTCCAGGTCTTCCTGGAAGTCATTCATGTCCGGAGACTGCGGCTGACCGTAGACCTCGGCTCCGTCGTCCGCACTGCCTCTCGATGCCGTCGCCGCAGCAGCCATGTACTCGTGCGAGTAGTCGGGCGACAACTGCGCCTGATCCGGTGATGCCGGCTGATCGTATGTCTCGACCGGAGAATCCGGAGAAGCTGGTCCACTGCTCATTTTTGGCAAAAACAAACAATAACAGTGATTTGCCTGAAAAATAACTGAAAGTACAGTAAATGCAGGAAGATTTGAAACACGATGGAAAAATTGTAATTCCATGCGAAAAGGAGATATGAAAGCCGAGAGAAAATCCTAGATATCACAGATAGCGCTGGCAATAATCAAAAAAGGACAAAAAACAAAACATTTTTATCCAAAACCTTCAAAAAAGGAAGATTTTAGAAAACAACGAAAAATCGTGCCGAGAAACGCGTTTTTTTGAGGCTAAATAAAGTGACGTAAATCTCAAAAGTAACATTATTGACAAATATATACCGTAAAAAAGTAACAAAAATAGTAAACTGCAGAAACTCGAAAACAAGTTCTCGAAGGGAAAGTTTCTATGGAGAACAAAATTAATTTAGGCCTTTTTTCGTTATTTTTCCGACTTTTTTGACAGAAAAACGAGTCAATCGTTAGCCTAATCACGTGACCAGGAGGCGAATCAAGAAGCAGATATAACAATGGTCTCAGAACCACAAATTCCTCATTTTCATCGTAAAAAACACTTTTTTAATTAAAAAACTGACAAAAATCAACAACGACAATATAAAAAAAACGCCTCACGCCTCGGCTTCCACTTCTTCGGCAGCTGCCCGACGGTGTCTTCTACGTTTCTTCTTTTTGGGAACCTCTTCGGATTCTTCGGGGGCTTCCTCCTTTTCGGCAGACGCAGGAACTTCCTCGGCTTCGACGGTTTCTTCTTGGTGACGCTTCTTCTTCTTTTTCTTTGGAGCACTGGACTCTTCGTCGGCTTCGATAGGAGCAGAAGCGGGTTTTACGAGTTCCGAAGGGTCAAAAGTGTACTTCTTCTTTGCTTTCTTCTTGAGAGAAGTTTTGTCGACGATTTCTTCGTCGCTGCTGCTGCTGCTCGATGAATTGACTACGACGCGGAACTTTTTTTGCTTCTTTTTCTTTGCAGCTTCGGATTCGACGATTTCGGCAGGTTCGGAAGCATCGATGGGCTCAGAAGCTGCTATTTCTTCAGAAACGCGCTTTTTCTTTTTCTTCTTCGGTTCCTCAGTATTTTGATCGTCGTCCGGAGCAACAGGCACGGATTCGTTTTCGTTGCCATCGATTTCGTTCTTAGAAGCCGCCTTCTGCTCCTCGGCGACCTGCTTTTCAACCGCGATGATAAAGTCAAAGATATCGCTGAGAACCCTCGTGTCACGGAATTTTATCGAATTTTCGCAAAAATTGATAAACTTGGCCTTCTTTCGGGGAATGTTGGTGTAGATCGAGATTGTGTTTAGCAGCTTTCGATGGTTCTGATTTTTGGTGCGCTGCAGAGCTTCCAATACCATGGCTGTCCAGTGATCTTGCTTTTCTTCGCCCTGCAAAAAAAAAAATAAAATAAAAACTGAAGTAAACCCCAAAAAACATCCGAAAACGGTCATTTCGAGTAATTCCGCACCCAATTACACCAAAATTCATCAAAAAGAAAAGATAAAACCCCGAAAAACACATTTTTTCACCCAGCAACTGTAAAAAATCGATTTTCACTGTAAAAACTTCAAAAATAACCTAAAACACGTATTTTTCACTCAAAAACCAACCTTATTAGCCTTCGCGACGTACATCGAACCCTGGTACCTTTCCTGCTCGGAAATACACTTGAAATGGAGAGTGTAGCCCTTGAGCGTGAATTCTTTCTGGCAATCCATGCACGTAATCGACGAAGTACGGCATCGCAGCAGATGCTTCGCGACCTGAGGCTTCTTCAGCGTCTCATTGCACGAAGTACAGGTAAAATGTGGCATTTTGGTCTGCCAGATCAATAACCTATAACCTCAGTCGAAGCGACAGGCACTGGAGACGAAAAAGGTGAAAAACAGCAGACAAAAGTTGCGATCAAGTTTTGTGCAAAAAACGACGCGCATATAAAAATGTTTTGGCAAAGTGTTCTGAATGTTCGTCGCGCTTTGCCAATTTTTGTTTTGTTGTGTTTTTGAACGAATAATCGTAAATTTTTGTTGTTGCGATATAAAATATTTTTTTTATTTTTTGTTTGCAAAAAAATGAATTCAATCTAATAAAAATCACAAAACAACAATCATTTGCTTGCACATTTTCTTGGCGGGAACCTTCTTCTCGGATGACAGTTTTCCATTCGGAGAGGAAAATTTGCCGAAGATAAGTTGCTTCGTTCGTCTTAGAGCCCGTACGAGGCCCCAGCCGGGTTTCCTTGACTCCTTCTGCTGTGCGGTCGACGTCGACGATGCCAATGCCGGGCAACGAATTCGCGAATGTGGATGACGTCGACTGCATCGAGTCTGCCAGATGTTGTCATTTTTGAGCGCTGCCATGCCAATCGCCTGTCGGCGAAGTCGGGCAGCTCGAGGGATGCGTTTGCTTCGGCGGATGCTTACTCCTGAAAAAATAAAACGTTAATTATGATTTTTGGAAAATTTTTTTTTTTTAAACTTACGTGCCCGCGACCTCCGAACAAATCTGTTGACCTGAACCCGTCTTTTGAGCACTTTAGGAGTCGACGTCAAAAACGAAGCATCCAGTTCGTCTTCATGATCAATGATCGCGGCTGGAATTCCGAGTCCCCAGTGAATTTGAGCCTGAAAAGTAAACTTGATCGTAAAAAACATGAATTTTCGCCAAAACTCACAATCATATCGCTTCACCAAATAAATAGTAAATTACAGTCAAAAAAGTAGAAGATTATTGTTAGCCGCTGACAACGAGCACAAAAACACAATCAACTGCCAACCAATTGGTTTAAATCAGTGGTCTTGTTCGAGCTCATGTTCCTGGGCGGGGCGTGGACAAAAGTTTGGCAAAAGTAGACTGCCAACTAGCGCGTGTCCATGCTCGGAAATGTGAAATGTGTCGTTCCCAATGAACTGCGCGTAATAAGTTCGCCTGTGATCCTGGGAATGAAACGGTCGCGGTCGCGCAGTCCAAGCTTGGAAACGGTTCGTTCCTGATGTGAATAAATCGTAAATAAAAAATGCGTCAGTTATGATTTGTGCTTTGAAATTTTTTTTAATTTTAAAATTATAAAACTTTTATTTATTTATCAAATAAAATTTTTTTTATTGTAATTTGCATAATTTTTACGTTTTTCATTTTTTCCAGTTTTTTTAGGTCAATAATACGTTTTTTTTGTTTTTTTTTGCATGTGCTTCTCCAAGGTTCTCAAAATCTATAAAAATGATATTAAAAAATTTTAAGTAAAAAAATAGTGTTTCTTTTGTATGCTTTTTTTGAGTTTTTATAAAATTTAGTGTACAAATCCGAAAACATTTTTTAAATAAAAATTATATTCGGATTTTTAAAATTAATTTTTTCTTTAATTTTTTTTTAAATTTTTTATTGTTGCGTTTGTGTTATTGAGTACGACGGAAAATAACAAAAAAATTAACAAACGTTGGTTGTTTTTTTTGTCAATCAACTTTCAAATTTTCGAGTAATCTGGCACGAAAACGACGCGCAGTCAGCTGACCGGTCGTAAACAACAGCGTGCTTTTTCGTTGCTGACCAGTAAACACGTTCGCGTCGATAAATCTCGCTTTTTGTCCATTTTCGTCGCTATTACCTCCAGTTATCTCATTTTTTCTCCTTCTTTAAGCCCAACACATCCTCTCGCGAGACCATGATCACATCCCTGGTCATCGGTTCTATCGTTGCGGTCGGATATCGAGCGGTTGCCAGGCGACGAAAGCGCAATCATTTGTCCCACGACGCTGCAGCTGAAAATGATGACGCTCCTACGGCAAACGTGACGATCACGAGCTTCAAGTACACGGGATCCCACCCGGATCTTGCGCAACTCGATGCTGATGAGTCCAAAGTTGCCAAGATGGATTCACCGAAGGCAGAAAACATCGAAGAAGCCATCGAAGCGTACTCCAACTTTGCGATGAGTCCCATTATCGCTACTCCGAGGACCAGAAATGTCATCGCTGTTGCCTTCACGCCGACAACTGGTACTCCATCTCCGTAAACTATTCATGACCATTCCTGAATTTTTGTAACGTTGCCTGTAAAATTCATGACTAGGCCCAAAAATATTTACAAATTTTGTTGCCTGAAGTGCATTTTTTTCTGAAACGTAGAAATAAAATTTTGTTATCGTTTATGCTGCAAAAAATTTATTTATGCCCTGAACAAATCCAAAACATGAAACAGATTTCAGAAAAACTTTCGTGGTTGTTGGAGACGAGTAAGCCACATTTTTTGGACTGACGTGCAAGAAGAAGTTTCCGGGTCTCGAAAATAAAAACACTCAAAGTTATATGATTTACATATTTGAAACGGTTGTCTTTTGAAGACACCTGTACCAAAAATACCACAACTTGTGAACAAATGTTGGCAAACAAATACGAACGAATGCGAACGTTAACCCCAACTCTGATCCGAAGCAGAGTTGTCGACCGAGCCAAAATTACCGAGCCGAGCATTCGAGCCGCTCGGCTCGGCTCGGTGGTTCTCGAGCCGAGCATTCGAAACGCTCGGCTCGGCTCGGTTGCCCCCGAGCCGAGCATTCGAGCGAGCGGCTCGGCTCGCTCGGCTCGCTCGGCTCGCTCGAATGCTCGAAATACTCGGCTCGATGCTCGGCTCGGTCGACAACTCTGATCCGAAGATACTGGTTATACTTTTTTACAGCTAATTTTTTATAAATACAAATGTCGATCCACAAAATTTGTGCTTGCATTTCATTTATTCTTATCACATTATTTAAACAGTTTGTCAGTCAAGAATCGGAATCAGTCAAATATGTCAGCGATGTCTTCAGCAACTTTCAGACCCGCGCCACCGGCATTAATAACATCACTGAAAATATTACCGGCGACAGTCGTTGTGAAGAAAGCGACGAGAAGGAGGATGGTGTACAGGAAGTTCATTGTAGACAGGATTTATCCAAAAGATATGGAATTGTGAAAACTGAGCTCGTATTTATGCCCGCAGAAGTTCAACAATTTTGCTGTCACATCCGGAAAGTGCTTTTTTCGCGGTACAAAACTGATGGGATTTTTACAAATGTCACAGAAATTGGAGTGCTTTACTGAGATACTCTCAAAATTACAGTACGGCTAAACAATACAAACTTCTGCAAAATCTGCAGAATAAGGGAATGCAGGAAAAGTCTTACTGTAAACTTGAGAGTTTCTCATTAAAGCACTCCGATTTCTGTGAAATTTGTAAAAATCCCATCAGTTTTGTACCGCGAAAAAAGCACTTTCCGGATGTGACAGCAAAATTGTTGAACTTCTGCGGGCATAAATACGAGCTCGGTTTTCACAATTCCATATCTTTTGGATACATCCTGTCTACAATGAACTTCCTGTACACCGTCCTCCTTCTCGTTGCTTTCTATTCAACGGCTGTCGCCGGCGATATTCTCACAGATGCTCTTGTCGTTGGCAGCTTATTTGGATGATTTCAATTCATGATTGAAAAACTGTTTTAATAATGTGATAAATAAAATGCAAGCACGAATTTCGTACATGACGAAAAAAGTCAGACTTTCCTAACAGATTAAGCGAACACAAGTTGTGGTAATTTTGGTCAGAATTGTCAAAAACGTCAAATTCACTCTTTCGTGTTTAGTTTTGCAGAATGTGTTGAGTTTCTAAGGACAGTTTTCATGTTATTGTATTTCTGGTTCGAATATGTATATTTAAAAAACATTCCATCTGCATTCTTGGGAAATTGTGGAAATAGAAGGAGTATGAGGGGGCTAATGGATTTCCCGTAAATGCACTTCGCAAAATCTGCAGAATTCCACTTTGAATGTGGGAAAATAATGTTTTGCAGAAAACATTGTACCGTACTCCAGAGCACATAAATACGAGCTCAGTGCACCCATTCCGTATCACTTGGATTCACCTTGTCTATAGACAATGCAGTTCCTTCTCGCTATCCTTCTTCTCTTCGCCCTCGTCGGCACATCTGTTCAATTACCTTTCGAGATTGCCGAAGTAGGTGCCGAATTACTCACCGGCTTACTTGGTTCACTTTTCGACAAATAATTTCTGGTTTTATTCCAATTCTCTAAAATAATTTTTGAATGCTGTGTGGGATAAATAAATGAAATGAATGCATGCCTTGCGTGAAAGCAGTTTGTGAGAAAGTGTTGAAACCAGAAATGAAAATGGCCCGCCAAAGCCCGGCCCGGCCCGGCCCGGGCCCGTCCCAAGCCCGGGCCGGGCTTGGGCGGGCCTGTGACTTTTCAGTAGGCCCGGAAAAGCCCGTTTTGGCCCGGTATTTAATCAATAATGCAAAAAATACAAAAAATTAACTGTATTTTGGTTATTTTTAACAAAATTTAGTCTCTACAGATAGAAAACATAGTATTTTGAGTAAAAACCAGTAATTTATGTTATTTATATAACGATTTGCTGCTACTTTTTTGGATGAAAATTTGAAAAAAAATACAGAATGGATAATTTCGGGCTGGGCTTGGGCCTAAAAATTAGGCCCGTTTTCATGTCTGGTTGAAACGCCATCGCTACGAGAAACATTCAAACTGCCAGTGTACACGATCTCGATGTGAAGAAACTGTTTGTAACGCGAGTGTAGCACTGTCATAGAAAGTTATTCATCAGATTCAGTCGAAGTTGGCGTCAAAATTTCGAATATTTTTTAACATGATTGATTACCAAAGAGCGGGGATAATGAATGTAAACGAGCCAGTTGCAACTCTAACAAACGAATAGACTGAAAGAAACGCTGGGGCCGGTGAACTGGGAGAGCGCATTTTCATTTTTATTTATTTATTATTTACCTATTTATTTATTTATTTATTTAGTTATTTATTTTACCATAACACAGTGGTTAGTTATCATTAGACCAGATGTTAGGAGACACAAATGATGTTCATGTATCATTTTATTAACTCTTATCACATTATCGAAACAGTTTTTCAGTCAAATTGGTCTGGAGTTAGCACATCGATGTTAAGTCCAGGTTCCTTAAAAATATCTTTGAAAATATTGCCGGCGACAGTCGTTGTGAAGAAGGCGACGAGAAGGAGGATGGTGTACAGGAAGTTCATTGTAGACACGATGTATCCAAAAGATATGGATTTGTGAAAACTGAGCTCATATTTATGCCCGCAGAAGTTCAACAATTTTGCTGTCACATCCGGAAAGTGCTTTTTCCCGGGTACAAAACTGATGGGGTTTTTACAAATTTCACAGAAATCGGAGTGCTTTAATGAGAAACTCTCAAGTTTACAGTAAGACTTTTCCTGCATTCCCTTATTCTGCAGATTTTGCAGAAGTGCATTTACGGGAAATCCATTAGCCCCCTCATACTCCTTCTATTTCCACAATTTCCCAAGAATGCAGATGGAATGTTTTTTAAATATACATATTCGAACCAGAAATACAATAACATGAAAACTGTCCTTAGAAACTCAACACATTCTGCAAAACTAAACACGAAAGAGTGAATTTGACGTTTTTGACAATTCTGACCAAAATTACCACAACTTGTGTTCGCTTAATCTGTTAGGAAAGTCTGACTTTTTTCGTCATGTACGAAATTCGTGCTTGCATTTTATTTATCACATTATTAAAACAGTTTTTCAATCATGAATTGAAATCATCCAAATAAGCTGCCAACGACAAGAGCATCTGTGAGAATATCGCCGGCGACAGCCGTTGAATAGAAAGCAACGAGAAGGAGGACGGTGTACAGGAAGTTCATTGTAGACAGGATGTATCCAAAAGATATGGAATTGTGAAAACCGAGCTCGTATTTATGCCCGCAGAAGTTCAACAATTTTGCTGTCACATCCGGAAAGTGCTTTTTTCGCGGTACAAAACTGATGGGATTTTTACAAATTTCACAGAAATCGGAGTGCTTTAATGAGAAACTCTCAACTTTACAAAACGGTTTTTTCTGTAAAACATTATTTCCCCCGATTCAAAGTGGAATTCTGCAGATTTTGCAACATGCACGCAAAGTGCGATCATGGGACATCCGTTAGAGCTTCCTCATGTTCATTCCATTTTTACAGCTTCCCAAGGATTCAGTACTGTAAAAAGTCACCAAATGGGATTTTTAAAAAAATATTCAAACAAGTAACAAAAAAACTTTTCTTAGAAACTCAAAATGGATTTCCCGTGATCGCACTCCGCGGACATTTTGCAAAGCTAAACCGCGAAATCTGCAGAATTTCACTGAAAAAATAATGTTTTACACCCATCTAAAAGCAAATGTGTCCGTTTATACGTACGCAAATGAAAGCTCTGGGTACCGGGTATAGTCTTAAAAGATGCGCTAGAACATGGGGATCACGAAATGGTACCTCATTTTTTTATCGGATCAACGGATAAGCTTAAATCCGGCTTTATCTGAAATACACAAATTTCATTTCCGAGGCACATGAGTATAGCTATTCGATTGCATTTAACGAGTAGATTCCAAAATAAACGCAATTTTTATCAAAAAGTGAGGAGAAAGTTGTCAAAAATGGCATAAATTGTGCCAAAAACCTCCAAAAGTTTTGAGTGGTATCCGTCGAACCGTCTCAACGAGAGGATTCCAAATATGTCAAAATTTTGATCACAAATCTCCAACAAAGTAATCAAATTTGCATAAAGGTCAATAAAATGACGTTTTTGTCGCGTGCGTCCGTGTCTCCATCATTATGCGTGTGCGTTCGTTTTTCGTCGTGAAAGTCGTTCAATCGTAAAAATCGTGGCAATAGGCTTATTTCTTTTTCGTTTTCAGTCGTTTCAAATCGTTTTGGTCGTTTTTTGGTAAGAATTGTGTCATTTTTATCGTAAAATTCGTTTTGGATCGTTTTTTGACGTAAAAATCGTGGCCGCAGGCCAAATCGTTGCATTCGTGATTCGTTCAATCGTTTTTTTCGTCAAAAATGTTGTTTTTTCATCGTGTTTATTCATGTATGCGTTTTAGGTAAGAGTTGTTTCGAGTCGTTTTCGTTGTGTTTCAGATCTTTTTTGACTGTTGTAGAAATCTGAGTCGGAGGCTATGGTGCTGATTTGTTGCCTTCGTGATTCGTTTTGAATCTTTTTGGCAACAAAAATGTTTTTTGTTGTAAGACGTCTCAAATCGTTTTCCATTGTTGTCGCATCGTCTCAAAATCAGTTTTTATTGCTTTTTGACCGTGGTGGATCCTTTTTTTGTCGTTTTGATCGAGTTTGTCGTAGCATCCCGAAGGGCAGTCCGCATCTTTCAATTTTTCAAAAAAAAGTTATTTGAAATTTCACGGTTTCTGACCGCCTCCGAGTGGTAAATGTCAAAAAAAAGAAGCGGAGCGAACCCACGAATTTAAAAAAAAACTACGGCAAGGCCTTCAGGTACACGATATCGATCCCGCCCGAAATAATGACCCGATTTGGGTATGGCCCGGCCCGGTCAAGGTGATGCTGGTGTTTCCCCGTGCACGAACCGGGCCGATTAGTTATTGCCCGGCCAACGGTCATTTTTTCGACCGGTTCAAACCTTTAAATCCAATTGGCCGAGCCCAGGCCGTGGAAAACATTGAAAAAACCTGAGTTTTGAAAATCCGAAGGTATTAACGACCTGAAGACCCGGATTTTCGGGATTTGCTAATTTTAATTTCGAGGCAAATGAATGTCATAGATCTTTCGATCGGATTTGACAAATGCCAACAAATCCGATGTGTCCAGTGCTGTCGGGTACCCGTCCGAAAACCTGACCCGATTCTTGGGCGGGTACTAGGGATTAAACCCTCCCCCGACTCGCGGAGCGATTCAACGAATTTTGGGGAGAAAATTGGGTTTCAGGGAATGAGCGAGAGCCGAGCGGATGTTTAAAAAAATAATGAAGAGCTGTAGCGGAACGAGCGACAAAATACAAAAAATAACAAAGTGGGAGCAGAGTGAGGGATAAAAAAGTAAATAGTTTTGTGTGTTTTTTTTTAAATACTGACAATTTTACACCGTTTTTTGATCCAATAAAATAAGTCGAAACAAAATATTTTTTCGGTTGTTTTTTGGGTTTTTAGGTACCCGAAATCGATCCGGCCCTAAAACACGACCCAATTCGGGTCCGGCCCGGCCCGATGAAGGCTATGCCGGTGTTTCCCCCTGCCCGAGCCGGACCGATTAGTTTTTATTGCCCGGCCCGAGCCAATGCCAATTTTTTTGACCGGGTCGAACCTTTAAAGCCAATTGGCCGGGCCCAGGCCGTGGAAATCATTGAAAAAACCTGAGTTTTGAGAACACTAGACAGAATCCGAAGGTATCCAACCTGATAACCCGGAATGTCTGGAGTCGCAATTTTATTTCCGAATATATTTCTGATTTTTTAGAGAAAACAGCAAGAACAGAACTAATAAAATAATGGATCAGATCCAAAACTAATAAAATAAGGCAAAACCAAATAATTTTTCTTTTGGTTTTTGGGTTTTCAGGTACCCGAAATCGATCCGGCCCGACCCGATTCTGGTGATCCCGTCCGAAAACTTAAAAAAAGTTTCCCCGTGCACGAACCGGGTCGATTATTTTTTATTGCCCGACCCGAGCCATTTTTTGACCGGGTCGCGGAAAACATCGGAAAAACCTGAGTTTTGAGAACCCGTACCCGAAGGTATCCGATCTGAGAACCCGAAGTTTCGGGAATTGCTAATTGTAATTCTGAGGTAAATGAATGTCATAGATGTTTCGATCCGATTTGACAAATGCCAACAGATATCACAAATGCCACCAGATATCGTGTCCAGTGCTGTCGGATACCCGACCGAAAACCCGACCCGATTTTGGGCGGGTATGCAAAAATTTGGGTTTTGGGTCGGGTACCCGAGCGGTTCAGTTTTTTTGCATCACTGATCGTGTCCGTTTGGGTGCTTACAAATGAAGCTTTCGAAATTTGAGAGTAGTTCCAAAAGATGTCATTCGGTTTAGCGTCTGCGTTCGTAGCCGAAAGCCGATTCGTGTTTTGTCGTTTGAATTCGTTTTAATCGTTTATCGTCCTAATTCGTTTTCGTCGTAGGATTCGTTGGAATCGTTTTTTCGTCGCGAGTCGTCTAATATCGTTTTTGATCGTTCTTCATCGTTTGGGTCGTTTTATATCGTTGTGCATCGTCTTTGTATCGTTTTAGGTCGTTTCTGTTCGTTTTAAATCGTTTTAGTTCGTTTTCTTCGTTTTTGTTCGGTCTAAATCGTTTTACTTCGTTCTAAATCGTTTTAGTTCGTTTTCTTCGTTTTACTTCGTTCTAAATCGTTTTTCTTCGTTTTACTTCGTTCTAAATCGTTTTTCTTCGTTTTTTTCGTTCTTCTTTTCGTCTAAATCGTCAAGATCTCCGCAGCCCGAAGGGCTGCGAAGATCTTGTTACACCCATCTAAAAGCAAATGTGTCCATATGTACGTACGCAAATGAAAGCTCTGGGTACCGGGTATAGTCTTAAAAGATGCGCTAGAACATGGGGATCACGAAATGGTACCTCATTTTTTTATCGGATCAACGGATAAGCTTAAATCCGGCTTTATCTGAAATACACAAATTTCATTTCCGAGGCACATGAGTATAGCTATTCGATTGCATTTAACGAGTAGATTCCAAAATAAATGCAATTTTTATCAAAAAGTGAGGAGAAAGTTGTCAAAAATGGCATAAATTGTGCCAAAAACCTCCAAAAGTTTTGAGTGGTATCCGTCGAACCGTCTCAACGAGAGGATTCCAAATATGTCAAAATTTTGATCACAAATCTCCAACAAAGTAATCAAATTTGCATAAAGGTCAATAAAATGACGTTTTTGTCGCGTGCGTCCGTGTCTCCATCATTATGCGTGTGCGTTCGTTTTTCGTCGTGAAAGTCGTTCAATCGTAAAAATCGTGGCAATAGGCTTATTTCTTTTTCGTTTTCAGTCGTTTCAAATCGTTTTGGTCGTTTTTTGGTAAGAATTGTGTCATTTTTATCGTAAAATTCGTTTTGGATCGTTTTTTGACGTAAAAATCGTGGCCGCAGGCCAAATCGTTGCATTCGTGATTCGTTCAATCGTTTTTTTCGTCAAAAATGTTGTTTTTTCATCGTGTTTATTCATGTATGCGTTTTAGGTAAGAGTTGTTTCGAGTCGTTTTCGTTGTGTTTCAGATCTTTTTTGACTGTTGTAGAAATCTGAGTCGGAGGCTATGGTGCCGATTTGTTGCCTTCGTGATTCGTTTTGAATCTTTTTGGCAACAAAAATGTTTTTTGTTGTAAGACGTCTCAAATCGTTTTCCATTGTTGTCGCATCGTCTCAAAATCAGTTTTTATTGCTTTTTGACCGTGGTGGATCCTTTTTTTGTCGTTTTGATCGAGTTTGTCGTAGCATCCCGAAGGGCAGTCCGCATCTTTCAATTTTTCAAAAAAAAGTTATTTGAAATTTCACGGTTTCTGACCGCCTCCGAGTGGTAAATGTCAAAAAAAAGAAGCGGAGCGAACCCACGAATTTAAAAAAAAACTACGGCAAGGCCTTCAGGTACACGATATCGATCCCGCCCGAAATAATGACCCGATTTGGGTATGGCCCGGCCCGGTCAAGGTGATGCCGGTGTTTCCCCGTGCACGAACCGGGCCGATTAGTTATTGCCCGGCCAACGGTCATTTTTTCGACCGGTTCAAACCTTTAAATCCAATTGGCCGAGCCCAGGCCGTGGAAAACATTGAAAAAACCTGAGTTTTGAGAATCCGAAGGTATTAACGACCTGAAGACCCGGATTTTCGGGATTTGCTAATTTTAATTTCGAGGCAAATGAATGTCATAGATCTTTCGATCGGATTTGACAAATGCCAACAAATCCGATGTGTCCAGTGCTGTCGGGTACCCGTCCGAAAACCTGACCCGATTCTTGGGCGGGTACTAGGGATCAGGGTGGCGAAGAGGGGATTCCCATGGGAAATATCCCGGGAATTATCCCGGGATTCCCATCTATCATGGGAAAATTCCCCACGGAATTTTGAAAATGCGCGATCCCGCCTAAAATATCACCGTTATTTTACGCAGGAGCGTGCTTTTTTCTTTCAAATTAGGGAAATGATTTTATTTTCATTGTTAAATTTAATACATTAATAAAATAAGTGTGTTTTTGGATATCTTTTTTGTATGAACATGTACTTTTTTAAACGTACCAAAAAATACCCCCGGGGACTCCCATGGGACTCCCATGGGAATCCCATGGGATAATTCCCCTATTTCTAATTCCCATGGGAGTTTCGCCACCCTGCTAGGGATTAAACCCTCCCCCGACTCGCGGAGCGATTCAACGAATTTTGGGGAGAAAATTGGGTTTCAGGGAATGAGCGAGAGCCGAGCGGATGTTTAAAAAAATAATGAAGAGCTGTAGCGGAACGAGCGACAAAATACAAAAAATAACAAAGTGGGAGCAGAGTGAGGGATAAAAAAGTAAATAGTTTTGTGTGTTTTTTTTTAAATACTGACAATTTTACACCGTTTTTTGATCCAATAAAATAAGTCGAAACAAAATATTTTTTCGGTTGTTTTTTGGGTTTTTAGGTACCCGAAATCGATCCGGCCCTAAAACACGACCCAATTCGGGTCCGGCCCGGCCCGATGAAGGCTATGCCGGTGTTTCCCCCTGCCCGAGCCGGACCGATTAGTTTTTATTGCCCGGCCCGAGCCAATGCCAATTTTTTTGACCGGGTCGAACCTTTAAAGCCAATTGGCCGGGCCCAGGCCGTGGAAATCATTGAAAAAACCTGAGTTTTGAGAACACTAGACAGAATCCGAAGGTATCCAACCTGATAACCCGGAATGTCTGGAGTCGCAATTTTATTTCCGAATATATTTCTGATTTTTTAGAGAAAACAGCAAGAACAGAACTAATAAAATAATGGATCAGATCCAAAACTAATAAAATAAGGCAAAACCAAATAATTTTTCTTTTGGTTTTTGGGTTTTCAGGTACCCGAAATCGATCCGGCCCGACCCGATTCTGGTGATCCCGTCCGAAAACTTAAAAAAAGTTTCCCCGTGCACGAACCGGGTCGATTATTTTTTATTGCCCGACCCGAGCCATTTTTTGACCGGGTCGCGGAAAACATCGGAAAAACCTGAGTTTTGAGAACCCGTACCCGAAGGTATCCGATCTGAGAACCCGAAGTTTCGGGAATTGCTAATTGTAATTCTGAGGTAAATGAATGTCATAGATGTTTCGATCCGATTTGACAAATGCCAACAGATATCACAAATGCCACCAGATATCGTGTCCAGTGCTGTCGGATACCCGACCGAAAACCCGACCCGATTTTGGGCGGGTATGCAAAAATTTGGGTTTTGGGTCGGGTACCCGAGCGGTTCAGTTTTTTTGCATCACTGATCGTGTCCGTTTGGGTGCTTACAAATGAAGCTTTCGAAATTTGAGAGTAGTTCCAAAAGATGTCATTCGGTTTAGCGTCTGCGTTCGTAGCCGAAAGCCGATTCGTGTTTTGTCGTTTGAATTCGTTTTAATCGTTTATCGTCCTAATTCGTTTTCGTCGTAGGATTCGTTGGAATCGTTTTTTCGTCGCGAGTCGTCTAATATCGTTTTTGATCGTTCTTCATCGTTTGGGTCGTTTTATATCGTTGTGCATCGTCTTTGTATCGTTTTAGGTCGTTTCTGTTCGTTTTAAATCGTTTTAGTTCGTTTTCTTCGTTTTTGTTCGGTCTAAATCGTTTTACTTCGTTCTAAATCGTTTTAGTTCGTTTTCTTCGTTTTACTTCGTTCTAAATCGTTTTTCTTCGTTTTACTTCGTTCTAAATCGTTTTTCTTCGTTTTTTTCGTTCTTCTTTTCGTCTAAATCGTCAAGATCTCCGCAGCCCGAAGGGCTGCGAAGATCTTGTTACACCCATCTAAAAGCAAATGTGTCCGTTTATACGTACGCAAATGAAAGCTCTGGGTACCGGGTATAGTCTTAAAAGATGCGCTAGAACATGGAGATCACGAAATGGTACCTCATTTTTTTATCGGATCAACGGATAAGCTTAAATCCGGCTTTATCTGAAATACACAAATTTCATTTCCGAGGCACATGAGTATAGCTATTCGATTGCATTTAACGAGTAGATTCCAAAATAAACGCAATTTTTATCAAAAAGTGAGGAGAAAGTTGTCAAAAATGGCATAAATTGTGCCAAAAACCTCCAAAAGTTTTGAGTGGTATCCGTCGAACCGTCTCAACGAGAGGATTCCAAATATGTCAAAATTTTGATCACAAATCTCCAACAAAGTAATCAAATTTGCATAAAGGTCAATAAAATGACGTTTTTGTCGCGTGCGTCCGTGTCTCCATCATTATGCGTGTGCGTTCGTTTTTCGTCGTGAAAGTCGTTCAATCGTAAAAATCGTGGCAATAGGCTTATTTCTTTTTCGTTTTCAGTCGTTTCAAATCGTTTTGGTCGTTTTTTGGTAAGAATTGTGTCATTTTTATCGTAAAATTCGTTTTGGATCGTTTTTTGACGTAAAAATCGTGGCCGCAGGCCAAATCGTTGCATTCGTGATTCGTTCAATCGTTTTTTTCGTCAAAAATGTTGTTTTTTCATCGTGTTTATTCATGTATGCGTTTTAGGTAAGAGTCGTTTCGAGTCGTTTTCGTTGTGTTTCAGATCTTTTTTGACTGTTGTAGAAATCTGAGTCGGAGGCTATGGTGCCGATTTGTTGCCTTCGTGATTCGTTTTGAATCTTTTTGGCAACAAAAATGTTTTTTGTTGTAAGACGTCTCAAATCGTTTTCCATTGTTGTCGCATCGTCTCAAAATCAGTTTTTATTGCTTTTTGACCGTGGTGGATCCTTTTTTTGTCGTTTTGATCGAGTTTGTCGTAGCATCCCGAAGGGCAGTCCGCATCTTTCAATTTTTCAAAAAAAAGTTATTTGAAATTTCACGGTTTCTGACCGCCTCCGAGTGGTAAATGTCAAAAAAAAGAAGCGGAGCGAACCCACGAATTTAAAAAAAAACTACGGCAAGGCCTTCAGGTACACGATATCGATCCCGCCCGAAATAATGACCCGATTTGGGTATGGCCCGGCCCGGTCAAGGTGATGCTGGTGTTTCCCCGTGCACGAACCGGGCCGATTAGTTATTGCCCGGCCAACGGTCATTTTTTCGACCGGTTCAAACCTTTAAATCCAATTGGCCGAGCCCAGGCCGTGGAAAACATTGAAAAAACCTGAGTTTTGAGAATCCGAAGGTATTAACGACCTGAAGACCCGGATTTTCGGGATTTGCTAATTTTAATTTCGAGGCAAATGAATGTCATAGATCTTTCGATCGGATTTGACAAATGCCAACAAATCCGATGTGTCCAGTGCTGTCGGGTACCCGTCCGAAAACCTGACCCGATTCTTGGGCGGGTACTAGGGATTAAACCCTCCCCCGACTCGCGGAGCGATTCAACGAATTTTGGGGAGAAAATTGGGTTTCAGGGAATGAGCGAGAGCCGAGCGGATGTTTAAAAAAATAATGAAGAGCTGTAGCGGAACGAGCGACAAAATACAAAAAATAACAAAGTGGGAGCAGAGTGAGGGATAAAAAAGTAAATAGTTTTGTGTGTTTTTTTTTAAATACTGACAATTTTACACCGTTTTTTGATCCAATAAAATAAGTCGAAACAAAATATTTTTTCGGTTGTTTTTTGGGTTTTTAGGTACCCGAAATCGATCCGGCCCTAAAACACGACCCAATTCGGGTCCGGCCCGGCCCGATGAAGGCTATGCCGGTGTTTCCCCCTGCCCGAGCCGGACCGATTAGTTTTTATTGCCCGGCCCGAGCCAATGCCAATTTTTTTGACCGGGTCGAACCTTTAAAGCCAATTGGCCGGGCCCAGGCCGTGGAAATCATTGAAAAAACCTGAGTTTTGAGAACACTAGACAGAATCCGAAGGTATCCAACCTGATAACCCGGAATGTCTGGAGTCGCAATTTTATTTCCGAATATATTTCTGATTTTTTAGAGAAAACAGCAAGAACAGAACTAATAAAATAATGGATCAGATCCAAAACTAATAAAATAAGGCAAAACCAAATAATTTTTCTTTTGGTTTTTGGGTTTTCAGGTACCCGAAATCGATCCGGCCCGACCCGATTCTGGTGATCCCGTCCGAAAACTTAAAAAAAGTTTCCCCGTGCACGAACCGGGTCGATTATTTTTTATTGCCCGACCCGAGCCATTTTTTGACCGGGTCGCGGAAAACATCGGAAAAACCTGAGTTTTGAGAACCCGTACCCGAAGGTATCCGATCTGAGAACCCGAAGTTTCGGGAATTGCTAATTGTAATTCTGAGGTAAATGAATGTCATAGATGTTTCGATCCGATTTGACAAATGCCAACAGATATCACAAATGCCACCAGATATCGTGTCCAGTGCTGTCGGATACCCGACCGAAAACCCGACCCGATTTTGGGCGGGTATGCAAAAATTTGGGTTTTGGGTCGGGTACCCGAGCGGTTCAGTTTTTTTGCATCACTGATCGTGTCCGTTTGGGTGCTTACAAATGAAGCTTTCGAAATTTGAGAGTAGTTCCAAAAGATGTCATTCGGTTTAGCGTCTGCGTTCGTAGCCGAAAGCCGATTCGTGTTTTGTCGTTTGAATTCGTTTTAATCGTTTATCGTCCTAATTCGTTTTCGTCGTAGGATTCGTTGGAATCGTTTTTTCGTCGCGAGTCGTCTAATATCGTTTTTGATCGTTCTTCATCGTTTGGGTCGTTTTATATCGTTGTGCATCGTCTTTGTATCGTTTTAGGTCGTTTCTGTTCGTTCTAAATCGTTTTAGTTCGTTTTCTTCGTTTTTGTTCGGTCTAAATCGTTTTACTTCGTTCTAAATCGTTTTAGTTCGTTTTCTTCGTTTTACTTCGTTCTAAATCGTTTTTCTTCGTTTTACTTCGTTCTAAATCGTTTTTCTTCGTTTTTTTCGTTCTTCTTTTCGTCTAAATCGTCAAGATCTCCGCAGCCCGAAGGGCTGCGAAGATCTTGTTACACCCATCTAAAAGCAAATGTGTCCATATGTACGTACGCAAATGAAAGCTCTGGGTACCGGGTATAGTCTTAAAAGATGCGCTAGAACATGGGGATCACGAAATGGTACCTCATTTTTTTATCGGATCAACGGATAAGCTTAAATCCGGCTTTATCTGAAATACACAAATTTCATTTCCGAGGCACATGAGTATAGCTATTCGATTGCATTTAACGAGTAGATTCCAAAATAAATGCAATTTTTATCAAAAAGTGAGGAGAAAGTTGTCAAAAATGGCATAAACTGTGCCAAAAACCTCCAAAAGTTTTGAGTGGTATCCGTCGAACCGTCTCAACGAGAGGATTCCAAATATGTCAAAATTTTGATCACAAATCTCCAACAAAGTAATCAAATTTGCATAAAGGTCAATAAAATGACGTTTTTGTCGCGTGCGTCCGTGTCTCCATCATTATGCGTGTGCGTTCGTTTTTCGTCGTGAAAGTCGTTCAATCGTAAAAATCGTGGCAATAGGCTTATTTCTTTTTCGTTTTCAGTCGTTTCAAATCGTTTTGGTCGTTTTTTGGTAAGAATTGTGTCATTTTTATCGTAAAATTCGTTTTGGATCGTTTTTTGACGTAAAAATCGTGGCCGCAGGCCAAATCGTTGCATTCGTGATTCGTTCAATCGTTTTTTTCGTCAAAAATGTTGTTTTTTCATCGTGTTTATTCATGTATGCGTTTTAGGTAAGAGTTGTTTCGAGTCGTTTTCGTAGTGTTTCAGATCTTTTTTGACTGTTGTAGAAATCTGAGTCGGAGGCTATGGTGCCGATTTGTTGCCTTCGTGATTCGTTTTGAATCTTTTTGGCAACAAAAATGTTTTTTGTTGTAAGACGTCTCAAATCGTTTTCCATTGTTGTCGCATCGTCTCAAAATCAGTTTTTATTGCTTTTTGACCGTGGTGGATCCTTTTTTTGTCGTTTTGATCGAGTTTGTCGTAGCATCCCGAAGGGCAGTCCGCATCTTTCAATTTTTCAAAAAAAAGTTATTTGAAATTTCACGGTTTCTGACCGCCTCCGAGTGGTAAATGTCAAAAAAAAGAAGCGGAGCGAACCCACGTATTTAAAAAAAAACTACGGCAAGGCCTTCAGGTACACGATATCGATCCCGCCCGAAATAATGACCCGATTTGGGTATGGCCCGGCCCGGTCAAGGTGATGCCGGTGTTTCCCCGTGCACGAACCGGGCCGATTAGTTATTGCCCGGCCAACGGTCATTTTTTCGACCGGTTCAAACCTTTAAATCCAATTGGCCGAGCCCAGGCCGTGGAAAACATTGAAAAAACCTGAGTTTTGAGAATCCGAAGGTATTAACGACCTGAAGACCCGGATTTTCGGGATTTGCTAATTTTAATTTCGAGGCAAATGAATGTCATAGATCTTTCGATCGGATTTGACAAATGCCAACAAATCCGATGTGTCCAGTGCTGTCGGGTACCCGTCCGAAAACCTGACCCGATTCTTGGGCGGGTACTAGGGATTAAACCCTCCCCCGACTCGCGGAGCGATTCAACGAATTTTGGGGAGAAAATTGGGTTTCAGGGAATGAGCGAGAGCCGAGCGGATGTTTAAAAAAATAATGAAGAGCTGTAGCGGAACGAGCGACAAAATACAAAAAATAACAAAGTGGGAGCAGAGTGAGGGATAAAAAAGTAAATAGTTTTGTGTGTTTTTTTTTAAATACTGACAATTTTACACCGTTTTTTGATCCAATAAAATAAGTCGAAACAAAATATTTTTTCGGTTGTTTTTTGGGTTTTTAGGTACCCGAAATCGATCCGGCCCTAAAACACGACCCAATTCGGGTCCGGCCCGGCCCGATGAAGGCTATGCCGGTGTTTCCCCCTGCCCGAGCCGGACCGATTAGTTTTTATTGCCCGGCCCGAGCCAATGCCAATTTTTTTGACCGGGTCGAACCTTTAAAGCCAATTGGCCGGGCCCAGGCCGTGGAAATCATTGAAAAAACCTGAGTTTTGAGAACACTAGACAGAATCCGAAGGTATCCAACCTGATAACCCGGAATGTCTGGAGTCGCAATTTTATTTCCGAATATATTTCTGATTTTTTAGAGAAAACAGCAAGAACAGAACTAATAAAATAATGGATCAGATCCAAAACTAATAAAATAAGGCAAAACCAAATAATTTTTCTTTTGGTTTTTGGGTTTTCAGGTACCCGAAATCGATCCGGCCCGACCCGATTCTGGTGATCCCGTCCGAAAACTTAAAAAAAGTTTCCCCGTGCACGAACCGGGTCGATTATTTTTTATTGCCCGACCCAGGGTGGCGAAACTCCCATGGGAATTAGAAATAGGGGAATTATCCCATGGGATTCCCATGGGAGTCCCATGGGAGTCCCCGGGGGTATTTATTGGTACGTTTAAAAAAGTACATGTTCATACAAAAAAGATATCCAAAAACACACTTATTTTATTAATGTAATAAAATTAACAATGAAAATAAAATCATTTACCTAATTTGAAAGAAAAAAGCACGCTCCTGCGTAAAATAACGGTGATATTTTAGGCGGGATCGCGCATTTTCAAAATTCCGTGGGGAATTATCCCGTGATAGATGGGAATCCCGGGATAATTCCCGGGATATTTCCCATGGGACTCCCATGGGAATCCCCTCTTCGCCACCCTGGCCCGACCCGAGCCATTTTTTGACCGGGTCGTCAAAAAAGAGTTGTGTTTCAGATCTTTTTTGACTGTTGTAGAAATCTGAGTCGGAGGCTATGGTGCCGATTTGTTGCCTTCGTGATTCGTTTTGAATCTTTTTGGCAACAAAAATGTTTTTTTGTTGTAAGACGTCTCAAATCGTTTTCCATTGTTGTCGCATCGTCTCAAAATCAGTTTTTATAGTTTTTTGACCGTGGTGGATCCTTTTTTTGTCGTTTTGATCGAGTTTGTCGTAGCATCCCGAAGGGCAGTCCGCATCTTTCAATTTTTCAAAAAAAAGTTATTTGAAATTTCACGGTTTCTGACCGCCTCCGAGTGGTAAATGTCAAAAAAAAGAAGCGGAGCGAAACCCCCGAATTTAAAAAAAACTACGGCAAAGCCTTCAGGTACACGATATCGATCCCGCCCGAAATAATGACCCGATTTGGGTATGGCCCGGCCCGGTCAAGGTGATGCCGGTGTTTCCCCGTGCACGAACCGGGCCGATTAGTTATTGCCCGGCCCGAGCCAACGGTCATTTTTTCGACCGGTTCAAACCTTTAAATCGAATTGGCCGAGCCCAGGCCGTGGAAAACATTGAAAAAACCTGAGTTTTGAGAATCCGAAGGTATTAACGACCTGAAGACCCGGATTTTCGGGATTTGCTAATTTTAATTTCGAGGCAAATGAATGTCATAGATCTTTCGATCGGATTTGACAAATGCCAACAAATCCGATGTGTCCAGTGCTGTCGGGTACCCGTCCGAATACCTGACCCGACCCAACCTGACCCGATTCTTGGGCGGGTACTAGGGATTAAACCCTCCCCCGACTCGCGGAGCGATTCAACGAATTTTGGGGAGAAAATTGGGTTTCAGGGAATGAGCGAGAGCCGAGCGGATGTTTTTTTTTTTGTTTTTTTTTGAGAGTAGTTCCAAAAGATGTCATTCGGTTTAGCGTCTGCGTTCGTAGCCGAAAGCCGATTCGTGTTTTGTCGTTTGAATTCGTTTTAATCGTTTATCGTCCTAATTCGTTTTCGTCGCAGGATTCGTTGGAATCGTTTTTTCGTCGCCAGTCGTCTAATATCGTTTTTGATCGTTCTTCATCGTTTGGGTCGTTTTATATCGTTGTGCATCGTCTTTGTATCGTTTTAGGTCGTTTCTGTTCGTTCTAAATCGTTTTAGTTCGTTTTCTTCGTTTTTGTTCGTTCTAAATCGTTTTACTTCGTTCTAAATCGTTTTAGTTCGTGTTCTTCGTTTTACTTCGTTCTAAATCGTTTTTCTTCGTTTTTTTCGTTCTTCTTTTCGTCTAAATCGTCAAGATCTCCGCAGCCCGAAGGGCTGCGAAGATCTTGTTGGAGTTTCTCATCAAAGCACTCCGATTTCTGTATAATTTGTAAAAATCCCATCGGTCTTGTACATGGGAAAAAGCACTTTGCGGATGTGACAGCAAAATTGTTGAACTTTTGCGAACATAAATACGCGCTCTGTTTTCACAATTCCATATCTTTTGGATACATTCTGTCTACAATGAACTTCCTGTTCACCATCCTCCTTCTCGTTGCTTTCTTTACGACGACAGCTTTCGCCGACTCTGACGATCTTCTGGATGATAGTCTTAAACTCGGAGTCGGTGCTTTGAAAGTTGGAATGGATGTCGGTAAGAACATTGCCATGCTATTTGGATAACTTCGATTTATGATTGAAAAACAGTTTAAATAATGTGATAAATAAAGTGCAAGCTCAGATTTCGTATTTGGTGACAGTTTTTCTAGACTTTTTATTGCCAAAAACAATTGACACTATTTGTCATTTTTGGAAAGATAACATCAATTTCGGCACCGTTAAACTGATTTTACATTTACTTTGTTTGTGTTCGCGGACAAACTCGAACAAAACAAATCTGTTCTCGAACAAACACGAGCGCAAAAATTTGAACTTGTTCGCAAACGAACTCGAACGAACACAAACGTTCGCCAATCTCTGAGAAAATTCGGGTAACCCGACCCGATACCCGGGATTTTCGGGTCGGGTAACCGACAACACTGATTCTCAGTCGTAAAGGGCGTGTATATTTGTTCTGGGTTGTTGCCGAACCGGATCTGATCATGCCCCCTGGCCCTTCACCAGCATCATCAGAATACCATTGCCAGGAAAAGTGCAGAATAAATATCGATTTTCACTTATGCATTACACCCATCTAAAAGCAAATGTGTCCATATGTACGTACGCAAATGAAAGCTCTGGGTACCGGGTATAGTCTTAAAAGATGCGCTAGAACATGGGGATCACGAAATGGTACCTCATTTTTTTATCGGATCAACGGATAAGCTTAAATCCGGCTTTATCTGAAATACACAAATTTCATTTCCGAGGCACATGAGTATAGCTATTCGATTGCATTTAACGAGTAGATTCCAAAATAAATGCAATTTTTATCAAAAAGTGAGGAGAAAGTTGTCAAAAATGGCATAAATTGTGCCAAAAACCTCCAAAAGTTTTGAGTGGTATCCGTCGAACCGTCTCAACGAGAGGATTCCAAATATGTCAAAATTTTGATCACAAATCTCCAACAAAGTAATCAAATTTGCATAAAGGTCAATAAAATGACGTTTTTGTCGCGTGCGTCCGTGTCTCCATCATTATGCGTGTGCGTTCGTTTTTCGTCGTGAAAGTCGTTCAATCGTAAAAATCGTGGCAATAGGCTTATTTCTTTTTCGTTTTCAGTCGTTTCAAATCGTTTTGGTCGTTTTTTGGTAAGATTGTGTCATTTTTATCGTAAAATTCGTTTTGGATCGTTTTTTGACGTAAAAATCGTGGCCGCAGGCCAAATCGTTGCATTCGTGATTCGTTCAATCGTTTTTTTCGTCAAAAATGTTGTTTTTTCATCGTGTTTATTCATGTATGCGTTTTAGGTAAGAGTTGTTTCGAGTCGTTTTCGTTGTGTTTCAGATCTTTTTTGACTGTTGTAGAAATCTGAGTCGGAGGCTATGGTGCCGATTTGTTGCCTTCGTGATTCGTTTTGAATCTTTTTGGCAACAAAAATGTTTTTTGTTGTAAGACGTCTCAAATCGTTTTCCATTGTTGTCGCATCGTCTCAAAATCAGTTTTTATTGCTTTTTGACCGTGGTGGATCCTTTTTTTGTCGTTTTGATCGAGTTTGTCGTAGCATCCCGAAGGGCAGTCCGCATCTTTCAATTTTTCAAAAAAAAGTTATTTGAAATTTCACGGTTTCTGACCGCCTCCGAGTGGTAAATGTCAAAAAAAAGAAGCGGAGCGAACCCACGAATTTAAAAAAAAACTACGGCAAGGCCTTCAGGTACACGATATCGATCCCGCCCGAAATAATGACCCGATTTGGGTATGGCCCGGCCCGGTCAAGGTGATGCCGGTGTTTCCCCGTGCACGAACCGGGCCGATTAGTTATTGCCCGGCCAACGGTCATTTTTTCGACCGGTTCAAACCTTTAAATCCAATTGGCCGAGCCCAGGCCGTGGAAAACATTGAAAAAACCTGAGTTTTGAGAACACTAGACAGAATCCGAAGGTATCCAACCTGATAACCCGGAATGTCTGGAGTCGCAATTTTATTTCCGAATATATTTCTGATTTTTTAGAGAAAACAGCAAGAACAGAACTAATAAAATAATGGATCAGATCCAAAACTAATAAAATAAGGCAAAACCAAATAATTTTTCTTTTGGTTTTTGGGTTTTCAGGTACCCGAAATCGATCCGGCCCGACCCGATTCTGGTGATCCCGTCCGAAAACTTAAAAAAAGTTTCCCCGTGCACGAACCGGGTCGATTATTTTTTATTGCCCGACCCGAGCCATTTTTTGACCGGGTCGCGGAAAACATCGGAAAAACCTGAGTTTTGAGAACCCGTATCCGAAGGTATCCGATCTGAGAACCCGAAATTTCGGGAATTGCTAATTGTAATTCTGAGGTAAATGAATGTCATAGATGTTTCGATCCGATTTGACAAATGCCAACAGATATCACAAATGCCACCAGATATCGTGTCCAGTGCTGTCGGATACCCGACCGAAAACCCGACCCGATTTTGGGCGGGTATGCAAAAATTTGGGTTTTGGGTCGGGTGCCCGAGCGGTTCAGTTATTTTGCATCACTGATCGTGTCCGTTTGGGTGCTTACAAATGAAGCTTTCGAAATTTAGAGTAGTTCCAAAAGATGTCATTCGGTTTAGCGTCTGCGTTCGTAGCCGAAAGCCGATTCGTGTTTTGTCGTTTGAATTCGTTTTAATCGTTTATCGTCCTAATTCGTTTTCGTCGTAGGATTCGTTAGAATCGTTTTTTCGTCGCGAGTCGTCTAATATCGTTTTTGATCGTTCTTCATCGTTTGGGTCGTTTTATATCGTTGTGCATCGTCTTTGTATCGTTTTAGGTCGTTTCTGTTCGTTTTAAATCGTTTTAGTTCGTTTTCTTCGTTTTTGTTCGTTCTAAATCGTTTTACTTCGTTCTAAATCGTTTTAGTTCGTTTTCTTCGTTTTACTTCGTTCTAAATCGTTTTTCTTCGTTTTACTTCGTTCTAAATCGTTTTTCTTCGTTTTACTTCGTTCTAAATCGTTTTTCTTCGTTTTTTTCGTTCTTCTTTTCGTCTAAATCGTCAAGATCTCCGCAGCCCGAAGGGCTGCGAAGATCTTGTTACACCCATCTAAAAGCAAATGTGTCCATATGTACGTACGCAAATGAAAGCTCTGGGTACCGGGTATAGTCTTAAAAGATGCGCTAGAACATGGGGATCACGAAATGGTACCTCATTTTTTTATCGGATCAACGGATAAGCTTAAATCCGGCTTTATCTGAAATACACAAATTTCATTTCCGAGGCACATGAGTATAGCTATTCGATTGCATTTAACGAGTAGATTCCAAAATAAATGCAATTTTTATCAAAAAGTGAGGAGAAAGTTGTCAAAAATGGCATAAACTGTGCCAAAAACCTCCAAAAGTTTTGAGTGGTATCCGTCGAACCGTCTCAACGAGAGGATTCCAAATATGTCAAAATTTTGATCACAAATCTCCAACAAAGTAATCAAATTTGCATAAAGGTCAATAAAATGACGTTTTTGTCGCGTGCGTCCGTGTCTCCATCATTATGCGTGTGCGTTCGTTTTTCGTCGTGAAAGTCGTTCAATCGTAAAAATCGTGGCAATAGGCTTATTTCTTTTTCGTTTTCAGTCGTTTCAAATCGTTTTGGTCGTTTTTTGGTAAGAATTGTGTCATTTTTATCGTAAAATTCGTTTTGGATCGTTTTTTGACGTAAAAATCGTGGCCGCAGGCCAAATCGTTGCATTCGTGATTCGTTCAATCGTTTTTTTCGTCAAAAATGTTGTTTTTTCATCGTGTTTATTCATGTATGCGTTTTAGGTAAGAGTCGTTTCGAGTCGTTTTCGTTGTGTTTCAGATCTTTTTTGACTGTTGTAGAAATCTGAGTCGGAGGCTATGGTGCCGATTTGTTGCCTTCGTGATTCGTTTTGAATCTTTTTGGCAACAAAAATGTTTTTTGTTGTAAGACGTCTCAAATCGTTTTCCATTGTTGTCGCATCGTCTCAAAATCAGTTTTTATTGCTTTTTGACCGTGGTGGATCCTTTTTTTGTCGTTTTGATCGAGTTTGTCGTAGCATCCCGAAGGGCAGTCCGCATCTTTCAATTTTTCAAAAAAAAGTTATTTGAAATTTCACGGTTTCTGACCGCCTCCGAGTGGTAAATGTCAAAAAAAAGAAGCGGAGCGAACCCACGAATTTAAAAAAAAACTACGGCAAGGCCTTCAGGTACACGATATCGATCCCGCCCGAAATAATGACCCGATTTGGGTATGGCCCGGCCCGGTCAAGGTGATGCTGGTGTTTCCCCGTGCACGAACCGGGCCGATTAGTTATTGCCCGGCCAACGGTCATTTTTTCGACCGGTTCAAACCTTTAAATCCAATTGGCCGAGCCCAGGCCGTGGAAAACATTGAAAAAACCTGAGTTTTGAGAATCCGAAGGTATTAACGACCTGAAGACCCGGATTTTCGGGATTTGCTAATTTTAATTTCGAGGCAAATGAATGTCATAGATCTTTCGATCGGATTTGACAAATGCCAACAAATCCGATGTGTCCAGTGCTGTCGGGTACCCGTCCGAAAACCTGACCCGATTCTTGGGCGGGTACTAGGGATTAAACCCTCCCCCGACTCGCGGAGCGATTCAACGAATTTTGGGGAGAAAATTGGGTTTCAGGGAATGAGCGAGAGCCGAGCGGATGTTTAAAAAAATAATGAAGAGCTGTAGCGGAACGAGCGACAAAATACAAAAAATAACAAAGTGGGAGCAGAGTGAGGGATAAAAAAGTAAATAGTTTTGTGTGTTTTTTTTTAAATACTGACAATTTTACACCGTTTTTTGATCCAATAAAATAAGTCGAAACAAAATATTTTTTCGGTTGTTTTTTGGGTTTTTAGGTACCCGAAATCGATCCGGCCCTAAAACACGACCCAATTCGGGTCCGGCCCGGCCCGATGAAGGCTATGCCGGTGTTTCCCCCTGCCCGAGCCGGACCGATTAGTTTTTATTGCCCGGCCCGAGCCAATGCCAATTTTTTTGACCGGGTCGAACCTTTAAAGCCAATTGGCCGGGCCCAGGCCGTGGAAATCATTGAAAAAACCTGAGTTTTGAGAACACTAGACAGAATCCGAAGGTATCCAACCTGATAACCCGGAATGTCTGGAGTCGCAATTTTATTTCCGAATATATTTCTGATTTTTTAGAGAAAACAGCAAGAACAGAACTAATAAAATAATGGATCAGATCCAAAACTAATAAAATAAGGCAAAACCAAATAATTTTTCTTTTGGTTTTTGGGTTTTCAGGTACCCGAAATCGATCCGGCCCGACCCGATTCTGGTGATCCCGTCCGAAAACTTAAAAAAAGTTTCCCCGTGCACGAACCGGGTCGATTATTTTTTATTGCCCGACCCGAGCCATTTTTTGACCGGGTCGCGGAAAACATCGGAAAAACCTGAGTTTTGAGAACCCGTACCCGAAGGTATCCGATCTGAGAACCCGAAGTTTCGGGAATTGCTAATTGTAATTCTGAGGTAAATGAATGTCATAGATGTTTCGATCCGATTTGACAAATGCCAACAGATATCACAAATGCCACCAGATATCGTGTCCAGTGCTGTCGGATACCCGACCGAAAACCCGACCCGATTTTGGGCGGGTATGCAAAAATTTGGGTTTTGGGTCGGGTACCCGAGCGGTTCAGTTTTTTTGCATCACTGATCGTGTCCGTTTGGGTGCTTACAAATGAAGCTTTCGAAATTTGAGAGTAGTTCCAAAAGATGTCATTCGGTTTAGCGTCTGCGTTCGTAGCCGAAAGCCGATTCGTGTTTTGTCGTTTGAATTCGTTTTAATCGTTTATCGTCCTAATTCGTTTTCGTCGTAGGATTCGTTGGAATCGTTTTTTCGTCGCGAGTCGTCTAATATCGTTTTTGATCGTTCTTCATCGTTTGGGTCGTTTTATATCGTTGTGCATCGTCTTTGTATCGTTTTAGGTCGTTTCTGTTCGTTTTAAATCGTTTTAGTTCGTTTTCTTCGTTTTTGTTCGGTCTAAATCGTTTTACTTCGTTCTAAATCGTTTTAGTTCGTTTTCTTCGTTTTACTTCGTTCTAAATCGTTTTTCTTCGTTTTACTTCGTTCTAAATCGTTTTTCTTCGTTTTACTTCGTTCTAAATCGTTTTTCTTCGTTTTTTTCGTTCTTCTTTTCGTCTAAATCGTCAAGATCTCCGCAGCCCGAAGGGCTGCGAAGATCTTGTTTGCTTATGCAATGCGTTCCAAAATTTGGTGGTATCCAACCACAAGCTTTTGCATGGGCGGAATTCAATGTTTACCTCAAATCTGGGTAATTAAACCGGCGTTCGAACCGTGGAGACTGCTTTTGATCACCTGCTTACGCAAAAAGATTGAATGACCAAGCGATATCATACACATTGCAGTTTTTAAAGAGACGCAGAGAAAAAGAACCTATGCACGCACGGTGTAAAAGGGAGGGGAGACGTTTTGGGAAGTTAATCCGCAGCAGCACTGCAGTCAGCGGCGAGTATAGGGTGGTAGGTGGTAGCAATAATAGAATAAAGCTCTTTGCGCAGTTGATTTTCGAGCGACAAGGAAGTATACTACCACGCGGACTAAATCGGCGTTTTGGCAGCAAAAAGTAAGGGGAAGGTCTGGCTGCCCAATGTCAGTCGCTACTGCAGTAAAAAAGAGTTTATTGCTCAGCGAGAATGGTCTACAAACAAGTTGCAATACATAGTCTAGTGCGTCTATTATTGTCCTTATGCATGCACACTTTTTTACCATTTTGAGACCCCGGTTCAATTCTATACACGTTCAAAATTTTGTTATGTTTTCTCCGTTAAACAAAAAATTGAGAATTTCTCCGGAGAATCACAGGAGATTCTTCCTGGAAAAAAAACCTCCCGGGAGATTTAATGATGATATGAAACAAAAACTAAAAAAATCCGTGTTTTTATAAATTGCTGTAAACAAAAATGCATTAGCAATGCGCTGAAACAGTAGAGAACTGTCCGTTTTGATTTTTATGTCCCCGGTTCAATTCTATACACGTTCACCCCGGTTCAATTCTATACACGTTCAAAATTTTTTTATGTTCTCTCCGTTAAACAAAAAATTGAGAATTTCTCCGGGGAATCTATGAAGACTCTCCCGGAAAAAAAATTCCCTCGGGAACCACCGCGAGCTCAACAAGTCCATCAACCCCGACGAGGCGGTCGCCTACGGAGCTGCGGTCCAGGCTGCCATCCTCTCGGGTGTCAAGGACGACTCCGTCAAGGACATCCTCCTCGTCGACGTCACACCCCTCTCACTCGGCATCGAGACCGCCGGCGGCGTCATGACCAAACTCGTCGAGCGCAACACCCGCGTGCCCCACCGCACTTCCCAGGTGTTCAGCACCTACGCCGACAACCAACCGGCAGTCACCATCAGTGTTCCGCTGACTCCGACTCAGAGTCGACTCTTTGACTCTGACTCTGACTCTGAGAGTCGAGAGTCGATTTTTACAAAATGACCTTTTGACTCTTTGGAGTCGACTCTTTGATAAAAATTTTTTGAAAAAAATACACTTTTATAGCCATTTTTGATGCCAAATGTTTGATTTTGTAAAATAAAAACTCGTTAAAGATGAAAGCACGCAGTTTTAGGCGTTTATTGATGCATTTTGAGTGAACCTATTTTAACTCGGAGTCAAAGAGTCGATTCTGGGAGTCGGAGTCGAAAGAGTCGACTCTTTCGACTCTCGACTCTCGACTCTGAGTCAGAGTCGAGAGTCGAGAGTCGATTTTGGCCAGAGCGGAACACTGGTCACCATCCAGGTCTTCGAGGGTGAGCGGGCCATGACGAAGGACAACAACCGTCTCGGCATTTTCGACCTCACCGGCATCCCGCCTGCTCCTCGCGGCGTCCCCCAGATCGAGGTGGCCTTCGACATCGATGCCAACGGAATCCTCCCCGTCACGGCAGCCGACAAATCCACCGGCCGCTCCAACAAGATCTAGATCAAGAACGAGCGCGGCCGGCTGTCCCAGGCCGAGATCGAGCGCCTCCTCGCCGAAGCCAAGCAGTTCGAAGCCGAATCTCAAGATTACAGTATGGCAAAAAGATACAAACTTCTGCAAAATCTGCAGAATAAGGGAATGCAGGAAAAGTCTAACTGTAAACTTGAGAGTTTCTCACACTCCGATTTCTGTGAAATATGTAAAAATCCCATGATCTGTTTTAAAACTTTTTTCGGAAACAAACAAAAAAAATCAAATTGGTTGGCACACAAATACGAAATGATGCAAACCCCAACCCCGATTCGAAGATTCTGGTTATACTTTGTTATACAAATGTAATTCCACGAAATCTGAGCTTGCATTTTATTTATCACATTATTTAAACAGTTTTTCAATCATGAATCAAAATCAGCCCAAGAAAAGGCCGCCAAGCAAGTCCTTTCCAACTTTCAAAGCACCGACTCCGAGATCAAGACCATCTTTCAGAAGATCGTCAGAGTCGGCGAAAGCTGTCGTCGTAAAGAAGGCAACGAGAAGGAGGATGGTGAACAGGAAGTTCATTGTAGACAGGATTTATCCAAAAGATATGGAATTGTGAAAACTGAGCGCGTATTTATGTTCGCAAAAGTTCAACAATTTTGCTGTCACATCCGCAAAGTGCTCTTTTTCAGGTAGGAACCGATGGGATTTTTACAAATTTCACAAAAATTGGAGTGCTTTACTGAGATACTCTCAAGATTACAGTAAAACAAAACGATACAAACTTCTGCAAAATATGCAGAATAAGGGAATGCAGGAAAAGTCTTACTGTAAACTTGAGAGTTTCTCATTAAAGCACTCCGATTTCTGTGAAATTTGTAAAAATCCCATCAGTTTTGTACCGCGAAAAAAGCACTTTCCGGATGTGACAGCAAAATTGTTGAACTTCTGCGGGCATAAATACGAGCTCAGTTTTCACAATTCCATATCTTTTGGATACATCCTGTCTACAATGAACTTCCTGTACACCGTCCTCCTTCTCGTTGCTTTCTATTCAACGGCTGTCGCCGGCGATATTCTCACAGATGCTCTTGTCGTTGGCAGCTTATTTGGCTGATTTCAATTCATGATTGAAAAACTGTTTAAATAATGTGATAAGAATAAATAAAATGCAAGCACAAAATTTGTGGATTCGAATCAGGGTTGGAGTTGACGTCAATACATACATATAATTTCGTTTCATTTCATTTTTTCTCTATCTCGTACATATACCATATCATACAACATTACAACATGATATGACATGTCATGCGGTGTTGCGAAACGCAAACCGATTCCGCACCCCCCGCCCCAACAGACTCGACGGCGAAGGCGGTACGCGCTATAAAAGGCGCCAGAGAAACAAGAGAGAGAGGAGCACCTATCGGCTTTTGAATCGTATCGTATTTTTATATTGCAGAATCGCACGCGTTGTTGGTACAGTACAGCTCCTTCTGCAAAAACATTATTTTCTTAGATTCATGGTGAAATTCTGCAGATTTTGCAAAGTGCAATCACGGGAAATCCATTTTTCATAAGAACAGTTTTTTTGTTTTTTTTTGGTAGAGTATTTTATTAAATTTCATTTTGGTGACTTTAAAAGTACATACTAAATCCTTTAGAAATTGTGAAAATGAAGAGAGATCGGAATTTCCAGTGCATTTTTGCGACCATGCGTGCGATTCGGCAATATAAAAATATAGCGCGTGTAATGTTGTATGATATGGTATATGTACGAGATAGAGAAAAAATGAAATGAAACGAAATTATATGTATTGACGTCAACTCCAACCCTGATTCGAATCCACAAATTTTGTGCTTGCATTTATTTATTCGTATCACATTATTAAAACAGTTTTTCAATCATGAATTGAAATCATCCAAATAAGCTGCCAACGACAAGAGCATCTGTGAGAATATCGCCGGCGACAGCCGTTGAATAGAAAGCAACGAGAAGGAGGACGGTGTACAGGAAGTTCATTGTAGACAGGATGTATCCAAAAGATATGGAATTGTGAAAACCGAGCTCGTATTTATGCCCGCAGAAGTTCAACAATTTTGCTGTCAAATCCGGAAAGTGCTTTTTTCGCGGTACAAAACTGATGGGATTTTTACAAATTTCACAGAAAATGGAGTGCTTTACTGAGATACTCTCAAGATTACAGTACGGCAAAACGATACAAACATCTGCAAAATCTGCAGAATATGGGAATGCAGGAAAAGTCTTACTGTAAACTTGAGAGTTTCTCATTAAAGCACTCCGATTTCTGTGAAATTTGTAAAAATCCCATCAGTTTTGTACCGCGAAAAAAGCACTTTCCGGATGTGACAGCAAAATTGTTGAACTTCTGCGGGCATAAATACGAGCTCAGTTTTCACAATTCCATATCTTTTGGATACATTCTGTCTACAATGAACTTCCTTTACACCATCCTCCTTCTCGTTGCTTTCTTTACGACGACTGTCGCCGGCGACCGTCCGGTTAAGGAATTGCCTTCAGAAGACGTTTTCCGCTATTTTGGTGGAAAACGTTGAATTATGATTGAAAAACTGTTTTAATAACGTGATAAAGAAAATGCAAGCACGAATTTCGTGTACTATTAAATAATTTAAAAAAACAGAGAAACCGGAAAAATTGTCTTTTTTGAAGTCTATTGTTCTTTGTTTATATCGACGTGTAGCACGCTATCATTCTGATTTTTGCAAAACACCCCCTAAAATGAATATAAAATTTCGAAGCAGTCCCAGACGAACACGCTTTCACGAATGTTTATTTATGCTGATGGTATATAAAACATTTTATCCGGGCACGATGGCTTTTAAACTTGTACCAAATCTTAACTACAATGACGTTCTTCGATTCGCGCGGACTTTTTAACCGTTATTACTTTCAGCATCATTTCACAACTTCTGTAGTGATTGGGACCGTCGGCACGCTGCTAGATCTTTTGCTGATTTGTGCCTATCTTCAAGCAGAGCTAAATTCTGTCAACAATAAAAAAATGATGTCGCGGCGAAAGGAAACAAACGTTGGTTTTGGCACTACACAGTACAAGAGTTGCGGTGAGACAATCAAAGTTGCATGGATGCTTTCAGATACGGACACCGAATCTGATGGATAAAGTGCAATCAAAATAGTTAGGTTCAAGGTCCGAAATTTTGACGCCACCATCGACTGAATCTGACGAATAACTTTCTATGACAGTGCTACACTCGCGTTACAAACAGTTTCTTCACATCGAGGCAGTTTTTAATAGACAGTCTGCGAGCCGATTTACATTCGACGACACATCAATTTTTACACTTTAAAATGTTTTGAGTCTAAGTTGTGGAGGACCCTAAGGGCAGTCTATAACCGCAATATTAGATTTTTAAAAAATCGGATTCTGGAGATTTGGCTTCAGATGTGTTTTCATAAAAACGAATGGCGCGCGCTTCGTTTCTGAGCAAAAAATCTGAAAACTTGCTTACGGGGGTTTCAGAGGACAGGGAATACGATGGCATACTCACAAGGAAAGTGTCAGGGTTCATTTTGGAATTTCTTCACGAAACTTTGCCAAAAGTTTGATTTTACTATGAGAAGTTTATACTGAAAAATTCAGTTGCACCGCTCATGATCTGACAAAGTTACGGTAGTCGAAAATCACGTTTTTGCCATTTTTGACGATTTTTGGCACGTTCTAGCTAACAAACAACGTTATTTTCAAAATCAAGGTGTGCATCAATCGACGTAGTTTTGCATGGAGAATCAGATAAAAATATAAAAATTTAGGTTTGCCACCTTAAAAAATGCCGAAATTTGCATTTGAAAAGAGGTCACAATGCCAACATTGGTTTCGGCATTTTTCAAGGTCACAACCCTACGTTATTTTATTTTTAACTGATTCTCCATAAAAAAATACGTCGACTGATACACCACTTATTTCTGAAAATGCCGTAGTTGTTTAGCTAGAACGTGCCAAAAATCGTCAAAAATGGCAAAAACGTGATTTCCGACTACCGTAACTCTGTCAGATCATGAGCGGTGCAACTGAATTTTTCAGTATAAACTTTTCATAGTAAAATAAAACTTTTGGCAAAGTTTCGTGAAGAAATTCCAAAATGAACTCCGACACTTTCCTTGTCAGATTTAAAAAAAAACAACTGCAAGTATTTTTTATTGAATTTTGCCTTCACAAAATTCGGCTTTACCATGCCTAAAAAAATAAACACTCATTTTCATATATCCTATCTGAAAGAGCAATTTTTTTGGCTCAGAATGCAGTGTCCGTTAAAAAAACGTAGTGTCTGGAATCACCTTTTAGGTCCCGATTTGTCGTCAAAACGACCAAAAACCCCCTCAAAAAAATGGCGGGAAGTGCGCACGCGCAAAAAAGGGGGTTTTTTGGTCGTTTTGACGACAAATCGGGATCTAAAAGGTGATTCCAGACACTACGTTTTTTTAACGGACACTTTATTCTGAGCCAAAAAAATCGCTCTTTCAGATAGGATATATGAAAATGGGTGTTTATTTTTTTTAGGCATGGTAAAGTCGAATTTTGTGACGGCAAAATTCAATAAAAAATACTTGCAGTTGTTTTTTTTTAAATCTGAGTATGCCATCGTATTCCCTGTCCTCTGAAACCCCCGTAAGCAAGTTTTCAGATTTTTTGCTCAGAAACGAAGCGCGCGCCATTCGTTTTTATGAAAACACATCTGAAGCCAAATCTCCAGAATCCGATTTTTAAAAAATCTAATATTGCGGTTATAGACTGCCCTTAGGGTCCTCCACAACTTAGACTCAAAACATTTGAAAGTGTAAAAATTGATGTGTCGGCCTCCTCCCCTTGTTGGTAAATCGGCTCGCAGACTGTCTATTAAAAATGAAAAATGGTTCTCGTAGCGATGCCGTTTCAACCAGGGTGGCGAAGAGGGGATTCCCATGGGAGTCCCATGGGAAATATCCCTGGAATTATTCCGGGATTCCCATCTATCACGGGATAATTCCCCACCGAATTTTGAACATGTATTTTTTTAAACGTACCAAAAAATATCCCGGGGGATTCCCATTGGAATCCCATGGGATAATTCCCCTATTTCTAATTCCCATGGGAGTTTCGCCATTCTGGTTTATCCCGGGATTTGAAACTTTCAACACATTCCGACAAACTGTTTTCACGCAAGGCATGCATTCATTTCATTTATTTATCCCACACAGCATTCAAAAATTATTTTAGAGAATTGGAATAAAACCAGAAATTATTTGTCGAAAAGTGAACCAAGTAAGCCGGTGAGTAATTCGGCACCTACTTCGGCAATCTCGAAAGGTAATTGAACAGATGTGCCGACGAGGGCGAAGAGAAGAAGGACAGCGAGAAGGAACTGCATTGTAGACAAGGTGAATCTAAGTGATACGGAATGGTTGCACTGAGCTCGTATTTATGTGCTCTGGAGTACAGTATAATGTTTTCTGCAAAACATTATTTTCCCACATTCAAATTGGAATTCTGCAGATTTTGCGAAGTGCATTCACGGGAGACCCATTAGCCCCCTCTTTCTTCATCAAATTTCACAACTTTTCAAGGTTTCAGTACTGTTAAAGTCACCAAATGGAATTCTAAAAAATATTAGAACCAAAAATGCAATAACAAAAAAAACTCATCTTTTGGATACATACATACATTTAGTCTACAATGAACTTCCTGTACACCATCCTCCTTCTCACGACGATAGCTTTCGCTGACGCACAGCATTCACTTTCACGACAATGGAGCGTAAAACAGCGTTCATTCGCATGTATAGTGTTGACTTTGGCAGCTTTGCGCATTGGCATTTTTGATTGTTCAATGATGGCATTTGACAAAATTGTTAGGGCAAGTCCTGAGCTTTCAAACAAGCCATCCACGGCACAAAAATGTTGATTTTCGGCACAGCTGCAGGTCTACCAAGTTTTAGTTTTGAATCGTCCATTGCAGCCGTTGTAGGTTTCCGAGAAAGATGCTACAACATCAAAAGCTCCATAAGGTCGGTATCAACATGTATGCCAAGTGCCGTTCGTTGAATGAAGCACAAAAGCGAGGATCTGGGACAAAAACTGTTTTACCCTATAAAAACGGGGCGCAACGCAAAAATTTATGGAAATTTTGAATGTGGAGGAGCAAATTTCTTTTTTGAGCGTGCTTGTTTTCAGCTATTTTGCCCATTTTTATAGGGTAAAACAGTTTTTGTCCCAGATCCTCGCTTTTGTGCTTCATTCAACGAACGGCACTTGGCATACATGTTGATACCGACCTTATGAAGCTTTTGATGTTGTAGCATCTTTCTCGGAAACCTACAACGGCTGCAATGGACGATTCAAAACTAAAACTTGGTAGACCTGCAGCTGTGCCGAAAATCAACATTTTTGTGCCGTGGATGGCTTGTTTGAAAGCTCAGGACTTGCCCTAACAATTTTGTCAAATGCCATCATTGAACAATCAAAAATGCCAATGCGCGAAGCTGCCAAAGTCAACACTATACGTGCGAATAAACGCGCTCATTTTTTCTTCCATTGTCGAAAAACAAGGGGAAAGTGAATGCTGTGCTGACGCTAATGAAATTATAGACAATGATTTGCTAATTTTTGGCGACATTATCGGCAGTATTGACGCCTTGTTGTGAACCCTGGTTTTCACCAACAAAACTTATTTCAATCAAACAATGAAAATCAAACCAAAATCAAAAATTTACGTAACAAGGGATAGACGAACCCAAGAAACCTTTTTGGATCTGAAATTTAGAAAATTCGTAAACCAATTCTTGAAATTTTATTAATGCCTTCATTTTAAGCAGGTACCCTCCTCCTCCCTCCAGAATTTTCCGTCATTTTTGGACTGACCCTCTTCCTCTGACGTAAATGACGTAATTTCTGGACAAGCACAAAGACGAATGACTTCGTCGTAATGGCCGTAACGCCCAATTTTAACCCTTGCTCCTGATCCCAAGTCAGAGGCAATGGAACACTGTTTCGATCCGCATCGTTATCATAAAAAACTCTTGCATGAACAAAATTTTTTCAATCAAAAAATTTATTCAGAAATCGAGAAATCCAACTTATAGAACAAAGTACTGTCGTTTCCAACATCGTTTGAACGACTGACGTAAGTGGAAAAACCAGATGTGTCACCAGAATTATAATGCTGGAAATGTGGTGACTTGTGTTCCCGCTCAAACTCTGCCTTCGCCAAGTTGACTTCGCCGTAGAACACGTGTTCATTCACATTGAAGACAATCCTCAAATCATCCGGGAGCATAACGATTTCGCGTCTGCAGTGATTGTAGGCGGCATCCAACTTGCCAAAATCGTAGAGAGACTGAAAACCGTTGACATGAATTCAAATTCAAGCGACAAAAAAATGAAAACTCACTTGTAATTTGTTGAAAAACACAACATTGATGATGATTTTTTCAAGACCCGAAAAAACGGATCGCAGCACTTTGATGACTCGGCTAATTGGTAAACAATAATCAAAGATTTGAACATCCATTGAAAAAAGATCAGTGCCAGGCATACTGCAAACAGACAATCAAATCGTATAAAAAATATTAAAAAAGCCTACCGAACATTGGTGTTCTCAAAAAACGACACAACGTCGTCCAGAGCAAACGAGCGATCGAAGCTAAGGTCTGGACACAAAATGCAAAAACCATTGGCAGTAAAGGGCTTTTTCAAAAATATTGACTGAAATATTATATTTACATTTCGAGCTTTCGAGCCACTCGACTCGAAATCTTAAGTCGAGTTTTCAAAACTTTTATAATTTTTTTGAATCAGAAAAAAGTTTTTAATGGTAGCAAAAAGTACAAAAATGCGAATTGTTTTTTCGCAATCAGAAAATTTTCAGAAAAAAACAACAAAATCATACATTTTGGAAGAAAATGATCATTTTTCAAAATTGAGTCATTTTATTGACTCGACTCGAAATTCTTCGAGCCGAGCAATCAAGCTACTCGAAAAGCCTCTAGTGGAGTTTTGAGCAGCTCGAAACTCGGTCGAGTTCGAGCGCTCGAACGATAACTCTGCATAAATTATTGAAGATGAAAAAAACATACCGAAAATTCCTCAAGATAAGTACAGACGATAATAACGTCATCGAAATGTTTGTCGCAAGGTATCAACTCAAATAAAGAGTAGAAAGCACAAAGCGCGGTAAGATGCGGCATTTGACGACGAACGAAAGATATGACATCTTCGGAAGGCGGTACCGTATGCAAGTAGTGAAAAGCATCTAAAAAATATTTGATCCCATGTACATACACTGACAAAAAAACTTACTTAGAAAGCGTCCTGTCTTAGTCAGAATCGAATGAGCATAATACGGCTGCGGCAATTCCAAAACCAAAGCTCGGATGAAAGGTATCATCCAGGTGAAATATTCCCATTTCTTTTCGATAGACCTGGTTATGTCTTTCTGGAATAACATGTGTTCCTGAAAATATTGAAACTTTTAGGACACGTTGTAAAAAGATATTACAAACAATAGAAAAATTTTCTGGATGGAGAACAACTGTATAGTACTTCATAAACGCGAGAAATTTATCCGTGATAGTCGGAGACGAATAGATCACGTTTTTGCAGCGGTCAGAAAGGCGAATGGTGTCCGGACACCGAAGCAAGGGATAAAACATTGCGGTGATGTAGGCAGGACTGAGGGGCTTCCGGGGAACAGGACTCGGCGTGTCTTCGGTTTTGACCGTTTTCTGAAGAATTTCGGTCATCTCAGCGGCCTTCTTTGCCACATCCGGATTGTGATGCTCTGACAGGGACTTTTCGTACCACTTGACAGCTTCCGTCGTGTTACCCAGCTTCGCATAGGCAGTTCCGGTGCGAGCCATGGCCCTAAAGATCAAAAATAGGCTGAAAACCAAAAAAAATGAAAAAAAACTGACTTGGCGAGCTGGATTTTGTTCTCCAATCCGAAATCCACGGCTTTCAAGCAGACAGCGATGCAGTCCTCGTACTTGCCCTCCTCCATGAACGCAGCGCCCTTGTTGGAGTAAAACGTGATCTCCCGAGGCGACAGAAGAATGGCCCCGTCGTAATGGCCGTGAGCAGCGGCGAAATCTCGCTTCTTGTAGGCAGCGTTGCCGCGCTCCTTCGCTTTGAGGGCCTAAAAACACCAAAATGAATAAAAAATAAACTGAAACAACGACTTACCTCGCCCGACATGTGAACGACAGAAAACAATGGCGAAATGTGGGACAGAAAAAAAAGAAGCAACGAAGATTTATCGTGCTGAGAACACTATTGTTATTATTCGCACGCGCGCAAATCAAAATTTTTGACTCCAATTTTGAATACGACATCGTTTGTTGACTACCGTTGTTATTCAAATTTGAATTTTTCAGTTCATTATTTTATGAGATCAAAATCGTATGCCGTAATTTCGTCACAAAACGTAAATGTGCATCACATCATGCTCGTCAGTAATAAATACAAATCTGAACTATTCGTTTACATCATATTTGGTTAACAGACTAGCAGAAATGCGTGCGTGTTAAAATACTTATAAATATTTTGCTATTATAACAGATTCGAAGCTCGCACAGTACTTGAAAAAGATTCCCGTGAGCGTTTATGTATGTTTATTTTATTCACTGACCTTTGCCGAGTCCTGGTGGTGCACTTTGAACTGGATGGCTGAATTAGAAGCAATGATAAGTGAAGAAGAACGGGAAATCCTGAAAAGTTTGTATAATATTAGTAAGCGTAGTTTATCTTCCAATCCTCATTTCAACTTACAACTTGATAACCGAGTTGTACAACTTTTTAAACGAAAGTTTAATACATTGTAGGACATACATTGCGAGGCCGAATAAATTAATCAAAATTCAATTTGAACGCTGTAAAATCTTAATAAGACATATTTCATTTTATTTCATTTCATTTATTACCGTTTTTTGATGCTCGTTTTCATAGTTGAACAACTATGAATAATATTACGTTTGCGAACAGCGAGACATCGTCAGGCGTTGTCATTCGGAATCCGAAGAAAAAGCCGGGCTTCCACGTTGACCTTCTTCTTTTTTTTTGACGACGGGCTCAACGTTGCTGCCAGCGTCGTCAAGCAAATCATCAAGATCGATGACCAATAGAATTACTTCGGTAATGACTTTGTGTAAAGCCACTGCGGTACGCGGTAAAACTTGACGTACCGCAGTGATTTTACACAAACTTTGACTACCGCGGTAGTTTCTGTTTGTGGTGACTCCTGGCAACGTCACAGTCAACTTCGGCGCGCACGAAAACCCGGAATTCGTACTTTTTTTCAAAGATTTACAATTTTGATATATGCCACTAAACCTTCAAATTGCATCATAAAAAATACTTGGTGATATAACGCGCCGCGTTTAAAAATTTTCCTCGAAAACGCACTTTATTAACTGACTCAAAAAAATGATACAATTGATATTTGCAAATTCCGCTATTTATTTTTCAATGTTCACAACAATGATACGCGTGTATGGGAAACCACCCGTATGGGGAAATGCTCGATATGGGGAACGTTCCTATGGTGAAAAGCCTTATGGTGTACGGTCCTTATACCGTCTTTTTTATGCCGAAAACGAAGGTTGTCGATAATTAGTGCTCATTAGCAGGCGCGTAAAACTGGAAAAGTGAGAAGGGCATACTTGAGTCACTCAAGTTCAGTGCATCCTGTAAGAGTGGTGGGAATGTGCTTGTATTGGAGCGAGCCGATTTTGGATCGGCGACCCAGTTCATTTACAATTGCAAATGTTTACGGGCCAAGTTATTTATGTATAAGGGACATATCAAACCGGCCATATCGAACGACTTTTTTAAACAAATGTGAATTTGTGCTTGCAATATTTATTCTTATCACATTATTTAAACAGATTTTTTAATCATCACCGCCCGGGTCCGGGAAGAGGACCATCGCCGCCAGTTTTAACAGGACCGGGTCCGGGAAGAGGACCATCGCCGCCAGTTTTAACGGGACCGGATCCGGGAAGAGGACCATCGCCGCCAGCTTTAACCGGACCGGGTCCGGGAAGAGGAACATCGCCGCCAGTTTTAACAGGACCGGGTCCGGGAAGAGGAACATCGCCGCCAGTTTTAACAGGACCGGGTCCGGGAAGAGGACCATCGCCGCCAGTTTTAGCCGGACCGGGTCCGGGAAGAGGACCATCGCCGCCAGTTTTAACGGGACCGGATCCGGGAAGAGGACCATCGCCGCCAGCTTTAACCGGACCGGGTCCGGGAAGAGGAACATCGCCGCCAGTTTTAACAGGACCGGGTCCGGGAAGAGGAACATCGCCGCCAGTTTTAACAGGACCGGGTCCGGGAAGAGGACCATCGCCGCCAGTTTTAACAGGACCGGGTCCGAGAAGAGGACCATCGCCGCCAGTTTTAACAAGACCGGGTCCGGGAAGAGGACCATCGCCGCCAGTTTTAGCCGGACCGGGTCCGGGAAGAGGACCATCGCCGCCAGTTTTAACGGGACCGGATCCGGGAAGAGGATTATCGCCGCCAGCTTTAACGGGACCGGATCCGGGAAGAGGACCATCGCCGCCAGCTTTAACCGGACCGGGTCCGGGAAGAGGAACATCGCCGCCAGTTTTAACAGAACCGGGTCCGGGAAGAGGTCCATCGCCGCCAGTTTTAACGGGACCGGGTCCGAGAAGAGGACCATCGCCGCCAGCTTTAACCGGACCGGGTCCGGGAAGAGGAACATCGCCGCCAGTTTTAACAGGACCGGGTCCGGGAAGAGGTCCATCGCCGCCAGTTTTAGCCGGACCGGGTCCGGGAAGAGGAACATCGCCGCCAGTTTTAACAGAACCGGGTCCGGGAAGAGGTCCATCGCCGCCAGTTTTAACGGGACCGGGTCCGAGAAGAGGACCATCGCCGCCAGCTTTAACGGGACCGGATCCGGGAAGAGGACCATCGCCGCCAGCTTTAACCGGACCGGGTCCGAGATTCAGACCATCGCCGCCAGTGATAACAAAGATGAAGATGGGAAACAAGAAGTTCATTGTAGACAAATGTATCCAAAAGATATGGAATTTTGAAAACTGAGCTCGTATTTATGCGCTTCGGAGTTCAGAAATTTTGCTGTCACATGATAAACTCTCAAGTTTACAATGCAGCTTTTCCTGCAAAACAATCATTTTCCAATTTAATTCCGTTGATTTTGCAGAAGTTCAGTTTGCAAAATCTACAACGGGACATTTTTTTGTGCGTGCGTTAACGGAAATGCCATTAAAGCCCACTCTTTCTTCTTCTATTTTCTCAATTTGCTGAAGTCCAATATATTACAATCAAAGATGCAATAACATAAAAACTGTCCTTAAAAACTCAAAATGGATTTTCCGTGCAAATTTTGCTGCACATAAACTTCCGCAATAAACATGAAATGCAAGCACAAATCCACAAAATTTGTGATTGTACACCATCCTCCTCCTCGTTGCTTTCTTTACAACGACTGTTGCCGGCAATATTTTCAAAGATGTTCTTAATGCCGGAGGCGCGGGTCTGAAAGTTGTTAACGACGTAGTTGACATACTTGACTGATTCCGACTCTTGACTAAAAAACTGTTTAATTAATGCGATAAGAATAAATAAAATGCAAGCTTAAAATTTGTGCATCTTACAATGGTATAAAAAATTAATCGTAAAAAATAAAACTGACTTGGCAAGCTGAACTTTGTTCTTGTGACCCATATTTTCGAACTTGCTCTCCTATGTGAACGCAACGCCATGGTTGGAGTAAAACATGATCTCTCGAGGCGACAGCCGAATGGCCTTGTCGTAATGCAGAGGCGAAATCTCGATTTTTGGTAAGCAGCGTTGCGGCGCTCGCCTTGATGACCTAAAAACACCGAGATAAACAATATAGAAGAATCGACAACAACTAACCTCATCTGACATTTTGACTAAAAAAACGGCAAAATACAGCAGCGACAGAACACATAGATTCGCTTATTTTTGTGTTTTTGACACAAGCAAGTCTGAATTTGATGATTTTGACAGTTCTGACCAAAATTACCGCAACTTGTGTGTTTTATCTGTTCTGACTTTTTTGCAAACAAACAGAAAAATATTAAATTTGCTGACAAACACGAAATAATGCAAACCCCAACCCTGATTCGAAGATACTGGTGATACTGGATGTTTACGGTAAATTTTGTATACATCCACGAAATTTGAACTTGCATTTTATTTATCACATTATTTAAACAGTTTTTCAATCATGAATCAAAATCAGCCCAAGAAAAGGCCGCCAAGCAAGTCCTTTCCAACTTTCAAAGCACCGACTCCGAGATCAAGACCATCTTTCAGAAGATCGTCAGAGTCGGCGAAAGCTGTCGTCGTAAAGAAAGCAACGAGAAGGAGGATGGTGAACAGGAAGTTCATTGTAGACAGGATTTATCCAAAAGATATGGAATTGTGAAAACTGAGCGCGTATTTATGTTCGCAAAACTTCAACAATTTTGCTGTCACATCCGCAAAATGCTCTTTTCCCAGGTAAGAACCGATGGGATTTTTACAAATTTCACAGAAATCGGAGTGCTTTGATGAGAAACTCTCAAGTTTACAGTAGGACTTTTCCTGCATTCCCATATTCTGCAGATTTTGCAAAGTTTGTATCGTTTTGCCGTACTGTAAACTTGAGAGTTTCTCATTAAAGCACTCCGATTGCTCTGAAATTTGTAAAAATCCCACCAGTTTTGTACCGGGAAAAAAGCACTTTGCGGATGTGACGGCAAAATTGTTGATCTTCTAGGAGCATAAATACGCGCTCGGTTTTCACAATTCCATATCTTTTGGATACTACACCCTGTCTACAATGAACTTCCTGTACACCATCCTCCTCCTCGTTGCTTTCTTTACAACGACTGTCGCCGGCGACCGTCCGGTTAAGGAATTGCCTTCAGAAGACGTTTTCCGCTATTTTGGCGGAAAACGTTGATTAATGACTGAAAAAATGTTTAAATAATGTGATACGAATAAATAAAATGCAAACGCAAATTCTGTTAATAATAGTTCTTCGATAAAAAAATTAATTGTAAAAAAAGTATGTTGGATTTTTTTCCTGAAAAAACATGCATCAGAGATCTGACATTAGACATTTTTTCAAATATATTTATAAGTTTAAATTCCATTTTAAAACTGACTGTAAATTGAATAAACAGATCGTATTTTAAGCCTAGATAAAAAAATGAAAAAAAAACCTAGGAACGTATTGCACGGTTAAATGCACGACATTTTGATGCAAATATGAATACAAAATGCAAATTGACGAAGGGTTTATAAACTCTACTAAAACGCCATTTTCCGCTTAGTTTGCATTACACAATTGTTTCCGGCGTTAATACATCGTCGGAAATCGTCGCCGCCGAAGTCTGCGACTTACCGGGCGACGACCACCGTAGTTGTGACGCCTCATTTTACTGCGGCTCGCCCTGGACGCGCGAAACAAATTTGCCGAGTTTGTCAACCGATTGAGGCCGATCTTTGATAATGCGCAACGCCACGGATTATGGTAATACGAACTCGAACACAACAGTAAAAGGTAAATCAATGCGAGGCAGTGTCCCATCGGTAAGTAATACTATTTTAGACTTTCCGAATACGAATGAAACGGAGCCTTTGCCCCCAGTTGTGCCGCCGTCGATTGCGCCGAACAATTCGACGTGGAAGAATATAGGTAAGTTAATACTAGACAATGTTTTTACTGTAACTGATATTTTAGATCCGTTGAAAACTAATGAAACGAAGACTGTAGCCCCGACTATACCGCCGTTCGTTTTCCCGCCAAAAAATTATACAGGGAACAATGGAACGGTGCCTATTGAGCCGCATGTGCCGCTGCTGACTGAATTTCCAATGACAAATGGAACGCTGCAGACGAAGGCATCGCCGCTGACGTCGCCGCCGACATTGCTACAAACATCGCCGACGATGTTGTTGCTGACAAAGGCGCCGGAATTGCCGCCGGCATCGCTGCCTACATTTCGGACTGTATCGACGACGGAATGGACAAAAGAAGGGCATCCGGAAACACGGCCTGCATCGACAAAGACATCGCCGCCTGCTTCGACGAAGAAGTCTACGAAGACACCGCCGCGGACGTCGACAAAAGCATCGCCGGTGGTTTCGTCATTGGCAACGCCACCGACGCAAACGCAGCCTTTGTCTTCTACAACAAAACAAGACACGCAGCCTACGAAGATTACTTCTACAAAATCAACAGACTCGGAAGAATCTCCTTACCCCTTTCCGCCGTTTCAGGCAACTCTGCCACCACCGCAAAACAACACTACGTAAGTTATACAAAAATTAAACAACTGCCATCAACTTTTTTTTTAGGGCCCTGATCTTTGCTCTGGGAATCACTGTGGGCATCATCATCATTACAATCGCCGGATTCTGCTTTTTCTTCTTCTGTGTGTACAGAAAAGAGCAGGAAAAGCGGCGCATCTATGTCGAGCATGGAGCTGCCTTCAGCGGTTCTGGTCCTGTGAACTTCAGATTCGTGAAGTAGGAAATTTACTGGGATACGGTAACTTTCAGAACAATGCTGACGTTTTTTAGGAAATCGCCAAAACGCGTTCAACAAACAAAGACGCTCAAAAGGCCCAGACAATATCAAAATCCCGATCTCGCACCAAGCTACATTGAGCCTGAAAAGTTCGTCCATAAGGGTCACCTCGTCGTCGACAAGTACCAAGAGCCGGAATACGTAAGTTGCACAACAAAATATTCAGAAGCCGATTCTTTTGTTTCAGCGCCACGCTCTTGAGGATCAAACGCCTTCGACGAACGACGCGAATGCGAAGGTGTCGTGGCAGAGCAAGCACGAGGTCGTCGACTTTGGTGAAAACGTGGAAGAGGTCATTTCAAACCGGTCCCAAAATAAATGTACGTTCCATACAGAAAAAAGCATAGATAAGACATCCAAAAATTTCAGCAAAAACGAGGAATAGCACAATGAAGTCGACGGCACCTGGCAGCTCGATGCTTGAAACCGGAGACACAGCGGCCACGCAGTCCCTCGGCCTTCCGCTCGACAATGTAATGAAGATCAGCGGTGGCAACGCGAAAAAGAAGTCAGGTCGCTCGTTGAGAAAATGATGGTGGCGTTGTCTTGTTACGTTGTACGCGTCTGCACACGCGTCTGATATGAATTGTTTTGACAATTGGAATTAGATTTTGGTTGATTATTTGTTTGTATATTTTTTGAAATATTTGTCCTGATAACAAGCTATGAGGATAAATATTGTGACTAATTTTTATAGTGGTTCAAAATCAAAATAAAAAATTTAGGATTAAATGAAGATATTTTTATTACTGGTTATCGATTTTTGACTTATTCGTGTTTGTTTTACTTGTATAGTAAATTTTAATTTAAAGTATCTTTCTGGGATAATTCGTCACCCTGATCAGAACTAATTCAAACTCCCGTCCGTGGAAATTTTTTTATTGTTTATCGACAGAATAAATAAAAAACGTTCAATCAGAAACAAAAGCAAAATCGACATATCAACAAAAAATTAATAACTCAACGGAACAAACTCGAACTCAACACTGTAAGTAAAACGGGAGGGTTTTCCAACATTCTGTGAACAACCGACGTAACCAAAGCGGGAAAACACCGTTCGACCAAAGTTCGAATTGTCAAAGAACTCGAAATTCGGGCTTTCGTGTCGGCGTCTCAATTCTGCGGTCATCAAGCCGTAATAGTCGTAGCACACATGTTGGTCCAGAGAAAAGTCGACGGTCAAGTCATCCGGCAGCTTGGCGATTTCGTTTTTACAGTGCTCGTAGGTATACTCCAAACAGGCCAAATTATAGAGAATCTGAAAAATGCGGAATCGCGTAAAACGAAATATTTAACACAAAGTTGTTTACAAACACACCGGCATTTCTTTGTGATACACAGTCATGAAGGTAATGTCTGTGGCATGCGTGAAGACAGTCCGTAGCGCTTGAATGAATTCGGTAATTGGAACAAAAGTATGATCGACTTCCAGTTCGATTGCGATCAATTCAGTTTCAGGCATTCTGTAAACGGATATCACCAGTAAAGTGAAAAAAAAAATTTTGGAAAAACTTACCGAAGGCTGGAATTGGCCAAGAAAGGCATGACTTTGTACAACGGCAACGTATTTTTGCATGAAAGGGAATTGCGAAGAAAAACCAGACGGGTAGCCGCAAATCGCTTTTTCGCAAAAATTATCTGAAACAAAATCAACAGTAAGGATAGTCAAACATCCGTTTTTTCTGTTCGCGAACGAACCACAATCATATTTTTTACATATTTTATACACAATTTAGTCCAAACTGGGCAAAAAACATAAATTTCGGTACTAAGCGTTTTCAATAACAGTTTCATTCTTTTTTATTGCTAGAGGCAATTTTGCTACTATTTGTCATTTATTGTCAAATAGTATCGATTTCGGCACTTTTAAACACAAACGCAAAAATTCGAATTCGTTTGCGAACGAACTCGGACAAACACGAACGTTCGCCCATTCCTGATTATAAAGTTACGAAATATAATTAAAACATACCTCAAAATCGTTGAAAGACTCCAACACGAAAAAAACCTGATCAAACTTTTTGTTTGAACCAACGGGAATGAGCTCGAAGAAGGAACGGGGGCCACTAAGGCTGTCGAGATACGGCATTTGACCGCGAACAAAAGACAGAACAGCTTCGGTAGGCGGAGTTGAAGACATGTATGTAAACTCATCTAAAAAAGTGAAAATCATTGAATACCACAAAAGCACTGAAAAAAAACGACTCACGCAGAAAACGTTGAGCTTTCTCCAGAATCCAATGCATGCAGCTCGGTGGCGGTGATTCCCAAACTACGAAAATACGAATAAATGGTGTTATCCAGGTGAAATAATCCCATTTCTTATCGGCGAAGGGTTCTCGAGGCGCATCGAGACTTGTAATGTGCAATGAAGCATTACTGCGAACAAAAGAAAGGTTGCCATTTTCCAGACGAACCGCGTAGTTGTCCATGAAATCGAGAAAATATTTCGTGATCGTTGGAGACGAATAGACGACGTTTTTGAACCGCTGTGCGAGATGAAACGTGTTTCGGTACCGAAACAACTGATAAAACATCGCAGTGATGTAGGCAGTACTGAGGGGCTTCCGGGGAACAGGACTCGGAGTGACATCAGTTTTGACCGTTTTCTGAAGAATTTCGGTCATCTCAGCGACCTTCTTTGCCACATCCGGATTGTGATGCTCTGCCAGGGACTTTTCGTACCACTTGACAGCTTCCGTCGTGTTACCCAGCTTCGCATAGGCAGTTCCGGTGCGAGCCATGGCCCTAAAGATCAAAAATAGGCTGAAAACCAAAAAAAATGAAAAAAAACTGACTTGGAGAGCTGGATTTTGTTCTCCAATCCGAAATCCACGGCTTTCAAGCAGACAGCGATGCAGTCCTCGTACTTGCCCTCCTCCATGAACGCAGCGCCCTTGTTGGAGTAAAACGTGATCTCCCGAGGCGACAGAAGAATGGCCTCGTCGTAATGGCCGTGAGCAGCGGCGAAATCTCCCTTCTTGTAGGCAGCGTTGCCGCGCTCCTTCGCTTTGAGGGCCTAAATACACCAAAATGAATAAAAAAAATAAACTGAAACAACGACTTACCTCGCCCGACATGTGAACGACAGAAAAGAATGGCGAAATGCCGCAGCGATAGGACAAACAAGTAAAGGAACCATCCAAATGTTTCGAAGAGAAATCATCTACCGTATGCATTATCGCGTTGGGAAAATTTATGTACGCACGCCAACAATCAATTGATCCGCGGGTGTTTTTGCCAATCGTGATTCTATCTTTTTTGTATATTTGTTGCCGTGTTTGTTTTTTATATAGTTGTAGATCCTTACTTTTGAATATCCGTTCATTTTAGGCTAATCGAAATGCGCCCGCTATCTAATGCTTTCCATCGTAATGTAATCACGACTGTCATCAAAACGCAGGATCTCGAACACCTGAAACAGTTAATTATGTCTTCTCGGGAAATGTCGACCGCTTTTTATGCTTTCATGTTGAACGTCTACGTCATATACGACAACGACAAAGTTTATCTTACTTTGGACCTCCGTAACCGTATCATTTTCCCGTTCAGAAGAAAAGATTGTTGGTGGTTTTCGCGTTTCTTTCGGAAACTTTGCATCTGGCGTATCCCATGCAGACTGAATCAGGCACTGTTTCGACAGATCGTTGCTTGTCAGGGTAAGTTTTTAAACTTGTTTGTTCCAAAATATGCAATTTATTTGTTTTTTAAGATTACTCTATTTTGGATGTTTCGATGGAGTATTATGTTCACCCAACGAAAACTTTTGTCAACATTAAATCAATCTCACGGCTCATAATCAACGATCGGCAGATACGAGAATTCAAGTCATGGATACCTCGCTTTGAATCGGTTCGTATCGTCGATTATTATTATTTTTATCGCCGAGTACAGGTTTGTTTTTTTAAATTGAAATTGGCTTGAAACGGTTCAAAAAATCTGCCCGACGGCCGGCTTTCCTAAATTTTGATGCCGAACTGCTGCGGCTTTGGTTTTTTATTTGAAAAAAAAAGTTTTGTTTTTTTAGAAAAACTTTTTTTTCGTTTTCGAAAAAAAACAATTGTTTCAATTGTTGAAAAAATCGCTCCGATCGGTAAAAAAACATTAGGATCGAGAGCGGAAAAAAAACAGAAAAAAAGGAGCTAGTGGAGCGAAGAACAAAGGCAAATTTGGTTCAAAAAACACTGTGACAACTTTCTCTGGTTTTTATCATTGCCGTTCATTTTTGAGTAGATTTGTGGTTGGCTCTGAACTGAGTTAATTCTTATTTTAGGAAATACGGGACCCGCAACTGACTATTATTGGATTAGAAAACAATAATGAATTCCCGTTCGCTGATATAGTTCGCTATTACAAACCCGAGCTTAAGGGAGTCCGAAATTTTGTCTTCGAATGGCGCGAAAAACTTTATCATGACAAAGATTTAAAAATATTGAAAGCGATGATCAGTAACCTGAACGTTCTCACCGGTTTCCGAAGGCCCAACATTGAGAACGTCACTATGTTCGTCTCAATTGAGCTTATTTACTGTACTACCAAAACTTTTGGGCCAGCTCTCAAGAATCAGTACGACTGCATCGTGGCTCAACTCCTCCATATCCCAGAACGTATCAATGCCAAAGTCTATTTTACCATGAAATCCAATTTCAAATTCGGCAATCAAAATCCCCTGGATGTACTTGCTCCCTTGCTTCCTGCCGATCAATTTGAACTGAAGTGTGAGGCTTCTGAACGGCATTCTGTGCTGACAATCACCAATCGACAAAGACGGCTCCTGGACAACGTTTATTTCCGTTTTCAGTGTAAAAATGATCTGTAATTTTTGTTCAAATGTGTTCACTTGTTTTTAAATGGTTACTTTTATATCTTGATTGGATTTTTTGACAGAAGACTGGGGCCAACGTTCGTGTTCAAAATTGAGCGAACATTATTTTTAAAATTTTTTGTTTGATTACGAACATTAAAAAAAAATTTTTTTTTGTTTGATCGCGAACAAATGCAATTTTTTTTAACCGAAAAAACGAACAAAAATAAGGTAAAATTATGATTGCGGAATCATAATCATCATTTTTTGCCAAAAAAATAACAAAAAACATTCATAAAATTTTGCAACGTCGCAAACTGGACTTTCTTCTCCAATCCGATATCCACGGCTTTCAAGCAGACAGCGATGCAGTCCTCGTACTTGCCCTCCTCCATGAACGCAGCGCCCTTGTTGGAGTAAAACGTGATCTCCCGAGGCGACAGACGAATGGCCTTGTCGTAATGGCCGTGAGCAGCGGCGAAATCTCACTTTCTGTAGGCTGTGTTGCCACGCTCCTTCGCTTTGATGGCCTAAAAACACCAAAATGAACAAAAAATAAACTGAAACAACGACTTACCTTGTCCGACATTTCAACGACAAAAAACGACAGCAAAATACGGAAAAGATGGAACAAAGAAACTTTTGGGGCGAAAAGAGACAAACTCCCGAAACGAATAATATTACGGTATGTCGTAACGTTCAAAACGTCATTTTTTGCATCTTTATTCGTCTGTCCTGTCACTGCATTTGTTTTTCACGCGTCGAAATGTCAATTTTTACAAAGTAGGTTTTTTTGGGATTTTGAAGATTTGAGGGAATTTTTGCGTTTTTTTGACTGAAATAGGCGACGTGTCCGACACCTTTCTGAAATTTAAAGTTTTTTTGTGGATTTGGAAATTTAAGGGTTGAGGTTTTACCCTCATTTGATATTTTTATGACAAAGCAACATTTTTTTTATAGATTTTTGCGTCAAACTATGTCCCAGAAATCGGTGGGTAACGATGACGGACCGTCCTCATCGTCGGATGGATCATACCTGTCGTCGAATATGGCATACGGAACTGGAATGGTGGATGATATCAGCTTCGTCGAATCGTCAAAGGCTTTCAACGAAATCGACAAAAATGCCCGGTTTACAAATCCGGAGCTCAATAAAATTTTCACGAATTTTATGACAACAATGTCATCCAACGAAGTGAGTTTTTTGGGGGAAAAGTGGCCTAAAATTTTATTTAAAAAAATGTATTCGTTTTTCTTTTTGTCGAATTTTACTTCACATTTTTTTATAATAAATATTTTTTTGTTCTTTTTTCAAAACTTTTTTCAGGCCAACAAGCAGAAATGCCTCCGCCTAGCCTATGACGCCGAGACAGAAGCAATTGTGTCCAAGCGACGCTTCATGCGGCTGGACAAAATTATCAAAACCGTCAAAACGAGGAAGTACGACGATGCCATCTTTGAACGCGTCCTCAACCACCGGAAACAGACCCCGATCAAGCCGAAAGAGAGGATCGCGTCCCGCGCAAATGTCGACTCTGTTCTCTACCAGCCGGGAGGTCCGTATTATGATACCTGGCAGGCCAAGAAGGATCGCATCATGTCGAACGATCTCCGCCCAAACGACATCAACTTGAGCAATCTCAAATACGGTCAAATGAAAGTTTCGGATGACGACGCCGACTGCGGTGATAACGTGTCAGAAGGCTCGGATGTCAATGACGGTGAGGATGACGCAACCCGCTATGAGGAACTGCTGAGGGCCGATGACAAGCTGAATTCGAGTGGTCCTTCTCCTTCTCAATCGCCTACCTTGGCATTCACTGAGCGCCGTCGTCCCAAACCTGTTGCACCTTTCAGTCCGGACATTGGCAATGAAAGGAAAAAGAAGCCGGTCTTTCGCTGATGAGAATTGTATTCCTCCATTTTTTGTAGCTTTTGTTGTTGTGTTTGCCATTTCAAATTGTTGATTGTGAACAAGACACAATGTTTTTTGTACGTAATTGTGTTTTAGATAACAAAATAAACTTTTATTAACAGAATTGAACAAAATGATTAAGAGGCAGTCCACGACAGGATTTCGGACCGAGGACAAGGCTTTTTTACACTATCAAATGTTTTAAGCCGGAATTGTTCCCCACCCCTAGGAAGGTCTAAAACCGCGATACACAGATTTTAAAAAAAATCGGAATCTGTAGTTTTGGCATCTGGAAGGTTTTGACACAAGTTGATGCCACGCGCTGTGTTCATGAGGAAAAGAGCTGAAAAATTTTTTACAGGGGTTTTTATAGACTGGGAACACAATGTCGTTATCAGATTTTTTTTATCGTTACTGTAAGTGCCACTTTTAGGCTAAATTTTTAGGTTTTTTGGCTACCATACTTTTGTTTTTTTGTTGGGGAAAATGTGATATAGCCTATCTTTTTTCCCGTGTTTTGACGCGTCGAATGAGGTAAAACTCAGAATTTTCTGAATCGGGCTTCATTGCCATCCGCGGGCTTTTATGGTGCGCACTCGAGAAAACGTGCGCAATATCGCTGCGAGTGACAAAAAAACTGCGTGCGCGCACGTAAAAGGAGTCAGATTCAAAAAAAGGCCCTGAAGCCAATTTTTGTTTTTTATGCTCGCGGTCAATTTGGTCGACTTAAGCATGTCCCAAAGATTGATTCTAGATTTTCAGGGTTTTTATCTGACAATATTGGACACCGCCACAGGCATTGAAAAAACATGAAACTTTCAAACACTGTAACTTTGTGCAAAATTATCCGATAAAAAGCTCAACTAGCTTAAAGTGATATTTGGGACATGCCAAAGCCTATTCAGGTGACCGTAGGCATAAAAATCAAAAATTGGCTTCAGGGCCTTTTTTTGAACATGACTCTTTTTACGTGCGCGCACGCAGTTTTTTTGTCACTCGCACAGAAAAAGCGGTTTTTTGCGCGCGTTTTCTCGAGTGCGCACCATAAAAGCCCGCGGATGGCAATGAAGCCCGATTCAGAAAATTCTGAGTTTTACCTCATTCGACGCGTCAAAACACGGGGAAAAAGATAGGCTATATCACATTTTCCCCAACAAAAAAACAAAAGTATGGTAGCCAAAAAACCTAAAAATTTTGCCTAAAAGTGGCACTTACAGTAACGATAAAAAAAATCTGATAACGACATTGTGTTCCCAGTTCATGAAAACCCCTGTAAAAAATTTTTCAGCTCTTTTCCTCATGAACACAGCGCGTGGCATCAACTTGTGTCAAAACCTTCCAGATGCCAAAACTACAGATTCCGATTTTTTTAAAAATCTGTGTATCGCGGTTTTAGACCTTCCTAGGGGTGGGGAACAATTCTGGCTCAAAACATTTGATAGTGTAAAAAAGCCTTGTCCTCGTCCTCCCCTTGTTCCTAAATCCTGTCGTGGACTGCCTCTTAAAATAGCAGTCAAAAATGCAACAAAACAAAGGCGAAATCAATCACGTAAAAAATTACGTCGAAACAATGGAAAAAGTGGTAGTCAAAAAATTCTATTTTCCAATCTTTTCGGTATGATTTCTGTAAAAAAACCACATACCAACGCAGCAAAGTTTTTGAAGTCCCAACCCCCACGGTGCACAAAATTTGATGACAAAACAGAGGTTAATAATACTCGGCAATAGTACCCCAACAAATTGTGTAAAGCCCGGTGTCAATCATCGCCTGAGTCATTGTGCCAACTGACCATGAGTCTTCATTGGGACCTGCGTAAACTGATTGCCCTGGTGTCGGCGTAGTTGTTAGGTTGGAATACGAACTGTATATCCCGTTAGGAAATACAAGGCTCATATAGTTGACGTATGTGGAATTCGAAGGTAGATAATTTCCAAAGACGTAGAACGAATCTCGGACTAAATATGATCATACAAATTTAACAAAAATAATTTAACAAGAATAATACTTACTACCAAAATAAGTTCTCAACACGTCAGTAGTGTAATAACTATCGGAAGCTGAACTAATGGTATATGTGCCCCAATTACAGGCGGCCTGACACGCGTCCCATGCAACGACGGCCATCGGAACAGATGTGTTCAGAGTTGTGATCTGTATGAGATTAAAACAAACGTAAGTATTGTTTTCTGTTGCCGTTGGCTCAATAAAGGTGTACACAGCTGCAGTTGTTGGACACTGTTTTTGACGTGGATAAACGAAACAGGTGTTCGTAGTATTTAGGTACATTGATTTGATGGCTGGAGGATAGTTTGGGCATGCTGGTCCCTATATTAGATAATAATGCATACTTATAAGTGTTTTATATCTTATATGTAAGTGTTATATATCTTATATGTAATTTTGTGTACTCACGGAAAGCAAATTCGTATAACAAAGAAATTGATCTTTGTAGTGAGGTAGATATCCATCAGGACATTCATCTTCATCAGAGAACCATACTAAAAAACAAAACAATTATCCAAAACAACAAATTTAATCTACCGTTTCCAACAATCTACGGCAGCATTGGATCGTAAGTCGAGTTCACCCATGATGCATTGTAATTTCTAAGGTAGTAGTGACAAGTAGCCGGTTCCAAAACCAGAGCGCGAAGAAATATGATTATCATGCACAGAGTGCCATTAAAGAAAAAAGACGTACACCTGACATCACTGTACGCACCTGTTCCGACAAACTGTACGCAGTGCTCGGCACATGATAGATCATCCGTAAGGTTATATAAATTTTGTACCACAGTGCCCACTATTCTGTATCCCAGCAGCTGATAGTAATTTACAGGATCAAAGTAATGAATAGCAAATAGCAAAGATAGAATAAAAAACGGTTGCAAAATTTGAAAATACATAAAGGTCGAGTGTAAAAAAAATAATGAAAACATAGTGCAAACGTGATACATAAAAACGTTGCTAAGATACAAATATTTGTTGTTACGTTGTCATGTCGTTGTTAATTTTTAATATTACAAATGTTATGCGTCAACAGTGAACTTTACAATAACATGACACAATGTTCAAAGATTGATTACGGTAAGAGAAGGCAGTTACCGTAGTAAACAAAAAACACGGATGTGAATTAAAAATATCTGATTTTGGGAACCAAACATCCAAAAACAACTTTTTATCATCGAAAGAAACAAAAATGATTTTAAAAAAGTCAAAAAAGCAACAAAACAAACTCAAAATCAACCACGTAACAACTTACGACGAAACAATGGAGAAAGAGAATTCGTAATCCAAAAGATTTTGATTTCCAATCTTTTCGGTATAATTTCTGTAAACAGAGCCACATGGCAGTGTAACAAAGTTTGTGAAGTCCTCAGCACCACGGTACGTAAAAACTGGCGAGATGAGACGGCGCGAAAACTCTGCCTCCATCAAGCGGATATCGTTGTAGCCGATGTGTTCTTTCACGGAGACACAAACGAACAACTTATCCGGCAGCATGGCGATTTCGCTTTTACAGCGATCGTAGGCAGCTTCCAGCTTGCCAAAGTCCACCAGCAACTGAAAAAAATGAAAAATTTATAAATTCAACCAAAAAAAAGGAACTCACCTGTCTTTTGTTGAGAAACACAAAACTGATGCCAATGTTTGTAAGACCTGGAAAAACGGTCCGCAGAGCTCTGATAAATCGGCGAATTGGAATGAAATTATCAGAGATTCGAAGTTCGATTGCGATTTCATTGGTCTCAGGCATTCTGGAAAGGAATCAAAAATACTGAAAAAAAAGTGAAACATACCGAAGGCTGGAATGCTCCAAAAAAGACATAACATCGTTCAGTGTAATTAATCTTGACCAGCAAATCATATCACACATCAGCACAATCCGCGAAGCCGCAAAACGCTTGCTCGCAAAAATGGACTAAAAACGATTTTGCGAGCACTTGTAAGATTACGGTAAATGCCTATGAATAACACGTACCAAGAAATCGTCGAAAGAAGGTGCCTCGATAGAAACGTCCTGGAATTTTTTGTTCGAGCCAAAGGGAATGAGCTGGAAGAAGGACGGCGGACCGAAAAGGACTGTCAGATGCGGCAGCTGCCGACGGACAAAAGCCAGAACAGCGCCTGAAGCCGATTCCAAGCACGTGTAGTGAACTTCATCTAAAAAAACAAAAGTATACTGAATGTACATCGGTCAAAAAAAAAGACTTACACAGAAAACGTCGGTCCTTGTTCAGAATCGAGTCAAGGTAACTTGGTGGTGGCGACGTAACCAAACCCAAACTTCGAATGAAGGGCGTAATCCAGGAGAAAAACTTCCATTTCTTATCAAAAGAGGTAACAGGCGAGTCTTTTTTGCCTCTCTGAAAAAAAAAACTTGGGAAACTTGTAAAATAACACAATTACGAACGAAATGAATGTGCTCTGGATTGGGTTCAACTCCATAGTAGTTCATAAACTCGAGAAAATCCTTCGTTATCATTGGAGACGAATAAACAACGCTTTTGCACCGTTGACCGAGGCGAAGGGTATCCGGACACTGAAGCAAGGGATAAAACATTTCAGTGATGTATACACGGCGGAGAAACTTCCGTGGAACACGACACGGAGTAGGCACCTCAGCATTGACAGTTTTCTGAAGATGTTCAGTCATCGAAGCAATCTTCTTCACCATGGGCTCGTTGTGATGCTCTGCCAGGGATTTTTTATACCAAACAAGAGCTTCGGACGCGTTACCCATCTTTGCATAGGCATTTCCGACTCGAGCCATGGCCCTAAAAATCGAAAACATGCTAAAAACCAAAAAAATAGAAAAAAACTAACGTTGCAAACTGGACTTTCTTCTCCAATCCGATATCCACGGCTTTCAAGCAGACAGCGATGCAGTCCTCGTACTTGCCCTCCTCCATGAACGCAGCGCCCTTGTTGGAGTAAAACGTGATCTCCCGAGGCGACAGACGAATGGCTTCGTCGTAATGGCCGTGAGCAGCGGCGAAATCTCGCTTTTTGTAGGCCGTGTTGCCGTGCTCCTTCGCTTTGAGGGCCTAAATACACGAAGATAAACAAAACATAATCTGAAACAGAAACCAACCTCGTCCGACATTTCGACGACAAAAAAACAACGGCGAAATACAGCAGGGACAGGACACACGATTCGATTGGTTTACAAATGATGTTTTGAACGTTATCATATACCGTAATATTTTTTCGTTTTGAGATCATTTTTGTTGTTATTTCAACTGTTTCCCCTTCGTCCGTATCACTGTCCAATTATGTTCGTATTTTACCCTTGTTTTTGTTTTGGTCAAATGCCAAACTATTCGATTAATTTTTTATGCAGGTGTTCGTAAAGTGCGTTTCAAAAAGATAGGTTCACTCTTAATATCGGGTTTTTCATAAGCTGATTCGCTACAAATTACGACCACAAAACAAAAAGTTCATTTTCCGTGCTACACGTCGATATAAAACTGAACGATACTCTAAAGGAATCAACAGATATCTAAAGGAATCAACAAAGTTTGGAACAAATGTAAATCGAACTTTCCAACATTCTTTGAAAGATTGATCGCAGATTTAAAAAAATCTTGTTTTTGTGTTTTTGACACAAGCGGGTGTGAATTTGATGTTTTTGATAATTCTTACCAACCACGATTTGTGTGATCCATCAGGAAGTTCTGACTTTTTTCGCGAACAAACAGAAAAATATTAAGAGACAGTCCACGACAGGATTTCGGACCGAGGACAAGGCTTTTTTACACTTTCAAATGTTTTGAGCCAGAATTGTTCCCCACCCCTAGGAAGGTCTAAAACCGCGATACACAGATTTTTAAAAAAATCGGATTCTGTAGTTTTGGCTTCTGAAAGGTTTTGACACAAGTTAATGACACGCACTGCGTTCAAGAGGAAAAGAGCTGAAAATTTTTTTAGGGGGGTTTTGTGGGAAGGGGAACACGGTGTCGTAATCAGATTTTTTTTATCGTTACGGTAAGTGCCAATTTTAGGCTTACTTGTTTGGTTTTTTGGCCACCACAGGTTGGGTATTCAGATGTGCCTACGATGATATACCCTATCTTCTTCCCCGTGTTTTTACGCCTCGAATGATGGAGTCAAGTTTGAAAAATTGTCCTGAAGTCAGTTTTTGTTTTTAATGCTTGCGGTTACTTTGTTGGGTTTGGGCATGTCCCAAAGATTGTTTTCAGCCATTTTTCCTTTTTATCGGTTAATTTTGAGCAGTGCTGCAGGCAACAAAAGAAACATAAACTTTCAAATGCCGTAACTGATCGGAAAATTTTGCAATAAAGAGCACAAGATAGGATAACACAATCTTTGGGACATGCCCAAACCTAGCAAAGTAACCGCAAGCATTAAAAACAAAAACTGACTTCAGGACAATTTTTCAAACTTGACTCCTGTTACGTGCGCGCGCATCACTTTTTCGACCAGCGAGGCGAAAAAGAGAGGTGAAGGGTCGGACCGGTTTGATAGTTGTCACAGCGCGCGGCATCTAATGGTTAAGCATAGCACGCGCCGGCTGTCTGGACTATCCTTCTTTCCCTGGTCCCTCACTGCTTTTTCTTCGTTCAGCGCGCGTCGCACTCATGGCGAGAGATTTTCCCGCTGCCCGAGCGCGCTGGTCGAATTAGTTGCAAAAAAAAGAATTTTGGGCCAAATTTGGAATTTTTTACTTTTTCAAATTAGATTTGTAATTAGAATAATATTTGAAGCATTTTGATGTGTTTTTTGGAATTGTGGGACAATTTTTGATCAAAATCGAGTAGAGTTCGGAAGAAAAAATCCACGGATCTTCGGAATGTCGATAGAAAGCTGAAAATTTCAGGGTAGACTAAAAACAAAATTTCATTTCGAATGGCTTACTCAGTTTTTTGATATCGAATCAATAAATGTCCGAAAAAACGGTTTTTTTCGGAAATTTGAAAAATTCGGAACTTTTTAGAACATTGATCAAAACGTGAATATTACTATTCGATAGAGCAGTATCTTTTTTATTTACTCTGAAATTTTCACAGACTTACCGTATTCCTGGGGCATACGGTAGCGATTCCCCCGAACCATACTTGTTCAAACGCCTGAGGCTATGAGGTAAGGCACTGCAGAACAAAGTGAGGTAGAGCATCTTGTTAGAAATTTTTCGGCCTACAAAATCGTGTAACTCCTGAATTTCTATCTATTTTTTTGGCTCCGCAATTTTAATTCGCGCAACATACACTAATTTTTGGTACCAATTTTCCAAAAATTGAAATCGAAAAAGTGGGGTCTGGGGGAAAAATCGGCATTCGTTCAGTTTGAAAGCAATATTGCTGAAAATATCAGTACCGGGGTAAAAATAAATTCTGAATTTGATAGTGATACTCGTTTTTTTTAATTTGGACCGAAAAGTTCCTAAACATTCAAATTTTTGAAAAAAATGCAGTTTTCGGAACTTTTTCGAACCTTTAGGAACAAAATAATATAATTTTTGAATTCTACAAGGTTTTCTACGTCTTGGGTCAAGATTCATGCTACAACGCTCCAAAACTGTGTCAATGGCGATTTTTCCCCCAGACCCCACTTTTTCGATTTCAATTTTTGGAAAATTGGTACCAAAAATTAGTGTATGTTGCGCGAATTAAAATTGCGGAGCCAAAAAAATAGATAGAAATTCAGGAGTTACACGATTTTGTAGGCCGAAAAATTTCTAACAAGATGCTCTACCGCACTTTGTTCTGCAGTGCCTTACCTCATAGCCTCAGGCGTTTGAACAAGTATGGTTCGGGGGAATCGCTACCGTATGCCCCAGGAATACGGTAAGTCTGTGAAAATTTCAGAGTAAATAAAAAAGATACTGCTCTATCGAATAGTAATATTCACGTTTTGATCAATGTTCTAAAAAGTTCCGAATTTTTCAAATTTCCGAAAAAAACCGTTTTTTCGGACATTTATTGATTCGATATCAAAAAACTGAGTAAGCCATTCGAAATGAAATTTTGTTTTTAGTCTACCCTGAAATTTTCAGCTTTCTATCGACATTCCGAAGATCCGTGGATTTTTTCTTCCGAACTCTACTCGATTTTGATCAAAAATTGTCCCACAATTCCAAAAAACACATCAAAATGCTTCAAATATTATTCTAATTACAAATCTAATTTGAAAAAGTAAAAAATTCCAAATTTGGCCCAAAATTCTTTTTTTTGCAACTAATTCGACCAGCGCGCTCGGGCAGCGGGAAAATCTCTCGCCATGAGTGCGACGCGCGCTGAACGAAGAAAAAGCAGTGAGGGACCAGGGAAAGAAGGATAGTCCAGACAGCCGGCGCGTGCTATGCTTAACCATTAGATGCCGCGCGCTGTGACAACTATCAAACCGGTCCGACCCTTCACCAAAAGAGACGGTGCGCGCGCTTTTTACTCGAGTGCGCGTCAAAAATTGTCAAAAATGACAACTTTATCCAACTTTTAAAATTTTGTGTTATACATCATTCGAGGCGTAAAAACACGGGGAAGAAGATAGGGTATATCATCGTAGGCACATCTGAATACCCAACCTGTGGTGGCCAAAAAACCAAACAAGTAAGCCTAAAATTGGCACTTACCGTAACGATAAAAAAATCTGATTAAGACACCGTGTTCCCCTTCCCACAAAACCTCTCTAAAAAAATTTTCAGCTCTTTTCCTCTTGAACGCAGTCATTCATTTTATTTATTCTCTAACTCGTACGCACCATATCATACATACAACACTACAATGAACAGTCAGAAGGTGATGAAGATGATGATGGCGACTCGTACGTAGAGGGGCCCATCCGGAACGGATGTCTTTGCGATACGTGCACCCTGAGTTCGCAGCTCTTACAGGGGACGGGACGTGTTTTTGGTGTGGTGTGGTTTTGATTGGATGATAACGAATGAGAATGAGTTGTAGAAGACCGCTGCGCCCAAGCGGGATCGAACCTCGTTGAACGCAGTGCGTGGCATTAACTTGTGTCAAAACCTTTCAGAAGCCAAAACTACAGAATCCGATTTTTTTAAAAATCTGTGTATCGCGGTTTTAGACCTTCCTAGGGGTGGGGAACAATTCTGGCTCAAAACATTTGAAAATGTAAAAAAGCCTTGTCCTCGTATCCCCCTTGTTCCTAAATCCTGTCGTGGACTGTCTCTTAAATTTGTTGGCAAACAAACACATTTATTTGTCACATTATTTAAACAGTTTTTCAATCATAAATCGAAATCAGCCAAACTGTGCACTTTCCCGAACAAAGCAAACACATTTTTTTTCAGTGTTTGTGGAAAATTGATCCAAGTATTTCGGCGACTACATCAACACCGTATACACCGGCTTCGATAATCTCCGGAATTTGAATAGATGTGCCGACGAGGGCGAAGAGAAGAAGGATAGCGAGAAGGAACTGCATTGTCTATAGACAAGGTGAATCCAAGTGATACGGAATGGTTGCACTGAGCTCGTATTTATGTGCTCTGGAGTACAGTATAATGTTTTCTGCAAAACATTATTTTCCCACATTCTGCAGGTTTGGGTTTGGCAGAAGGCACGCTAACAAGGAAAGTGTCAGGGTTCATTTTGGAATTTCTTCACGAAACTTTGCCAAAAGTTTGATTTTACTATGAGAAGTTTATACTGAAAAATTCAGTTGCACCGCTCATGATCTGACAGAGTTACGGTAGTCGAAAATCACGTTTTTGCCATTTTTGACGATTTTTGGCACGTTCTAGCTAACAAACAACATTATTTTCAAAATCAGGGTGTGCATCAATCGACGTAGTTTTGCATGGACAATCAGATAAAATTATAAAAATTTAGGTTTGCCACCTTAAAAAATGCCGAAATTTGCATTTGAAAAGAGGTCACAATGCCAACATTGGTTCGGCATTTTTCAAGGTCACGACCCTACGTTATTATATTTTTAACTGATTCTCCATAAAAAAATACGTTGACTGATACACCACTTGGTTCTGAAAATGCCGTAGTTGTATAGCTAGAACGTGCCAAAAATCGTTAAAAATGGCAAAAACGTGATTTTCGACTACCGTAACTCTGTCAGATCATGAGCGGTGCAACTGAATTTTTCAGTATAACCTTCTCATAGTAAAATCAAACTTTTGGCAAAGTTTCGTGAAGAAATTCCAAAATGAACCCTGACACTTTCCTTGTAAGTGCGATCACGGTAAATCCATTAGCCCCCTTTGTACTGTAAAAAAGTTTCTCATCAAAGCACTCCGATTTCCGTGAAATTTGAAAAGTGTTGTACATCGGAAAAAGCACTTTGCGGATGTGTGTTTATGCTCCAAGAAGCAATTTTTTGAACTTCTAGGAGCAGAAATACATGCTCAGTTTTCACAATTCCATATCTTTTGGATACATCATGTCTACAATGAACTTCCTGTACACCGTCCTCCTACACGATCTCGATGTGATGAAACTGTTTGTAACGCGAGAGTAGCACTGTCATAGAAAGTTATTTGTCAGATTCAGTCGATGGTGGCGCCAAAATTTTCATAATTATAATTTCAAAAATTAATTAACAACATAAAAATCAAACCGGACAGTTCTGTTCTGTTTCGGCACATTGCTAACACAAAACAACGTGTATTTTTACCTTTTCAACTCATATTTGTCAACAAATTGAAAAAATTTTAGTAAATTTTGCTTCAATTTTACGCTTTGGTAAAAAGGCGGGCCGGCCCGGCCCGGCCCGGGCCGGGCCGGGCCTTACCTCGAGCGGGCCGGGCCGACAAAAATTCGGCCCGTTGACACCCTTGCTTGCGCTGGAATTCGCCGGCAAAGTGATCGACGAGGCGGTCGTCAAAGTCCTCTCCGCCGAGGCAGACAAATGCATATAATATATTATGCAAACAAAAGTCAAGAGTCAAAACATTACAAATTTGTTCTTTGGGGTGCCGTTCCGGACCTGATCACGTACACCAGTCCTTTTTACATTACCAGGAGTACCGACTTTTATTCATGCCACAGCTTATGCACGTGCGTTTCAAAAATTATTTGGATCCATCGACAAGATTTCGCAAGGGCGGAAGAAAGATGCGCGGAGACAGCTGTTGTCAGTCTGCTTACGCAAAAAACTATGAAAAAGGGTTTGCAAACATTGCTCTTGTCCATCTGCTTACGCAAAAAGCTTGTACCGCCAAGCGCCATCATTTGCATTGCTATTCGAAGAGACGCAGAGAAAAAGAACCTATGCACGCACGGTGTAAAAGGGAGGGTAGACGTTTTGGGAAGTTAATCCGCAGCAGCACTGCAGTCAGCGGCTAATGCCGGGTGGTAGCTTTAATAGAATAAAGTTCTTTGCGCAGTTGATTTCGAGCGCACCTAGAAAATTACTACCACGCGTACTAAAGTGGCGTTTTGGCAGCAAAAAGTAAGGGGAAGGTCTGGCTGCCCAATGTCAGTCGCTACTGCAGTAAAAAAAGAGTTTATTGCTCAGCGAGAATGGTCTACAAACAAGTTGCAATAGTCTAGTCTGTTCTATTATTGTCCTTCTGCACACTTTTTTACCATTTTGAGACCCCGGTTCAATTCTATACACGTTCAAACTTTTTTTATGTTTTCTCCGTTAAACAAAAAATTGAGAATTTCTCCGGAGAATCACAGGAGATTCTTCCTGGAAAAAAATCTCCCGGGAGATTTAAAGATGATATGAAACAAAAACTAAAAAAATCCGTGTTTTTATAAATTGCTGTAAACAAAAATGCATTAGCAATGTGCTGAAACAGTAGAGAACTGTCCGTTTTGATTTTTATGTCCTTTATTAATTTTTAAAAGAAGAAAAACATTATTGGACGCTTTTTGGCAAGCTGGGTCTCCCGGGAGATTTTGGGAGAATCTCCGGGGATTTCGGATGAATCTCCGGAGATTTTCTCCCAGGATTCAATCTCCCTGGAGATTTCGCCAAGTAAGGGGAACGTCTGGATCCACAAAAATTGGGCTTGCATTTTATTTATTTTTATCACATTATTTATACAATTTTTCAGTCAAGAATCGGAATCAGTCAAGGATGTCAACGTATACGTCGTTAACAACTTTCAGACCCGCGCCTCCGGCATTAAGAACATCTTTGAAAATATTGCCGGCGACAGTCGTTGTAAAGAAAGCGACGAGAAGGAGGATGGTGTACAGGAAGTTCATTGTAGACAGGATGTATCCAAAAGATATGGAATTGTGAAAACTGAGATAGTTTTAAGTTTTTAAGTTTACAGTAAGGCAAAACTTTTTTCGGAAACAAACAAAAAAAATCAAGTTGGTTGGCACACAAATACGAAATGATGCAAACCCCAACCCCGATTCGAAGATTCTGGTTATACTTTGTTATACAAATGTAATTCCACGAAATCTGAGCTTGCATTTTATTTATCACATTATTTAAACAGTTTTTCAATCATAAATCGAAATCAGCCAAACTGTGCACTTTCCCGAACAAAGCAAACACATTTTTTTTCAGTGTTTGTGGAAAATTGATCCAAGTATTTCGGCGACTACATCAACACCGTATACACCGGCTTCGATAATCTCCGGAATTTGAATAGATGTGCCGACGAGGGCGAAGAGAAGAAGGATAGCGAGAAGGAACTGCATTGTCTATAGACAAGGTGAATCCAAGTGATACGGAATGGTTGCACTGAGCTCGTATTTATGTGCTCTGGAGTACAGTATAATGTTTTCTGCAAAACATTATTTTCCCACATTCTGCAGGTTTGGCAGAAGGCACGCTAAGTGCGATCACGGTAAATCCATTAGCCCCCTTTGTACTGTAAAAAAGTTTCTCATCAATTTCCGATTTCCGTGAAATTTGAAAAGTGTTGTACATCGGAAAAAGCACTTTGCGGATGTGTGTTTATGCTCCAAGAAGCAATTTTTTGAACTTCTAGGAGCAGAAATACATGCTCAGTTTTCACAATTCCATATCTTTTGGATACATCATGTCTACAATGAACTTCCTGTACACCGTCCTCCTACACGATCTCGATGTGATGAAACTGTTTGTAACGCGAGAGTAGCACTGTCATAGAAAGTTATTTGTCAGATTCAGTCGATGGTGGCGCCAAAATTTTCATAATTATAATTTCAAAAATTAATTAACAACATAAAAATCAAACCGGACAGTTCTGTTCTGTTTCGGCACATTGCTAACACAAAACAACGTGTATTTTTACCTTTTCAACTCATATTTGTCAACAAATTGAAAAAATTTTAGTAAATTTTGCTTCAATTTTACGCTTTGGTAAAAAGGCGGGCCGGCCCGGCCCGGGCCGGGCCGGGCCGGGCCTTACCTCGAGCGGGCCGGGCCGACAAAAATTCGGCCCGTTGACACCCTTGCTTGCGCTGGAATTCGCCGGCAAAGTGATCGACGAGGCGGTCGTCAAAGTCCTCTCCGCCGAGGCAGACAAATGCATATAATATATTATGCAAACAAAAGTCAAGAGTCAAAACATTACAAATTTGTTCTTTGGGGTGCCGTTCCGGACCTGATCACGTACACCAGTCCTTTTTACATTACCAGGAGTACCGACTTTTATTCATGCCACAGCTTATGCACGTGCGTTTCAAAAATTATTTGGATCCATCGACAAGATTTCGCAAGGGCGGAAGAAAGATGCGCGGAGACAGCTGTTGTCAGTCTGCTTACGCAAAAAACTATGAAAAAGGGTTTGCAAACATTGCTCTTGTCCATCTGCTTACGCAAAAAGCTTGTACCGCCAAGCGCCATCATTTGCATTGCTATTCGAAGAGACGCAGAGAAAAAGAACCTATGCACGCACGGTGTAAAAGGGAGGGTAGACGTTTTGGGAAGTTAATCCGCAGCAGCACTGCAGTCAGCGGCTAATGCCGGGTGGTAGCTTTAATAGAATAAAGTTCTTTGCGCAGTTGATTTCGAGCGCACCTAGAAAATTACTACCACGCGTACTAAAGTGGCGTTTTGGCAGCAAAAAGTAAGGGGAAGGTCTGGCTGCCCAATGTCAGTCGCTACTGCAGTAAAAAAAGAGTTTATTGCTCAGCGAGAATGGTCTACAAACAAGTTGCAATAGTCTAGTCTGTTCTATTATTGTCCTTCTGCACACTTTTTTACCATTTTGAGACCCCGGTTCAATTCTATACACGTTCAAACTTTTTTTATGTTTTCTCCGTTAAACAAAAAATTGAGAATTTCTCCGGAGAATCACAGGAGATTCTTCCTGGAAAAAAATCTCCCGGGAGATTTAAAGATGATATGAAACAAAAACTAAAAAAATCCGTGTTTTTATAAATTGCTGTAAACAAAAATGCATTAGCAATGTGCTGAAACAGTAGAGAACTGTCCGTTTTGATTTTTATGTCCTTTATTAATTTTTAAAAGAAGAAAAACATTATTGGACGCTTTTTGGCAAGCTGGGTCTCCCGGGAGATTTTGGGAGAATCTCCGGGGATTTCGGATGAATCTCCGCAGATTTTCTCCCAGGATTCAATCTCCCTGGAGATTTCGCCAAGTAAGGGGAACGTCTGGATCCACAAAAATTGGGCTTGCATTTTATTTATTTTTATCACATTATTTATACAATTTTTCAGTCAAGAATCGGAATCAGTCAAGGATGTCAACGTATACGTCGTTAACAACTTTCAGACCCGCGCCTCCGGCATTAAGAACATCTTTGAAAATATTGCCGGCGACAGTCGTTGTAAAGAAAGCGACGAGAAGGAGGATGGTGTACAGGAAGTTCATTGTAGACAGGATGTATCCAAAAGATATGGAATTGTGAAAACTGAGATAGTTTTAAGTTTTTAAGTTTACAGTAAGGCAAAACTTTTTTCGGAAACAAACAAAAAAAATCAAGTTGGTTGGCACACAAATACGAAATGATGCAAACCCCAACCCCGATTCGAAGATTCTGGTTATACTTTGTTATACAAATGTAATTCCACGAAATCTGAGCTTGCATTTTATTTATCACATTATTTAAACAGTTTTTCAATCATAAATCGAAATCAGCCAAACTGTGCACTTTCCCGAACAAAGCAAACACATTTTTTTTCAGTGTTTGTGGAAAATTGATCCAAGTATTTCGGCGACTACATCAACACCGTATACACCGGCTTCGATAATCTCCGGAATTTGAATAGATGTGCCGACGAGGGCGAAGAGAAGAAGGATAGCGAGAAGGAACTGCATTGTCTATAGACAAGGTGAATCCAAGTGATACGGAATGGTTGCACTGAGCTCGTATTTATGTGCTCTGGAGTACAGTATAATGTTTTCTGCAAAACATTATTTTCCCACATTCTGCAGGTTTGGCAGAAGGCACGCTAAGTGCGATCACGGTAAATCCATTAGCCCCCTTTGTACTGTAAAAAAGTTTCTCATCAATTTCCGATTTCCGTGAAATTTGAAAAGTGTTGTACATCGGAAAAAGCACTTTGCGGATGTGTGTTTATGCTCCAAGAAGCAATTTTTTGAACTTCTAGGAGCAGAAATACATGCTCAGTTTTCACAATTCCATATCTTTTGGATACATCATGTCTACAATGAACTTCCTGTACACCGTCCTCCTACACGATCTCGATGTGATGAAACTGTTTGTAACGCGAGAGTAGCACTGTCATAGAAAGTTATTTGTCAGATTCAGTCGATGGTGGCGCCAAAATTTTCATAATTATAATTTCAAAAATTAATTAACAACATAAAAATCAAACCGGACAGTTCTGTTCTGTTTCGGCACATTGCTAACACAAAACAACGTGTATTTTTACCTTTTCAACTCATATTTGTCAACAAATTGAAAAAATTTTAGTAAATTTTGCTTCAATTTTACGCTTTGGTAAAAAGGCGGGCCGGCCCGGCCCGGGCCGGGCCGGGCCGGGCCTTACCTCGAGCGGGCCGGGCCGACAAAAATTCGGCCCGTTGACACCCTTGCTTGCGCTGGAATTCGCCGGCAAAGTGATCGACGAGGCGGTCGTCAAAGTCCTCTCCGCCGAGGCAGACAAATGCATATAATATATTATGCAAACAAAAGTCAAGAGTCAAAACATTACAAATTTGTTCTTTGGGGTGCCGTTCCGGACCTGATCACGTACACCAGTCCTTTTTACATTACCAGGAGTACCGACTTTTATTCATGCCACAGCTTATGCACGTGCGTTTCAAAAATTATTTGGATCCATCGACAAGATTTCGCAAGGGCGGAAGAAAGATGCGCGGAGACAGCTGTTGTCAGTCTGCTTACGCAAAAAACTATGAAAAAGGGTTTGCAAACATTGCTCTTGTCCATCTGCTTACGCAAAAAGCTTGTACCGCCAAGCGCCATCATTTGCATTGCTATTCGAAGAGACGCAGAGAAAAAGAACCTATGCACGCACGGTGTAAAAGGGAGGGTAGACGTTTTGGGAAGTTAATCCGCAGCAGCACTGCAGTCAGCGGCTAATGCCGGGTGGTAGCTTTAATAGAATAAAGTTCTTTGCGCAGTTGATTTCGAGCGCACCTAGAAAATTACTACCACGCGTACTAAAGTGGCGTTTTGGCAGCAAAAAGTAAGGGGAAGGTCTGGCTGCCCAATGTCAGTCGCTACTGCAGTAAAAAAAGAGTTTATTGCTCAGCGAGAATGGTCTACAAACAAGTTGCAATAGTCTAGTCTGTTCTATTATTGTCCTTCTGCACACTTTTTTACCATTTTGAGACCCCGGTTCAATTCTATACACGTTCAAACTTTTTTTATGTTTTCTCCGTTAAACAAAAAATTGAGAATTTCTCCGGAGAATCACAGGAGATTCTTCCTGGAAAAAAATCTCCCGGGAGATTTAAAGATGATATGAAACAAAAACTAAAAAAATCCGTGTTTTTATAAATTGCTGTAAACAAAAATGCATTAGCAATGTGCTGAAACAGTAGAGAACTGTCCGTTTTGATTTTTATGTCCTTTATTAATTTTTAAAAGAAGAAAAACATTATTGGACGCTTTTTGGCAAGCTGGGTCTCCCGGGAGATTTTGGGAGAATCTCCGGGGATTTCGGATGAATCTCCGCAGATTTTCTCCCAGGATTCAATCTCCCTGGAGATTTCGCCAAGTAAGGGGAACGTCTGGATCCACAAAAATTGGGCTTGCATTTTATTTATTTTTATCACATTATTTATACAATTTTTCAGTCAAGAATCGGAATCAGTCAAGGATGTCAACGTATACGTCGTTAACAACTTTCAGACCCGCGCCTCCGGCATTAAGAACATCTTTGAAAATATTGCCGGCGACAGTCGTTGTAAAGAAAGCGACGAGAAGGAGGATGGTGTACAGGAAGTTCATTGTAGACAGGATGTATCCAAAAGATATGGAATTGTGAAAACTGAGATAGTTTTAAGTTTTTAAGTTTACAGTAAGGCAAAACTTTTTTCGGAAACAAACAAAAAAAATCAAGTTGGTTGGCACACAAATACGAAATGATGCAAACCCCAACCCCGATTCGAAGATTCTGGTTATACTTTGTTATACAAATGTAATTCCACGAAATCTGAGCTTGCATTTTATTTATCACATTATTTAAACAGTTTTTCAATCATAAATCGAAATCAGCCAAACTGTGCACTTTCCCGAACAAAGCAAACACATTTTTTTTCAGTGTTTGTGGAAAATTGATCCAAGTATTTCGGCGACTACATCAACACCGTATACACCGGCTTCGATAATCTCCGGAATTTGAATAGATGTGCCGACGAGGGCGAAGAGAAGAAGGATAGCGAGAAGGAACTGCATTGTCTATAGACAAGGTGAATCCAAGTGATACGGAATGGTTGCACTGAGCTCGTATTTATGTGCTCTGGAGTACAGTATAATGTTTTCTGCAAAACATTATTTTCCCACATTCTGCAGGTTTGGCAGAAGGCACGCTAAGTGCGATCACGGTAAATCCATTAGCCCCCTTTGTACTGTAAAAAAGTTTCTCATCAATTTCCGATTTCCGTGAAATTTGAAAAGTGTTGTACATCGGAAAAAGCACTTTGCGGATGTGTGTTTATGCTCCAAGAAGCAATTTTTTGAACTTCTAGGAGCAGAAATACATGCTCAGTTTTCACAATTCCATATCTTTTGGATACATCATGTCTACAATGAACTTCCTGTACACCGTCCTCCTACACGATCTCGATGTGATGAAACTGTTTGTAACGCGAGAGTAGCACTGTCATAGAAAGTTATTTGTCAGATTCAGTCGATGGTGGCGCCAAAATTTTCATAATTATAATTTCAAAAATTAATTAACAACATAAAAATCAAACCGGACAGTTCTGTTCTGTTTCGGCACATTGCTAACACAAAACAACGTGTATTTTTACCTTTTCAACTCATATTTGTCAACAAATTGAAAAAATTTTAGTAAATTTTGCTTCAATTTTACGCTTTGGTAAAAAGGCGGGCCGGCCCGGCCCGGGCCGGGCCGGGCCGGGCCTTACCTCGAGCGGGCCGGGCCGACAAAAATTCGGCCCGTTGACACCCTTGCTTGCGCTGGAATTCGCCGGCAAAGTGATCGACGAGGCGGTCGTCAAAGTCCTCTCCGCCGAGGCAGACAAATGCATATAATATATTATGCAAACAAAAGTCAAGAGTCAAAACATTACAAATTTGTTCTTTGGGGTGCCGTTCCGGACCTGATCACGTACACCAGTCCTTTTTACATTACCAGGAGTACCGACTTTTATTCATGCCACAGCTTATGCACGTGCGTTTCAAAAATTATTTGGATCCATCGACAAGATTTCGCAAGGGCGGAAGAAAGATGCGCGGAGACAGCTGTTGTCAGTCTGCTTACGCAAAAAACTATGAAAAAGGGTTTGCAAACATTGCTCTTGTCCATCTGCTTACGCAAAAAGCTTGTACCGCCAAGCGCCATCATTTGCATTGCTATTCGAAGAGACGCAGAGAAAAAGAACCTATGCACGCACGGTGTAAAAGGGAGGGTAGACGTTTTGGGAAGTTAATCCGCAGCAGCACTGCAGTCAGCGGCTAATGCCGGGTGGTAGCTTTAATAGAATAAAGTTCTTTGCGCAGTTGATTTCGAGCGCACCTAGAAAATTACTACCACGCGTACTAAAGTGGCGTTTTGGCAGCAAAAAGTAAGGGGAAGGTCTGGCTGCCCAATGTCAGTCGCTACTGCAGTAAAAAAAGAGTTTATTGCTCAGCGAGAATGGTCTACAAACAAGTTGCAATAGTCTAGTCTGTTCTATTATTGTCCTTCTGCACACTTTTTTACCATTTTGAGACCCCGGTTCAATTCTATACACGTTCAAACTTTTTTTATGTTTTCTCCGTTAAACAAAAAATTGAGAATTTCTCCGGAGAATCACAGGAGATTCTTCCTGGAAAAAAATCTCCCGGGAGATTTAAAGATGATATGAAACAAAAACTAAAAAAATCCGTGTTTTTATAAATTGCTGTAAACAAAAATGCATTAGCAATGTGCTGAAACAGTAGAGAACTGTCCGTTTTGATTTTTATGTCCTTTATTAATTTTTAAAAGAAGAAAAACATTATTGGACGCTTTTTGGCAAGCTGGGTCTCCCGGGAGATTTTGGGAGAATCTCCGGGGATTTCGGATGAATCTCCGGAGATTTTCTCCCAGGATTCAATCTCCCTGGAGATTTCGCCAAGTAAGGGGAACGTCTGGATCCACAAAAATTGGGCTTGCATTTTATTTATTTTTATCACATTATTTATACAATTTTTCAGTCAAGAATCGGAATCAGTCAAGGATGTCAACGTATACGTCGTTAACAACTTTCAGACCCGCGCCTCCGGCATTAAGAACATCTTTGAAAATATTGCCGGCGACAGTCGTTGTAAAGAAAGCGACGAGAAGGAGGATGGTGTACAGGAAGTTCATTGTAGACAGGATGTATCCAAAAGATATGGAATTGTGAAAACTGAGATAGTTTTAAGTTTTTAAGTTTACAGTAAGGCAAAACTTTTTTCGGAAACAAACAAAAAAAATCAAGTTGGTTGGCACACAAATACGAAATGATGCAAACCCCAACCCCGATTCGAAGATTCTGGTTATACTTTGTTATACAAATGTAATTCCACGAAATCTGAGCTTGCATTTTATTTATCACATTATTTAAACAGTTTTTCAATCATAAATCGAAATCAGCCAAACTGTGCACTTTCCCGAACAAAGCAAACACATTTTTTTTCAGTGTTTGTGGAAAATTGATCCAAGTATTTCGGCGACTACATCAACACCGTATACACCGGCTTCGATAATCTCCGGAATTTGAATAGATGTGCCGACGAGGGCGAAGAGAAGAAGGATAGCGAGAAGGAACTGCATTGTCTATAGACAAGGTGAATCCAAGTGATACGGAATGGTTGCACTGAGCTCGTATTTATGTGCTCTGGAGTACAGTATAATGTTTTCTGCAAAACATTATTTTCCCACATTCTGCAGGTTTGGCAGAAGGCACGCTAAGTGCGATCACGGTAAATCCATTAGCCCCCTTTGTACTGTAAAAAAGTTTCTCATCAATTTCCGATTTCCGTGAAATTTGAAAAGTGTTGTACATCGGAAAAAGCACTTTGCGGATGTGTGTTTATGCTCCAAGAAGCAATTTTTTGAACTTCTAGGAGCAGAAATACATGCTCAGTTTTCACAATTCCATATCTTTTGGATACATCATGTCTACAATGAACTTCCTGTACACCGTCCTCCTACACGATCTCGATGTGATGAAACTGTTTGTAACGCGAGAGTAGCACTGTCATAGAAAGTTATTTGTCAGATTCAGTCGATGGTGGCGCCAAAATTTTCATAATTATAATTTCAAAAATTAATTAACAACATAAAAATCAAACCGGACAGTTCTCTTCTGTTTCGGCACATTGCTAACGCATTTTTGTTTACAGCAATTTATAAAAACACGGATTTTTTATTTTTTGTTTCGTATCATCTTTAAATCTCCCGGGAGATTTTTTTTACCGGGAGAATCTCCTGTGATTCTCCGGAGAAATTCAAAATTTGACCGGGGGGCTACCCCCGGCTTCACCCCCGCGGGGATCCCCGCTTCGAACCCTAGTAAGAACCTTGCCATGCTATTCGGATGATTTCGATTTATAATTGAAAAACGGTTTAAATAATGTGATAAATAAAATGCAAGCTCAGATTTCGTTTTTGGTGACAGTTTTTCTAAACTTTTTATTGCCAAAAACAATTGACACTATTTGTCATTTTTGGAAAGATAACATCAATTTCGGCACCGTTAAACTGATTTTACCCTTACTTTGTTTGTGTTATCTGTACGGAAAATTTAAATTTGTTCGCGCACAAACTCGAACAAAGCAAATCTGTTCTCGAACAAACACGAGCGCAAAAATTTGAACTTGTTCGCAAACGAACTCAAACGAACACAAACGTCCGCCCATCTTTGAGAAAATACGGGTTACCCAACCTGATCATGCCCCTTGGACCTTCACCAGCATCATCAGAATACATACAATTGCCAGGAAAATGGCAGAATAGATATCGATTCTCATTTATGCATTTGCTTATACAAATGCTTTCCAAAATTTAGTGGTATTCAGCCACAAGCTTTCGCAAGGGCGGAATTCAATGTTTACCTCAAACTTGGGTAATTAAACCGAAGATGGATGCTCGTAGGCAGCTTTTGTCTACCTGCTTACGCAAAAAGCTTGATTGAACAAGCGACATCATTGATATTGCATTTTTCATGGAGACGCAGAGAAAGAGAACCTATGCACGCACGGTGTGTAAGGGAGGGGAGACGTTTTGGGAAGTTAATCCGCAGCAGCACTGCAGTCAGCGGCTGATGCAGGGTGGTAGGCTTTAATAAAAGAAGCACATTGCGCAGTTGATTTTCGAGCGAACAGAGAAAATTACTACCACCTACCCTAAAATCGCATTTTGGCAGCGAAAAGTAAAGGGAAGGTCTGGCTGCCCGATGTCACACAATGGGAAATTTCCCCTATACCAAAAAATCGTATGCACACGCATGCTTTTCTGCACGCAGGCGCACGCGCAGCGCTTGCTGTTTTTGCGTTGTTTTTTGATCGTTTTTTGAAAAGTGCGTGTTACTAAATAGTTCATCCTGGATCCAGGATTGAAGATATCTGTTTCGGATTTTTTTGATTTTGTTAGGCTTTAATTTATCTTTAATTTAGCGCAACAGCCAAATTTCAGATATTACTAGGCAATGCGCTAGAGGGCTGACAAAAACGTCGATTTTTGAACTTTGGAAGCTATCAACTTTTCGGCTTTTGGTACAAAAGTCTCCAAATTTTCAGCAGACACTGTTATTAGTGTCATAAACATAACTGAGGTTTTAAATCCGGATCCATTCCGTCAGTTTTGAGATAGCATTTCAGGGTGACTTTTGGTGGCTTATTACCGTAGTTTTTGTACAATTGCATGTTTTTGGATCGAAATGTGCTGCCAATGTGTTTTAGTTTCGGCATAGATGTGCTGCATAGGCTTGTTTTACAAAATTTCATTAATTTAGCAAAAATGATATTTTTTTTTAATTATGGATTATTTTGACAAAAAAACAAAGTAAAAACTTAATTACCTTGATAAAAAAAGGTATGGTACCAAATAGAGTCTAGAAACGTGCAATTGTACAAAAACTACGGTAATAAGCCACCAAAAGTCACCCTGAAATTCCATCTCAAAACTGACGGAATGGATCCGGATTTAAAACCTCAGTTATGTTTATGACACTAATAACAGTGTCTGCTGAAAATTTGGAGACTTTTGAACCAAAAGCCGAAAAGTTGATAGCTTCCAAAGTTCAAAAATCGACGTTTTTGTCAGCCCTCTAGCGCATTGCCTAGTAATATCTGAAATTTGAATTTTGCGCCAAATTAAAGATAAATTAAAGCCTAACAAAATCGAAAAGATCCGAAACAGATATCTTCAATCCTGGATCCAGGATGAACTATTTAGTAACACGCACTTTTCAAAAAACGATCAAAAAACAACGCAAAAACAGCAAGCGCTGCGCGTGCGTCTGCGTGCAGAAAAGCATGCGTGTGCACAGCATTCACTTTCCCCTTATTTTGCGACAATCGAAAAAAAAATGAGCGCGTTCATTCGCACTTATAGTGTTGACTTTGGCAGCTTCGCGCAATGGCATTTTTGAATTCTTAGAGACGGCATCTAGGGAAATGAATAAGACATGTCCTGAACTTCCAAACAAGCCCTCGATGACCTAAAAATGTTCAGTTTTGCCATAGTTGCAGCCTTTTCAAGTAAAAAATTTGAGCCGTCGATTGCAGCCGTGTAAGGCTAAAACTGAACAATCGGGTCAACAGAAAGTTCCATCAGGTTGGTGTCAGTCGATATAGCCAAGGGCCGTTTGCTGAACATCGAATAGGACCGAGATTCCTCACAAAAACTGTTTTACCCTATAAAAATGCGCACGCATTCGCACAAATTATCAAAAACACGCACTCCTAAAAAGAAAGTTCTCCAATTTTGCATGAGCACAAAAAGCAAACAGATCGTTTTTATAGGGTAAAACAGTTTTTGTGAGGAATCTCGGTCCTCTTCGATGTTCAGCAAACGGCCCTTGGCTATATCGACTGACACCAACCTGATGGAACTTTCTGTTGACCAGATTGTTTAGTTATTGCCATACACGGCCGCAATCGACGATTTAAAATCGAAAGTGGAAATCACCGTAGCTGTGCCAAAAATCAACGTTTTCGTGCCGTTGGTGGCTTGTTTGAAAGTTCAGGACTTGCTCTAGTCATTATAGCAGATGCCGTCACTAACAATTTAAAAATGCCAATGCGCGAAGCTGCCAAAGTCAACACTATATGCGCAAATGAATGCATTTTCACGCTCGATTGACGCGAAAGTGAATGCTGTGCGTGTGCATACGATTTTTTGGTATAGGGGAAATTTCCCATTGTGTGTCAGTCAGTGTTGTCGGGTTACCCGACCCGAAACCCGACCCGACCCGAACCCGACCCGAAAATCCCGGGTTTCGGGTCGGGTAACCCGAAATTTTCGGGTTCGGGTTTTGGTTCGGGTCGGGTAACCCGAAATTTTCGGGTTCGAGTTCGAGTTCGGGTCGGGTTACCCGAAATTTTCGGGTTCGGGTTCGGGTTCGGGTCGGGTTACCCGAAAAATTTCCGAACCCGACAACACTGGTGTCAGTCGCTACTGCAGTAAAAAAGAGTTTATTGCTCAGCGAGAATGGTCTACGAACAAGTTGCAATAGTCTAGTCTGTCTATTATAGTCCTTCTGCACACTTTTTTACCATTTTGAGACCCCGGTTCAATTCTATACACGTTCAAAATTTTTTTATGTTTTCTCCGTTAAACAAAAAATTTTGAATTTCTCCGGAGAATCACAGGAGATTCTCCCCGCAAAAAAAAATCTCCCGGGAGATTTAAAGATGATACGAAACAAAAATTAAAAAATCCGTGTTTTTACAGGGTGCGGCAAAAGTCCGTGGACAAACGTTTTTTATTAAAACATCTAAACTAGAAGAATTAAACAGAACCAAAATTTTGTGACATTAGTATAGGTATTTATTAGGAAGTAATTGGCGTATAGGACATTTAGCTGAATGCCGTTGGCGGGGATCAACCTGCCCGAACACCATGCCAATTTTTATGCGCCCCGGAGCACCTCAGGGTGCATCACCTTTTTTTGTCTTATTAATCCGGGAGCAAGTGCACAATTGTTCAAACAATTTTATTTGAACAAGCAACCTATTATGTTGTCAGAAAAAATTTAACCCTTCAGTTACCCATAATTTGTAAATTAGTTTCTGCCATTGGCAAAATATTTATACCTTGTTTTTATGGATTTGGTGTTGTATACCCGCCAAAAAGTGCCCGAGACGGCAGTTTTGTTACCAGTTTCCTCAACCCTGATTCGTTTATACTATTCGTTTACGGTAAATTTTTTAATACAAATGTATCCACGAAATTTATACTTGCAGTTTATTTATCACATTATTAAAACAGTTTTTCAATCATGAATCAAAATCAGCCCAAGAAAAGGCCGCCAAGCAAGTCCTTTCCAACTTTCAAAGCACCGACTCCGAGATCAAGACCATCTTTCAGAAGATCGTCAGAGTCGGCGAAAGCTGTCGTCGTAAAGAAGGCAATGAGGAGGATTATGGTGAACAGGAAGTTCATTGTAGACAGGATGTATCCAAAAGATATGGAATTGTGAAAACTGTGCTCGTATTTATGCCCGCAGAAGTTCAACAATTTTGCTGTCACATCCGCAAAAGGCTCTTTTCTCAGGTAAGAACCGATGAGATTTTTACAAATTTCACAGAAATCGGAGTGCTTTGATGAGAAACTCTCAAGTTTACAGTTGGACTTTTCCTGCATTCTCATATTCTGCATATTTTGCAGAAGTTTGTATCGTTTTGTTTTACTGTAATCTTGAGAGTGTCTCAGTAAAGCACTCCAATTTTTGTGAACTTTGTAAAAATCCCATCGGTTCCTACCTGAAAAAGAGCACTTTGCGGATGTGACAGCAAAATTGTTGAACTTGTGCCAACATAAATACGTGCTCAGTTTTCACAATTCCATACCTTTTGGATAAATCCTGTCTACAATGAACTTCCTGTACACCATCCTTCTTCTCGTTGCTTTCTTCACAACGACTGTCGCCGGCAATATTTTCAAAGATGTTCTTAATGCCGGAGGCGCGGGTCTGAAAGTTGCTGAAGACATCGCTGACATATTTGACTGATTCCGATTCTTGACTGAAAAATTGTTTAAATAATGTGATGAGAATAAATGAAATGCAAGCACAATCTATTTCTCGTGCAAAACATTTTACAAAAGTTGAACGTAAAAAAGTATTACCTCATGGTTGCAACCGGGTTGGGAAAAACGTTCGCTTTTATTCGTATTTATTTGTTTGCCTACAAATTTGATTTTTTGTGTTTGATCTGATTCTTAAAAAGTTCAATAGGTATCGAATTTTGCAACTTCGATTTTTACAACTTCGAATTTTGCAACTTTTTTCATAACTTCGATTTTGACAACTAACTTCGATTTTTGCAATATTAAAAAAATGACGTGAACGGGGCTTTCGGGGGCTCTGAAGCAACTGTGGCGTTACCAGACATTGCCAGAGGACACAAAAAACACTTTCAAACGATTTTATCAGCATTATGACAAAAATACGTTTATTTTATTCAATTGCAAAAATCGAAGTTAGTTGTCAAAATCGAAGTTATGAAAAAAGTTGCAAAATTCGAAATAGTGTCCAATATCTTATCTAATATTTTTAACACAGCAATTTTTTTATTTTACGCGGAGAAAATTTCTAAAAAAAATTTCAAAGTATTCGGAATTGAACCAAGACAGAGTTGTCGACCGAGCCAAGCATTCGAGCCGCCTGACTCGGCTCGGAATCCTCCGAAATGAGCATGGGCTCGCTTGAGTGCTCGGAATGCTCGGCTCGATGCTCCCAATAATGATCCCAATAATTTTTGAAACACACGTGCATAAGCCGTGGCATGAACAAAAATGGGTACTCCTGGTAATCCAAAAATGACTTGTGTACGTGATCAGGTTCGAGACGGCACCCCAAAGAACAAATTTGTAATCGGTTTAGTCACAACAAAATTTTTATGTTAACTGTTCAAAAATACCCACTTTTATATCAACATTTTTCCAGGGTGGCGAAATCTCCCGGGAGATTGAATCGTGGGAGAAAATCTCCGGAGATTCATCCGAAATCCCCGGAGATTCTCCCAAAATCTCCCGGGAGACCCAGCTTGCCAAAAAGCGTCCAATAATGTTTTTCTTCTTTTAAAAATTAATAAAGGACATAAAAATCAAAACGGACAGTTCTCTACTGTTTCAGCACATTGCTAATGCATTTTTGTTTACAGCAATTTATAAAAACACGGATTTTTTTTAATTTTTGTTTCATATCATCTTTAAATCTCCCGGGAGATTTTTTTTCCAGGAAGAATCTCCTGTGATTCTCCGGAGAAATTCTCAATTTTTTGTTTAACGGAGAAAACATAAAAAAAGTTTGAACGTGTATAGAATTGAACCGGGGTCTCAAAATGGTAAAAAAGTGTGCAGAAGGACAATAATAGACAGACTAGACTATTGCAACTTGTTTGTAGACCATTCTCGCTGAGCAATAAACTCTTTTTTTACTGCAGTAGCGACTGACATTGGGCAGCCAGACCTTCCCCTTACTTTTTGCTGCCAAAACGCCACTTTAGTACGCGTGGTAGTAATTTTCTAGGTGCGCTCGAAATCAACTGCGCAAAGAACTTTATTCTATTAAAGCTACCACCCGGCATTAGCCGCTGACTGCAGTGCTGCTGCGGATTAACTTCCCAAAACGTCTACCCTCCCTTTTACACCGTGCGTGCATAGGTTCTTTTTCTCTGCGTCTCTTCGAATAGCAATGCAAATGATGGCGCTTGGCGGTACAAGCTTTTTGCGTAAGCAGATGGACAAGAGCAATGTTTGCAAACCCTTTTTCATAGTTTTTTGCGTAAGCAGACTGACAACAGCTGTCTCCGCGCATCTTTCTTCCGCCCTTGCGAAATCTTGTCGATGGATCCAAATAATTTTTGAAACGCACGTGCATAAGCTGTGGCATGAATAAAAGTCGGTACTCCTGGTAATGTAAAAAGGACTGGTGTACGTGATCAGGTCCGGAACGGCACCCCAAAGAACAAATTTGTAATGTTTTGACTCTTGACTTTTGTTTGCATAATATATTATATGCATTTGTCTGCCTCGGCGGAGAGGACTTTGACGACCGCCTCGTCGATCACTTTGCCGGAGAATTCCAGCGCAAGTACGGCAAGGACCTCACGACGAACCCCCGAGCCATGCGCCGTCTCCGGACCGGCGTCGAACGCGCCAAGCGCACTCTTTCCTCGTCCGCAGAGGCCATCGTCGAGATCGACTCCCTCTGCGACGGCATCGACTTTCACTCCAGACTGACGCGCGCCCGATTTGAGGAGCTCTGCGGCGACCTGTTCAGGAAGACCCTCGGCCCCGTTGAACAAGCGCTGCGCGACGCGAAGCTCGACAAGGGCTCCATCCACGAAGTCGTCCTCGTCGGCGGCTCCACCCGCATCCCGAAGGTCCAGAAGCTGCTCTCTGGACGGTGACTGCCGGTTGGTTGTCGGCGTAGGTACTGAACACCTGGGAAGTGCGGTGGGGCACGCGGGTGTTGCGCTCGACGAGTTTGGTCATGACGCCGCCGGCGGTCTCGATGCCGAGTGAGAGGGGTGTGACGTCGACGAGGAGGATGTCCTTGACGGAGTCGTCCTTGACACCCGAGAGGATGGCAGCCTGGACCGCAGCTCCGTAGGCGACCGCCTCGTCGGGGTTGATGGACTTGTTGAGCTCGCGGTGGTTCCCGAGGGAATTTTTTTTTCCGGGAGAATCTTCATAGATTCCCCGGAGAAATTCTCAATTTTTTGTTTAACGGAGAGAACATAAAAAAATTTTGAACGTGTATAGAATTGAACCGGGGTCTCAAAATGGTAAAAAAGTGTGCAGAAGGACTATAATAGACGAACTAGACTATTGCAACTTGTTTGTAGACCATTCTCGCTGAGCAATAAACTCTTTTTTACTGCAGTAGCGACTGACATTGGGCAGCCAGACCTGCCCTTTACTTTTTGCTGCCAAAACGCCATTTTAGTCCGCGTGGTAGTATTTTTCTCTGCTCGCTCGAAATCAACTGCGCAAAGAGCTTTATTCTATTATTGCTACCACCTACCACCCTATACTCGCCGCTGACTGCAGTGTTGCTGCGGATTAACTTCCCAAAACGCCTCCCCTCCCTTTTACACCGTGCGTGCATAGGTTCTTTTTCTCTGCGTCTCTTCGAATAATGCAATGCGAACGATTCCGCTTGGCACTACAAGCTTTTTGCGTAAGCAGGTGGGCAAAAGCTGTCTACGGATTAATTTTATTCGGTGTAATTACCCAAGTTTGAGGTAAACATTGAATTCCGCCCTTGCGAAAGCTTGTGGTTGGATACCACCGAATTTTGGAACGCATTGCATAAGCAAATGCATTAGTGAAAATCGATATTTATTCTGCCCTTTTCCTGGCAATTGTATGTATTCTGATGATGCTGGTGAAGGGCCAGGGGGCATGAAAAGATCCGGTTCGGCAACAACCCAGAACAAATATACACGCCCTTTACGACTGAGAATCAGTGTTGTCGGTTACCCGACCCGAAAATCCCGGGTATCGGGTCGGGTTACCCGAATTTTCTCAGAGATTGGCGAACGTTTGTGTTCGTTCGAGTTCGTTTGCGAACAAGTTCAAATTTTTGCGCTCGTGTTTGTTCGAGAACAGATTTGTTTTGTTCGAGTTTGTCCGCGAACACAAACAAAGTAAAGGTAAAATCAGTTTAACGGTGCCGAAATTGATGTTATCCTTCCAAAAATGACAAATAGTGTCAATTGTTTTTGGCAATAAAAAGTTTAGAAAAACTGTCACCAAAAACGAAATCTGAGCATGCATTTTATTTATCACATTATTTAAACAGTTTTTCAATCATAAATCGAAATTATCCAAATAGCATGGCAATGTTCTTACCGACATCCATTCCAACTTTCAAAGCACCGACTCCGAGTTTAAGACTATCATCCAGAAGATCGTCAGAGTCGGCGAAAGCTGTCGTCGTAAAGAAAGCAACGAGAAGGAGGATGGTGAACAGGCACTGCATGCGCCTTCCCCTTATTTTTTATCAATAGAGCGCGCGCGTGCATTTTCAGAGAGAGTCATGTTCAAAAAAAGATCCTGCAGCCCGTAATAGAGTTTTTTGCTTACGATCACTTGGATATGTTTGGGCATGTCCCAAAGATTGTTTTAAGCCACTCGCGGCTCCTGTAGGATTTTTTTGGGCAATGCTGGAGGCATTGAAAGATCATGAAACTTCGAAGTGCCGTAACTCACTAAAACCCTTGCCGATTTTGAAAAACTCTCTATCACGCTTTTCATTATGCCGAAAAGAATCAGTATGCAAAACAGGTGGCACCAAAATATGCGCGTATTCGATTTACATCAAAAATTAGATTACCAGCTTAGAAATGCGCACGCGGTGAAACATTAGTGAAAAAAAGTTTATTATGATCATTGTAATTAATAAAAACTAAAAAAAGTCAAATAAAAACAAAAAAATCAGAAGGTGAAAAAGTGGTGCCCTTTCAGATTTGGACTGATCGCCGAGTTTATTCGTTGGCGGAACCCCAAGAGAGTCCGCTATTGCAAAGCGCGTGCGCATTTCTAAGCTGGTAAACCAGTGGTAATCTAATTTTTGATGTAAATCGAATACGCGCATATTTTGGTGCCACCTGTTTTGCATACTGATTCTTTTCGGCATAATGAAAAGCGTGATAGAGAGTTTTTCAAAATCGGCAAGGGTTTTGGTGAGTTACGGCACTTCGAAGTTTCATGATCTTTCAATGCCTCCAGCACTGCCCAGAAAAATCCTACAGAAGCCGTGAGGGGCTTAAAACAATCTTTGGGACATGCCCAAACATATCCAAGTGATCGTAAGCAAAAAACTCTATTACGGGCTGCAGGATCTTTTTTTGAACAGAACTCCTTGCACACTCGCGCGCGCGTCTTTTTCTCTTGTTTGATAGAAAGGCGCATGCAGTGAACAGGAAGTTCATTGTAGACAGGATGTATCCAAAAGATATGGAATTGTGAAAACTGAGCTCGTATTTATGCCCGCAGAAGTTCAACAATTTTGCTGTCACATCCGCAAAGTGCTTTTTCCCATGTACAAGACCGATGGGATTTTTACAAATTTCACAGAAATTGGAGTGCTTTACTGAGAAACTCTCAAGTTTACAGTAAGGCAAAACGATACAAACTTCTGCAAAATCTGCAGAATATGGGAATGCAGGAAAAGTCCGACTGTAAACTTGAGAGTTTCTCATCAAAGCACTCCGATTTCTGTGAAATTTGTAAAAATCCCATCGGTTCTTACCTGGGAAAAGAGCATTTTGCGGATGTGACAGCAAAATTGTTGAACTTTTGCGAACATAAATACGCGCTCTGTTTTCACAATTCCATATATTTTGGATACATACATCCTGTCAACAATGAACTTCCTGTTCACCATCCTCCTCCTCGTTGCCTTCTTTACGACGACAGCTTTCGCCGACTCTGACGATCTTCTGAAAGATGGTCTTGATCTCGGAGTCGGTGCTTTGAAAGTTGGAAAGGACTTGCTTGGCGGCCTTTTCTTGGGCTGACTTTGATTCATAATTGAAAAACTGTTTAAATAATGTGATAAATAAAATGCAAGTTCAAATTTCGTGAATGTATACAAAATTTACCGTAAACATCCAGTATCACCAGTATCTTCGAATCAGGGTTGGGGTTTGCATTATTTCGTGTTTGTCAGCAAATTTAATATTTTTCTGTTTGTTTGCAAAAAAGTCAGAACAGATAAAACACACAAGTTGCGGTAATTTTGGTCAGAACTGTCAAAATCATCAAATTCAGACTTGCTTGTGTCAAAAACACAAAAATAAGCGAATCTATGTGTTCTGTCGCTGCTGTATTTTGCCGTTTTTTTAGTCAAAATGTCAGATGAGGTTAGTTGTTGTCGATTCTTCTATATTGTTTATCTCGGTGATTTTAGGTCATCAAGGCGAGCGCCGCAACAAAAATCGAGAGCATGTATTTAAGCTCCTAGAAGGTCAAAAATTTTGCGTTCACATCCGCAAAGTGCTTTTTCCGATGTACAAAACTAATGGAATTTTGACCAATTTTTCAGAAATCGTAGTGCTTTGATGAGAAACTCTGATGTTTGCAGAATGTACGCAAAGTGCGATCACGAAAAATTTATTGAGTTCCTAAAAACAGTTTTTTTGTTATTGCATTTTTGGTTCTAATATTTTTTGGAATTCCATTTGGTGACTTTAACAGTACTGAAACCTTGAAAAGTTGTGAAATTTGATGAAGAAAGAGGGGGCTAATGGGTCTCCCGTGAATGCACTTCGCAAAATCTGCAGAATTCCACTTTGAATGTGGGAAAATAATGTTTTGCAGAAAACATTATACTGTACTCCAGAGCACATAAATACGAGCTCAGTGCAACCATTCCGTATCACTTAGATTCACCTTGTCTACAATGCAGTTCCTTCTCGCTGTCCTTCTTCTCTTCGCCCTCGTCGGCACATCTGTTCAATTACCTTTCGAGATTGCCGAAGTAGGTGCCGAATTACTCACCGGCTTACTTGGTTCACTTTTCGACAAATAATTTCTGGTTTTCTTCCAATTCTCTAAAATAATTTTTGAATGCTGTGTGGGATAAATAAATGAAATGAATGCATGCCTTGAGTGAAAACAGTTTGTCAGAATGTGTTGAAACGGCATCGTTACGAAAAGCATTCGCGTATCTGAAAGCATCAATGCAACTTTGATTGTCTCACCGCAACTCTTGTACTGTGTAGTGCCAAAACCCACGTTTGTTTCCTTTCGCCGCGACATAATTTTTCTAAATCATGCAAAACCGTGAACTACTGAAAATCGTGCACGATCAGCGTGCCGACAAAGTCGTCGACCTTCCACGCGTGTGATGCGCACTATTTCGAGGCAGTCGTCCGAGCATACGCCTTCCCTGCTGTCGACCTCTCCCGGTCGCGCACCCAAGACTATTCGACGTCGCGATTCCAAGCATCTGCTTCCGTCGTCTTCGCTGCGCACCTGTCGTTCGAGGTCAAATTCGATCGAGAGGATCGACATCTCCGTGACCTACGGTGTGCCCTTTAAACGACTTCGTCCAAAAACCCCCGAAATGGCGGATCCGTCCAACTCCCGACCTTCTGTGTCGTCATCGAGCAAGGGGGTTCGGCAGACGTCCAAGACTGTGAGCGTTGTGTCTGAACAGCGGACAATCACTTCGTCGTCATCCAGCATGCCCGCGGGCACTTCTGCGTCCAACTACGGCAAACCAACTTCTGATCCGGCAGTCGCGTGGGTTTTTTTGGAAAGTAGAGGGGTAGAATTGATTTTTGGGATTTCAGGAGGTTAAATTTACCTAAAAACATCATTGATCAGCTCGAACAGCTTGTTGCCACGAAACCAAAGTCTGGAAACAAAGATGTCGATCCTGATGCTCCGACGACGGGTATGAGGACCCGATTTGTCACCTGTTTCATTTTTCTGGTGACTTTTGGTCTTGTAAAGTATGTTTTTTTTTTGAAAAACGACAAAAAGTTACGTAAACCAGTTTTAAAAAGGTCTCAGCGCGAATTTGTAAGCATACGGTGCATTGGCGCAAATTTGAAAACCCTTGTGTCTTATAACGAAAATTGAAAAATTCGTGTTGAGACTTGCAATTACGGTACTCTGAACATAAAATTCACTAATCTAATGCGGGTCTCAGCGCGAATTTGTAGGCATAGCGCAAATTTAAAATTTTTAAGTATCCTGAAGCGAAATTGCTAAAATTCGTTTTGAGACTTACAATCAAGGCATAAAATCCGGCCGGCCGGCCGCAAAAGCCGGCACGGCCGGCCGGCCGCGGCCGGCTGCGGGCCGGCTTTTCGATTCAAGGCCGGCCGAAAAAGCCGGAAAAATATTCGAAAGTTGATTTTTTTCGCAAACAGTATGATTTTCTGACGTTTTTGTGCATCATTCGTCTTTTTTTTTACTTTTTACGACAGGGGAATTTATTATTATGCATTTTTCCATAATATTAGGTTGTTTCCAAAATTTTTTTTTCCAAATTTGGTCAAATTTTGCGAAAATAACCCTAAAATAAAGCACGAAAATTTTTTTCAAAAAATAGGCCGCGGCCGCGGCCGGCCCGGCTTCGGCCTGAAAATTTAGGCCGGCCGCAAGCCGGCCGGCGGCCTGATTTTTAGGCCGGTTTTATGCCTTGCTTACAATTACGATATTCTAAACATAATTCGTTGCTTTCCGATATTTTTTACTCAAAACCAAAATTTCAGCGTTCTTCTCGAAAACTTTTCACTGGATTCTCTCTTTACTGGCATCCTCGCCGTCTCCTACAGCGCTTTTCTCTGCACCTGGCACTACTTACACTCGACTGGTCTCACCCGTCAGCGACGAGCCTACTTTGACGAAGGCAACGTGCTCGCGACGTACAAAGTCCACGATCGAGAGTTCGGCCACCTCTTCAACCCCGAACCCGACACTCCCGGCTGCTGTGGGCCTCCGCCGAAGCCAGGCGATCCAAACTTTGTCGCCCAACCCGTCAAGGTTGTCGGAAACGACCTTCTGGCTCAGTACAAGGCTCCGCCCGTGGCAATGGCGGAGTTCAGCGATCCCAATGCCCAGTCGCACTACGGCAACATGTATGCCAACATCAAGAGGATCAATCAGGAGATGCAGTTGCTTGACGATGCTAACAAGGCAAATCAGGATGCCGGAATCACCTATTGTGGAAGTGGTCCGAGTGAGTTGATTTTTTTTGGGGATTTCAGGTATTGGTAAAATTTTTTTTGTTTTTTTTTGGGTTTTTTTGTAATTCTTTTTGATATTTTTTTCATTTTTCGTTATTTTAAAAATTTGTCATTTTTCAATTTTTTTTCAAATCCTAACTTGTTTTTACTTCTTTTTTTGTTTTTTTTTCAATTTTTGTCATTTTTACAATTCTTTCAATTTTTTTTCATTTTTTTAATTACAATTTTTCATTTTTTTTTGTTTTTTTTCAACTTTTTGTCATTTTTCAATTTTTTTCAATGACAAAAAATTGAAAAAAAGATTTTTTTAACTTTTTCAATTTTTCAATTTTCTTGATTTTTTTGATTTTTTTTTTGATTTTTTTTTGCATTTTTCATATTTTTTTTTGTTTATCATATTTTTTTTGATTCAAACTTCAATTTTTTTGCACTTGCACGTTTCAGACAAAACTGGATCTCAAAAATTTATTCCTGCCGATATCCCTCTCTCCGGCAAAGCTCCTTCCAAACCCCACTCTCACTCTCACTCACACTCGCACGATCACGGTAACCCCTCACCTGCACCCGGTCCAAACCCGAACTCGAAACCGCCCTAACCACCCAACTTTTAATTTTTTTAGTCAATGAATTTTATCACTCAAAAATTTCAGACGGCGGAATGAAGTTGGATTTTGTAAATATAAGTAGTATGCACAACAGATGATAGTCCCGTGACGATAATTTCCTTTTTTGCGTTCTCAATGCGATTTCGTTTCCGTGAGGCTACTGACCGACGGACTTCCGACAAAATCAGACGCAAACGTGCGAACGATGACGGGAAGCAGGCAGACGCCGTGGAAGAGACCGGTCGCGACGACGAGGATGTTGGTGCGCGCGAACATGCGTACGGCGTTGGAGGGCACGAGCATCATGACGATGATCGCCAGCAGCGTCGAGATGCCAGCCTGCACCACCGGCCAGCCGATGGCGCCTAGGGCATCGCGGATGCGTTCATCCGGGTCGGTTTCGGCAGAACGGTAGATACGGTAGCCGACGTGGGTGGCGAAGTCGATGCACAGGCCGATTGACATCTGGAATTTAGTTTTTGGTAGGGTTGTTCAAATTTATTTTCTGCTTTGGCATTTTTGAAAACAAAATCGCTTTCTTCGATTTCCCTTTTGATTTAAAAATAAAAAATACTAGGTCAAAAAAAATTTTATTTCATTTTTTTAAAATAAAAATAATTTTTTTTTTAAATTTAATTTTCAATTTTTTTTTACAATTTGTATTTTGCATTTAGACCTCAAAAAGTTTCTAAAATTTCCATTTTCAAATTAGATTCGGTTTACAAAATTAGCGGGTTTTTTTTCAGTTTCGACCAATTTTTCGGCAAAATTGGTCGTTAAAATGGACCAAAACGTCAAACAAATTTTTGTTGCTGTCAAAAAAAATCTTACCAAAATATTGACGACAGTTGTGGGATCCAGATCAGCTCCCCAAAGCGACAGGTACCCAGCAACGCCAATGTCCATCGAAACGAGCGTGAACGTAACCCAGAAGACGATTTGGCTGTTTGCGATGAAAAGGATGCACACGATGATCATGGCAATGATGGCTGTGCCCAACGAACTGAGAGTCGTGCTCTTGAGTTCCAACATTTGATCTGAGAAAAAGTTATTCTCGTCGAAGACCAGTGCCTTAAACTGGGGATATCGGGCCGTGATGTTTCGCCATTCGAGGAGCAGCGCCGTCCGCGCATTCCAATCCGGGATCTTGAACGCCGTTGTGAAGTAGAATTTCTCGACGTACTGCTTTCCGGGCTAAAAAAACCAGAAACAATTAAAACCACAAAAAAACAGTTAAAAAAATTCGAACCCTATTAGGATTGTCAGCCCACTTGATGAACGACTTCCACTGCCGGTTGAACGAGATGCCGAGGAATGATTTGAGTGTTTCGTAGAAGTTTTCGTTGTCGTCAGCGAAGTACTGTCGGTAGTTGTTGAATTCGCGGAGCCAGAGGGCGGTTGAGTTGGATCCCATAGAGTAGGGCGTTTTTTCGAGGTCTTCGATCAGCGTCATCATGATTTCCATCTAAAACGGAGTTTGTTTATCATAACTGACAAAAAATAAAAAAATAAATGTTACAATTTTTTTCCTAGGATTTCGATTTTTGGATCAAAAAACCTAAAAATTTATTAATTATTTTTTTGAACATTTCTGGAGCGTAATTCTTTTTTTTTCTTTTTTCGAAACAAAAAAATTCTTTCTTTGAACAAAAAATAGTCAAAATATAGTTTTTGATATTTTAGGTCAAAGAGTCAAAAATATCTAAAAGTGTCCGAATTAATTTTTTCGAACATTTTTTGAACTGGAGTTATAAAATTAAAATAAAAAGAGTAATTTGTGAATTTGATCTTTATTGTCGGTACCTAACATTTGATTTTTCGTCCTAAAATCCTAAAAAAATGTTCGAATTTTGTTTTTCGGGTATTTTTAAACCTCCAAACATTTGAACATTTTTGGACCTACCTAAAAACTCAAAATGTCAATTAAAGCTTAAAATGCCAATCAAAAAAGTTTAACGCAATAATTAAAATGTTTTTGATTCACTCACAAGTTCGGGATAAGTGCTGAAATCCGGCGCACTGTTGACGTAAACCCTTCCAACGACGCCTTCAGCCCATATCCTGCTTTCGGCCATTTTGAGGTAGTACGTCAGAGGCGAGTCATCGACCAGTAACCTGCTAGGCGTCAGATTCGGTGAAAGTTTGCTGCATCCGTAGAACGCGGTCATGATGTACGCAATGTAGATGAAAATAATCCCGATTCTGGTTGACGGCTTGCATAGGAACGGTGCGATTCTGTCCGCGAATAAGGAATGCGTCGGAGAGACGAAATTCGTCGTCCTGGACAGAGCGATGGATTGCTTGTCCATCTGACGCCAGACGAAGAGGCAGTGATAGCCTGCGGCTTCTCGCTTTCCGCCCAGGGCCATGACGGCGGCGAAGAAGGTCACCTGGTAGAACCAGTCGAAAGCGACCGCCACCGCGATGAATTTGCAGAAGATGGAAATCGCAGGAGTAGCCGAGAATGTGCCGATGCCGAATGAGAGGACAGAGGTGATAGATGTAACCGAAATCGCCGCTCCGGCTTCTTCGAGAGCCAGCGCGGTTCTTTTCGCCGGGGATAAGTTTCGTTTCGTGTCTTGCCACGCCCCGAGCATAACGTACGTATCGTCGACGCCGATGGCAAACGCGAGGAAGGGCATGACGGTCACCTGGGAAATATACGGTATGCCGAGGGAAAATAGGAGTCCCGAAGCCGAACAAATCGCCAGCGAGGAGGTAAAAATGCCCATCAGCGCCTCGATTGGCTTGGACGTGATCCAGTCTCCCGACATGCAGGAGCCAACTGTGAAGCTGACGAGCAGGAAGACGGTCAGGGAGATGAAAGGGAAGGTATAAGTCGTGTTTTTGGTCATTTCGTCCTTCAAGATGGATAGACTGAACATTGCGGAGCGTAGGATGTCGGATCGGTCGGCTAGGGTGTCCTTGAGGGATTTTTCGACCGCCTCGCAGACTTCTTCGGATTTCATCTGAAATTATAAGGGATATTAGGATTATTTTTAGGTTTAGGATAAATATAGAAAATTTTTGGATGGCATTTTTTTGGTTGTTTTCCTAATTTTTTGTTTTTCTTTGGTTACAAAACCGAAAATTAGGTAACAATAACAAAAAAATAGTTCAAAATTTCGGAGATTTGTAGGAACGTTTTAGGTTTAGGTAAAATCTGGAAAATTTTCGGATGGCGCTTTTTATCAATCCGCTGTTTTCCAAACCGTTTTTCGTAATTTTTCGGCAACCAAACCAAAAATTAGGTAAAAACTGGATAAAAAACGTCGTTTGAAAGTTCCTAGATTTGAGCTATTTAGAATCGATCAACAAACCTCTCCAACAGCCGAAATATGATAGACCAAATGGATCATCTCGACGACCTTCAAATTAGCGTGATCTTCATCCAGCTGAACACCGTACAAATTGGTAGGCAGGAAAAATTTGTTCTCGAAAAACTTCATGACCGGCCAATCGAGTCGAACTCGGGGATCATGCTTGAGCTTGGTGCTGAAGAAGACGTCGAAGAAGATGAAGACGGGAGCGTTGCTGATCGGGCACAACTCAAGTAGGGCGCAGACATCCGTGCCGAAGTTGTGCTCTTCGCCTCGGAGCGTGATGGTCATGTTGTGCTGCACGAAGCGGTCAAAATCCCGCACAGCATCTGCGACTTCCTTGCGCAGCATGTTGGGATCACCGTCGGCGGCTTCGAGTGCTACGGCTATGTAGGACGTGTTGACAGAGTCCCCGCTGAAGGCCTGGTGGATTTGGTACTCAAATCGGGATTGAGAATTATCTGGGGAGTACAGGAAGCGGAGATCATCCTGTAAAAATGTAGGTGAAAAAAAAACAACAAATTATTGATGGCGCATTATTTTTTATTTGTCCTAAAAAAATAATACAAAAAATGGCGACTCAAGGAAAATGAAACAAATTGAATTAAAATCCGGGTCACAACAGAGGAAAACAAAAATGACCAACACCAACAAAAAAATCAAAACTCACAGAAATAGTCATATTGAAAATGCCCATAGTGAGGATGAGTGTCAAAATGAGAGGTCCAAAGATGAATGGCCTTGGATGCCTGCTTATGAACAACCCGTATCTGCAAGCCATCTCCAATGAATCAACCAACCCCGATGAAAAAAAAAGAGTGGCGATTGACGATCGATACATAGATCAACATCGACGCCCCCACCACTCTTTTTTTTAACTCACCTGTAGAAGCATCTCGCGAGGAAATCCTGAAGGATGCCAAAGGGATTCACCGAGAAAGCCATAATTCCGTGGTCAATTGACTGACGAAAGACAACAAACAACAAGAGGCGTGATTTTCAGTTATTAGCGGACGAGCGCGTTCATTTGCTTGACTACACCTCGTCCGTACGCGTGTGGATCTATCCCTGTCTGCCGCAACCAACAGCCAACCAACCTTTCGCGCATGCAACAGGCGTCAGGCGTTAGGCGTTAGGCGGTCATCGACTGACCCACATTCCGTTCACTCTCCACAAGGGATGCTGGCTCGAGAACTGTCACTAACCTCTTCTTCCCCAGAACCGATCGATTTGTGGGATGGGTGGTAAAAATTCGTACGACAGATGGATTAATTCATGTCTTTTCTCCTTTTACCCATCCGTTCAACCACAAAAGTTGTCGTCTTGCGCCTAACTACGCGGAGGTTATCCTTTCTTTTTTTTTACAGAGGGGCGGGGAGGCGTGAAGGCTCAGGAAAGTGGTATCGTGTCGGTTCAACTTTTTTTGCTCGGCTGAAGAGTGTTTTACTCGCTACAATCCCCTCCAACCAACCCAGGGACAATCCGTGGAAGAGGAAACAGGTTTTTCTTTCCACAAAAAAAAGTTTTAATAGTGTGAGGTCGAAAATCAAAATCACAAGCCGACGGTTTGAAAAAACTTTTTCTTCAACTTTATCGCATCCTTTGAGAATGCGAGCGATTTACCGTGCCCCTCCGGGCGGCACTCACACTTGCCGCAGTCGTTCCGAACCTTATCGCTGGGAACCTGGCCTCTGTGGCGTCCGCGCGGAGATAATGATGCGAACATTTGAATACGAATTCAAAAATAATTTTTGTGGGATACAAAAAAAATCCTTCGTCAGATGTTCTTTTGAGTTGATCTCGTGGCGAAGAGCCTAAAGGCGCGTGCGCGCGCGCGAATAGGTGAAGCAGCATAAGGATCGATTCCCGGCAATGACGAATGTGCGGACAATAAATCCTAAATATATTTGCGGATTTCCGCTGCCTTCCTACTGAGCCAGTCTTTTTTTATTTTTCAGAATTAGACTTCTCTGTGTATTTTTAATTTTCCCCGCTCATAAAAAAAAGAAAGTTTATGGCATGCAAAGAAAAAATATCTTTTCGAAGGACAGTAAAAAACAAAAGAATCCCATTTTTCACAAAAGTACGGACAGTCGATTGAGATTTGAACAAAGAAATAACGCTGAACGCTGATTCTGTCTGGACAGTGGAAAAAAATCAAACGGTAGTCTGTTGCATGGGCGAAGCCCGGGTCCCGGTGGATCGGGTGTTGGAAGGAGGGGAGCTTGGCAGGGTGTTGTTGGCCTGGCGACTCTCAATTCGGTAGTCAGCCGGTCGCCGGGGCATGGATGCTGACATTGGCGAGTCTGGTTTGAGCTGTTTCGGCGGGGACATGGATATCCTGAATCTTGGCATGGATATTTGGGACATCTAAAAAAAATCTTTTCTTGAACTTGGAACTTTTTAGATGAATATCTTACCGGACTAGACCCATCCGACTGATTCCTGATAGCGCGCGCGAGAATCGGAGTCCCCGTACTGGCTCTTGTCCGTCTCGGAGAATCGACAGGTGTCGGCGGCAGTGTTTGATGAGGGTCGTGGGGAGCAGTGGACCCGTTGAAGGACGCGTTGTGGTAGAGGTAGTCCCTGGTCCTCGTCGGCAGCAGTCTGGGTGACATCTGCTGTTGGGGCGGTGGAAAATCATCCAGGTTGTACGATTCACTCGAAACCGCGGATTCCGAGTTACGGTCCTGGTCGTCGAGGAGGAGGAGGAAGCGTTGCTTCGGCAGAGGCGGGGGCAGCAACGAAGGATCCACGGTACCGGCCTTGGGGGAGCTCTTTGGCGTTTCTGAATTCACCTGGCCTCGGCTGCCGAGGACGGGAGACGCCATCGCAGCTGCGTAGGATGAGTACGGGTTGGCGTACTCGATTCGGGGATCGGCGAGGGCGAGGTTGGTTGGGGACATCGTGCCGATGAAGGAATTTGAGAGGGAAGGGGTGGTGTCTTGGAAGGAATCCTCGCTGGAGGGTGGACGGGTGGGGTCGTAGTCGACGACTGGGAGCCTGGAAAGGGATTTGAGGTGAAAACAATGAAAATGAACAATCGCGACAAAAAAAGTCAAAATTTTTTTGTTCCATTTTTTCGATATATCCTGCTTCGAAAATGTTGTATTCGGCATATTCGAAGCTGGATTTATCTCAAAAGGTGAAGGGTCAGACCGGTATGTCATGTGGCACACCCAATGGTTAAGCATAGCACGCGCCGGCTGTCTGGACTATCCTGCTTTCCCTGGTCTTTCACTGGTTTTTCTTCGTTCAGCGCGCGTCGCACTCATGAAGAGAGATTTTCCCGCTGCCCAAGCGCGCTGGTCGAATTGGTGGCAAAAAAAGGAATTTTGGGCCAAATTTGGAAATTTTTACTTTTTCAAATTAGATTTGTAATTAGAATAATATTTGAAGCATTTTGATGTGTTTTTCAGAATTGTGGGACAATTTTTGATCAAAATCGAGTAGGGTACGGTAGAAAAAATCCACGGATCTTTGAAATGCCGATAGAAAGCTGAAAATTTCAGGGTAGACTAAAAACAAAATTTCCTTTCGAATGGCATACTCAGTTTTTTGATTGCGTGTCGATAAATGTCCGAAAAAACGGTTTTCTTCGGAAATTTGAAAAATTCGGTACTTTCTAGAACTTTGATCAAAAAATGAATATCACTAATCGAAAGCGCAATATCTTTTTTATCTACTCTGAAATTTTCACAGACCTACCTTATCCCTGGGGCATACGGTAGCCATTCTCCCGAACCATACTTGTTCAAACGCCTGAGGCTATGAGGTAGGGCACTGCAGAACAAAATGAGATAAAACATCTTGTAAGAAATTTTTCGGCCTACAAAATGATGTAACTCTCGAATTTTTACCTATTTTTTTTCGCTTCGCAATTTTAATTCGCGCAACATACACTCATTTTTGGTTCCAATTTTCCGAAAATTGAAATCGAAAAAGTGGGGTCTGGGGGAAAAATCGCCATTGACACAGTTTTGGAGCGTTGTAGCATGAATCTTGAACACAGACGTAAAAAACCCTGTAGAATTCAAAAATATTACTATTTTGTTTTTAAAAGTTCGAAAAAGTTCCGAAAAATGCTTTTTTTTTGAAAATTCGAACTTTTAGGAATTTTTCGGTCGAAATTGAAAAAAATGAATATCATCACCGCATTTAGAATTCATTTTTACTCCTATCCTGAAATTTTCAGCAATATTGCTTTCAAACTGAACGAATGCCGATTTTTCCCCCAGACTAGGGTTCCCACCCCCCCTCGTTTAAATTGCGGGGGGGATATACGGGGGGGAAATCTTCACGGGGAGTAGAACGGGGAATTTCACGGGGGAGAAACCGTTGCGGGGGAGGATACGGGGATTACGGGGGTTACGGGGGAGGTAGTTTTCCAAAACAGTTAGATGCCCACGCGCGCTGCGCATTGCACGCATGTTGCGCTGTTTTTTGTTTTCAAAATCCGTGTTCAAGTTTATCCCGGAGTAAAATTTGTCAATGGAGGGATATAAGTTCACGGGGAGGAGATGTTCACGGGGAGTAGAACGGGGAATTTCACGGGGAGAAACCGTTGCGGGGGGGGAATACGGGGGCTCCCCGCGGGAGCTCCCCGGGGACCCCGCGGGGAACGGGGGGGGACGGGAACCCTACCCAGACCCCACTTTTTCGATTTCAATTTTCGGAAATTGGTACCAAAAATGAGTGTATGTTGCGCGAATTAAATTGCGAAGCCAAAAAATAGATAAAAATTCAGGAGTTACACGGTTTTGTAGGCCGAAAAATTTCTTACAAGATGTTTTATTTCACTTTGTTCTGCAGCGCTCTACCTCATAGCCTCAGGCGTTTGAACAAGTATGGTTCGGGAGAATGGCTACCGTATGCCCCAGGGATAAGGTAGGTCTGTGAAAATTTCAGAGTAGATAAAAAAGATATTGCGCTTTCGATTAGTGATATTCATTTTTTGATCAAAGTTCTAGAAAGTACCGAATTTTTCAAATTTCCGAAGAAAACCGTTTTTTCGGACATTTATCGACACGCAATCAAAAAACTGAGTATGCCATTCGAAAGGAAATTTTGTTTTTAGTCTACCCTGAAATTTTCAGCTTTCTATCGGCATTTCAAAGATCCGTGGATTTTTTCTACCGTACCCTACTCGATTTTGATCAAAAATTGTCCCACAATTCTGAAAAACACATCAAAATGCTTCAAATATTATTCTAATTACAAATCTAATTTGAAAAAGTAAAAATTTCCAAATTTGGCCCAAAATTCCTTTTTTTGCCACCAATTCGACCAGCGCGCTTGGGCAGCGGGAAAATCTCTCTTCATGAGTGCGACGCGCGCTGAACAAAAAGAAATCAGTGAGGGACCAGAGAGCGCAGAAGAGAGTCAGACATCGAGAGCGTCCTATGCTTAACCATTGGGTGTGCCACATGACATACCGGTCTGACCCTTCACCATCTCAAAACGAAAAAATTGTACAAAAACATTTGGTTGTCAAAGTTAGTTACAAACCTGTTCAATTAATTAGTTCATTAGGTTAATTATCACTCCATGTTAGCATTCAACTTCCGAAAATTCTTCCGAGCTTACATACCTGTCGTCCTCGCTCCGCCTCTCATCCGCGCTCGCAGTACCCTGCCGAGAATCCTTAGCCCCAGACGGGGTCACCGAACGTGGCGTGACGGATCCCGACTTCTTCGGAATATCCAGCCATCTCTGCGTCGATCTTGGAGACTCTTCCGCCTGCTTTTCCGGTTCTTTTTCCTTCCTCGCACTCGCAGTCGATCTGTAATGCCCCTGAGGAGCTGGGCTTCTGGACTTGGATTTTGACTTAGATTTCGACACTTGAGGGGATTTGGAATGCCTCATAGGTGGCGAATGATGCTTTCTATGATGTTTTTTATTCTGCCGATGCTCGCCTCCGTCCTTCAACGATTGTTCGTCGGTGATGAACGACGACCGATCGTCTTCGTCATCGCTCGAGTCTTCCGGCGATTTTGGAGGCGGAGGAGGAGGGGGATCCTTCTGTTTTTTCGGTTCAGTTTTTTCGTCGTCAGAGGCTTCAGAATCCTCAGTGAGTTCCTCCTCGTCGATTTGGCTCGCTCGGAGCACGCCTTTTTTCTTCTTCACCTCTTCGACGTGAACCTCCTCCATCGCTTTGACGATCGATTTCCGCGCGACGCGTTCCTTGACTTCGACGGGATCGGACCAGCCGATGCAGATCAAAAATTTCTGCCAAAGCGTGAGCTCGACCGGTGGGATGACGTCGTTGTTCGTGAGTCGACGCTCGGCAGGCGCAACCCGAAGTTGTCCGTCGTACTCTTCGCTCTCGTTGACGGAATCCAGGGAAGGCATGAATTGTCGTTGGTGGGATCTCCGAGAATCGTCTGAAACGCTGTCATGGCCCTTGGCAGCGGTGGCATTGGTGGGGACGGTGACGACACCGTGAGGACCATGGACAGTCGCGGGATGGGAGTGGTTGTCGTGGGGGCTGTGATGGTCGAGGAGGGGTTTGGTGTCCGCTGATCGGGAAAAGACGATAGGGGCTGCGCGGCTTACTCGGTGCCTTCCGCCGCCGGCTAATTCGAAGATTTTTCGCTTTTCTTCGGTTCGTTCCTAAAATCATAAATACGTTTTTTTTACTGAAGAACTAAAACGGAAAAAAATAGATTTTTGACACGAAAAATGTTTTTGACTCTCGAAAAGAAAAAAATGTTTATTATACGACACGAAAGTTTTTGTATTTTGACGCGAAAAACTGTCGAAACGAAAAACTCTTGCAACGAAATTTTTTGACTCTTGAAGCGAAAAAAACGCACGTGAACAAGCTGCTTTGTCAAATCGTGATTAGCCTGTCTGAGTCCCGACACGAAATTGAACATAAAGTAGATAATGAGCCTGAAACCCCATCAATCATCATTTTTTCCACTCTTATGCAACTTACAGTAACAAAAGCATGATAGGAATTACGATACCGGGCGAGATGACCTTGTCAATGATGCCGACAACGTTTTCCGGCAGATTCTGTTTGACGACTTCAATGACGATCCCGTAAAACCTATCTTGGTTGGAGTACGGTCCGCAGGATTTGGAGGGATGCAGACTGGCGATGACGTAGCCCATAGGAATCGTGCTGAGGAAGAGCATGAAGAGCAGCAACACGAGGTAGAAATTGTTGGACCTCGAGACGCGGAAGATCTGCTTCGAGGGCGTGTTGCACGTCATGACCGCCCAGCCACGGATGTACATCGTGATGACCAGCTTGATGATGTTGATGATCGGCAGCACGGGCACGAAGAACACGCCTAGCCACATCGTGGACTGGTTGTTAACCAGGTGAAGGATGTTTTCTGCGAGTTTGAATTCTCCGTATTCTGGCTGAAATTTTTGTTCGTAAAAACGGAATACGATAAAATTTAAAAAAAAACAAAAAAAAACTTTTTTTCCAAAAAAAATTACGGCAAACTTTTTTTGAAAAAAAACGAAAAAAAATGGTTTTTCAGTTTAGAAATTCTGAAAAAAAAATTTTATGTTCAGCATTACGGTAAATTTTGCTTTAAAAAAATACGAAAATTTTTTTTTGCAAAAAAAAGAAATTTTTATCAAAAATCTAATTTTGGTAAAAAAAATTACCGTGTTTAAAAAAAACCAAATTCTTTTTTCAATTTTTTTGCAAAAAAATAACGTTTTTTTGTAAAAAAAATTACGATTTTTTTCAATTAAAAAATAATTTTGGACAAAAAATTACAAAAACATTTTTGTTTTGACAAAAGTTGCAACGAAAACTCACAAAAGTATTCTCAAGACTCCAGCACCAAAAATCCTCGCAGTACCTGACCCAAAGTCCTCGGACAAAATCCACAACGAATACGCCAGCAATCGTAATCACCAAATCCATGAGTAACAGCTTTGTGATTTCCCTTCCAATAACCGACTCCCAGCAGAGATCTTTGGACGACGCCAACTTTTTGTACGTAATGGGCTCCTTGGTCTTCTCAATATCGGCTTCATTCGGGTCAGAAAAATTACTGCTTATCTCGGTGACGACTTTCCAGTCGCTGTCGGGTCCTATCACCCTGCTTTCGTACGAAGTGCCATTCTCAAAAGGGATATAGGATTTTCCCTTCTGGACCACAGCCTGCGGGTTGATGACCGACACGACGAAGGGTCCAAAGTTGGGGAAAACCGTTGTCCAGGCTTTCGGCGGGGCGGGAGGCGGAGTCGAGACAAAACTAGGAGGCGTGGCCAATTGACGGTAGATCAGGTCTGCGTTGTTCCCCTGAGGGGCGCCTATCTGGTAGGATATCTGTCTTGCCTGACGTCCGACAACTTCGTAGGAGGCTTGGTCAGGGTGGTAAAGGTCGCTGAGATGGAGGTCGAAATCCGGGGAATTCAATTCTGCGAGCGTGGAATTAACGTCGACTACCTGGAGATTACCGAGCATGGCGTAGAGCGAGAGGATGAGTGTGAAGTAGTTCATGATGAAGAGGGTGAGCACGCGTGCCATTTGACATTTTAGCGCCTGCCGAGGGTGGTATTTTTCCATGCCGCGGCCGATGAGTTCGAAAAGGTTTGGAAAGACGAGTGTGATTAGGGGGACGGATATTGCTAGGGCGTTCTAAAAAAAATACGGTCAATTATTTTTCTAAATATTTTGTATCCCAAATTTTTGTTTAAAATTTTATTTCGTATTTTTTATCGCAAATTTTTGTTTTAAATTTTAGTTCGTATTTTTTTCTAAAATTTTATTCCAATTTTTTTTTAAATATTTACGTTTTTACAAAAAAAATTATTGAAATTTTTTAGATTTTTTTCTAAAACCAGTGAAACTTTTTTTCTAATTTTTGTATTCAAATTTTTTTTGTGTGTTTACCGTAACTTTTTTTCCGAAATTCTACCGTGTTTTTTACTTGAAATTTAATCAAACATTTTTTTGACCGGAAACATTCTTTCGAGCGTTCAACTTTTTTTTCGTAAAAAAATCCAAAGATTGCAAAAAGTCTATTTTTCCAGAAAACCCCCAAAAAATCAAAAATCGCAAAAACATTCTATTTTCAATGCTTTCATTTTTTGCGGCGTTAATTAACGGGACAAAATAAATTTTACAACACCAGACATGTTGTCATCGTCGCCGAAAGAACACCTGTTTGTTTGCTACAAGCACGACAAGTCGATAGGGAGGTGTTCAATAAATTATCCGCCAATTATCGAATCAATTTTAATCCCAATGCAATGTGCAAAGCTCGACAAACCTGCTGCCAAAAGCTGTCTTCGCGGCTCTGCAGTGAACACCAGTAAATGATGAGCCCAGAACCGATGATGAGCATGCCGATAAAGACGTTGGCAAATATTCGTCCCATGACCAGGAGGCATTCCATCTTGGAGTGCATCTTGACTTTGTACTCGTTTATCGCTTCCTAGAAAATTTTTTATGAATCCGGAAAAAATTTGAACATTTCGAAAAAAGTTTGAAATTTTTTTTGGGTTCAAAAACGCACTCTGATCTTGTTGACATTGGCCATGTAAAGATTGCTAGCAGTCTCCGGATTAGCCAGGTTGTAGTCCCATCCGGTGAACATCTTCCAACTGAAAACGTACTGCTCCGTCTTCCCGCTCGCCAGCTTGGATTTCCTAGCATTCGCGGCCATCTGTCTCAGAATGGCAAAAAAAGACAAGCCAATAACGCAGAGATTGACCATAAAATACGCCAACGGCACGCGGTACTGTATGGTATCGCCGAAGAAGGTCTCGGCGCTGTAGTAACCGTAGAACATGAGCGAGTACTCTGCGTGGCCTCCGAGATCCCAGATAACGTTGAGCTCGTCAGCGTGGGGACGCATGCTTTCGGGCATGACTTTGAAGTGCCGTGTTCGATTGAATCGGATGGGATCGTTGCGGGAGTCTGCCAGCCACTCGGGTACGACGACGAACATGACGATGATGAGACTCACGAGGATGTCGACTCCTAGCACCCATCGCAGGAATGTGAAGTAGGACGAAACGACTGAACCGTAGTGACCTAAAAAATAGATTTGGAAACTCCAATATTCGAAAAATGAAAAATTCCCTTCGAGAACCACATTTTTTGAAAGCCCGCCAAAATGGCTTGCGCGTGAGTATTTTTGATTCTCACAGCGAAAATACTATTTTTTCGTGGTGAGACAACTGCATGAGTGTTCAAAAATTCGAAAAAATAAAATCCCTTCGAGAACCTTATTTTTTAAATCGAGCTAAAAAATCCAGCGCGTGCGCATTTGTTTTTCTCGAACAGAAAATAGTATTTTTTTCGTTCCGAGACCACGTGTGTTTTTTTTTTGTTTTTTTACTTACTTTCAATTTTGCGAATCTTAGATTCCCATGGAATAAGGTATATCTTTACATTGGCGAGCCAGCGTGCGAATTGCTTGAACCGCTTCTGGAACTCCTGATGGTAAAGATGAACCTTTGAAACCCGTGCTTCCTGTCTTTGGAGATGCCTCTGCGCGACCTTGAGTGTCCGCCTCTTGCGCTTCATGTTCCACGGCTGGCACCTGAGCTTTCCAATAATTTCCTTCTTCTGCCGTATGGCAGCCAGGAGTTTCTCCTTCGAAACGTGTTTTTGGCCTTCTTCATCGCCAAAATCCTGCGAGCTAAACAGCCTCGACGAATACCTCCCCGACTGCCGTCGTCCACCAAAACTGCTCGAACGTCGAAAGAGCGAAAATAAATCCACGAGCACGGATGATCGCCTCGAGAGCCGTGCTGTAGAGTTTTCCTCTTCTCCGCTGGATTCAAAGACGGAAGAAGAAGCATTTGCAGATGCGCCATCGTCGTCGTCGTCTTCGCCGTGTTCGGGGTCCGAGGTGGGATGACCTTCGTCGCCTCGGGAGAGAGAATCGTACTCGTGGCCCTGGTGCCGGCGCCGCTTTGACCTCGCCTGGTCGACGGTCAGACCGTTGCTGCGAGACCGACGACCGCCTTCCTCGGGATCCGGGGTCCCCGATCGACCCTCGGTGCCTTCGGTGCCGCTCTCGCTGAAGTAGCGCCGCAGCCGGCTTAGGTAGTTCCGCATTCGTCACGGGGAAGTTTGTCGGTCAACGCGGAGACAATAACATTGATATTGATAGGGACTGAAAAATACAAAATTACGGTATTTTACGTTAAAAAAATTAAAAACTGCCAAATTGTAAAAAATTATGAACAAAAACTGTCGTACATTTTATTTTCTCCACGCAATATAAAAAAAATTTACGATCAATGATGTTAAAAAAATATAAAAAAATAACGGTTTTTGAATTCAAAAACGAAAATTATAAATTTCTTTTTTAAAGTTAAAAAATTATAAATTTGTTACGATAAATGCTCTCTTTCAAAAATCTTTTCCGAAATTGTTCCCCAAAAAATAGTCAAAAAAAAAGGTCAACGCAAACCCCCAAAAAAATCTTTTGTAATTGAATCTCGGATCCTGGCACGGCCCCCCAAAAAAAGCATCATCCATGTTCGTTGAGCAAAAAAAAAAGTTTTTTTTTAACACGCGGCTCGTCCATAAAATCATCGACTAAATAGCAGCAAACACCCGTGAGTCGAGGTCGTGCGTGCGTGCCTGCCGAACGTATGTATTTTAGAAGAAAAAAAAAGAAAGAAAAAAATTTGTGGGAACAATTAGGGAGGATGTGACAACACGCCCGTCGGGCCTGGAAGTTTTTGTTCATTATCGCATTATTGCCTTCTAATCCGGGCGTATCACGCCCTCCCGGGCTGGAACGCAGCGGCAGGCGGACTGGCGTTTGCTGCATCCCTCCCTCCCGGCTGGGACGGACTCGAATCAATTCAACTCTCATCCCGAGCCGAGCGGAGTCGGGTCGGTGACAGGTAGGCAGAAATTGATTGGTCAATGACAAAGCTATCGTTTACGTAGTATTTATGTATGTAACGTCGATGTTTTATCTGTTACATGAACAAAAAATGGAAAATCCTAAAATTTGGCAGACGAATGTCACGTAGAATTTACAATTTAAAAAAAGTAAAAATTTTTGATTCCAAAATAAAATGTATCCTCTAATTTTTAATTTTTGAAATTGCAAAAAAAAATTGTTGGCAAAAATTCAGAACTTCAAAGATCAAAATGCAAAGTTGAAAAATGAAAAAAAGAAAAAAAATCGGATGACGTTGTGCACGTTTAAAAAAATAAAAACGTCACAAACTTTATAAACTGTCACTTCGGAGTTTGAGGGCAAAATCAGGACGTAAAATAATTTGCAAAAAAAATTTAAACATGCTTTCGTCTAAATTTTTTTTGGTTACTGAAAAAAAAATAGGCAACAAAGCGAACCTCTAAAAACGCTATTAAAAAAGTAATGTGAAAGCAATTGATTGATCCATTGAAGAAAAAAGTTTTCATCGAAAAATTTATACAAACTAAATAACGATTTTGCATGGCTTTCTTTTCTTTTGGGTGATTTTTGTGAGAAACAAAAGTATGCTAACCAGGGAGACAAAAAGTACTTCAAAACTATCAAAACAAGTCACGCAAAGCATTTGAAATTAAAAAATCGCGCGCTTCAAAGTTTTGTATGGTCTCGAGGGGAATACATTTTTCCCGCAATTTTCATCGAAAAAATGTTGTTGTTTTTTTGCTTTTTATTCTGTTCCGACTGTTTTTATAATTTTCCCGGGAGAAAAACGTAAAAAAACGCCACCGGTGTTTTCCAGTTACATAAAAAAAATCAGAGCAATTTGCCAAAAAGTCGTCAAAAAACATAGTATAACACAAACATCCTCATAAACTTTAATACTTCCGCAACCTAACATAAGACAACAAGGTAAAAATATGTCAAACATCAGACATGTCAAGGAACCAATTTAACGAACACAAAATGGCATGACACAATCATCGAAAACTGCCACCAGCCCAGTCTCGATCGCATAATGCTGGGAGAGGGAAGCGAGCGCCTGTGGCTGCCGCTGCGACCACGGCCACGGCCACGGCCACGGCCACGACCGAGGCAAAATCGACGCAATACCTGTCCCCCCAGCCCTGTCTAGTGGCTGGCAATCGTTTGGGGGACCTGCAGTTCGTTCGGGCAGAACAAAGCAGTCACAAATTACGCCGACCACAATTGTCCCCCGGGCCAGAGAAGCGTCGTCGTCATCGGCCGATCTCGATCGCCCGGGTGCTGTCAAAAAGGAAGCACAGGCACTTTGTCTACTCTTGTCCCCGTCCCTCTTCTACCACTCACAAAAAAATGATATTCACCGGTAATTGAAATGTCAATCCCAAGTAATGGACATGTCAATCGTTTCATGCAATAATAGACAAGTCCATTCCCTCGGGTTGAATAGATAAAGTCCATTATCCTTGAAAGACAATGTCCATTCCCCAAAGCTTGGCAAAGTGTCATGAATATTCTTTCGCCGCGATTTCGTTCTGCTCTGATCCCATTCCACCCACGCGTTTTGCTACAGTATGCCACTTCTATTTACCAACGATATCATACATATAAACAATAAATTACATTCAAACAGACAAAAAATTACGTTGTCGAGAGAACGGTCACTTGATCCGATTGATTCGACGAGAGAGAAGCTTGAGGACGATTCCGAAGATGTCGATTTCGGCGGCGGCAATAACATTGGCATCCTAAAAAATGAAAATACTTCATGAAAAAAATGGTCTTGAGGTGCATGCATGACATGTGTTTTTCTAACAAGTTGTATAGTAGTGCTTTGGCAAGGCATGCAGTTTTGAAACGCCGTATCCAATCGTCATCAACCTATTTTTCCCCAAACTCAAACGCCAACCTCAAAATACTAACAACACGCAGAATCAAAACCACAACATTGCCAACTGACGACTATACGGTTTTGTTAGAAAAACACATGTCATGCAAACCCCAAACAGTAAATATTACCCGAGCAAAATTCTTACCATGGTTGAAGTCAATCAACAATTCGTCTATGTAGCACAGCCGTTGACGGCGAGCAGAAAATATACGACGGAGGGAAACAACATAGCAGCAAAGCACTTATAAACAAACACAATTGAAAACATGAATGAAAACGATAGGACAAAAATTATTATAATTTTAAGTTCATAATGCGAGAAGGCGCAAAAAATCGCGCCGAGAATCACGATAAGAAGAAAAAATGACAAAAGCTCGTTTTCGACTTTTGTCATTTTTTCAAACCCATCGCCACAAACACTTGCAAATTATTTTGCATTTGTTTTTGTTTTCTAATGGACTTAACATTCTCACACTTGAAAGCGCAAGTGTGAGAATTGAAAGCGCCGTTTGACACCCGGGCTGGCCACCCTGTCAAACGTAGGCTAAAAAAAAATGTCTAGATTCCGGCTCAGCGTCGCTACCATCAACGCACGCTCACTGCTGACGGATTTTGAAGAGGCCATTCGCAAAACGCTGACGACGTCGTTCTTTTCTCCCACACTGGCGAAGAACTTCAGGAAATGCTGTCGGATATGGCCATCATCTGCAAGGACGTCGGACTGGAAGTCAACGTCAAGAAGACGCAGTGGATGGTACAGAAATGGCGGGATCAGCGACCTATCTCCTCCGGACTTCTCCTCAAGGACATCGAGGACGATTTCGAGCTCTCCCTCCACTTTACGCTGGGTCGATTCGCTCAACTCGGTGTTCAACAAGACGAAAACCAGACCACAGCAACGATGGGAAGAAGAAATCGCGACCAAAACGAATCGAGACATTTACACCTACGTGGACATCATTTGTGCCTCCTAACATCTGGTCTAATGATAACTAACCACTGAGTAATGGTGAAATAAATAAATAAAAAAGTCTTTTCAATTTAATGGACATTTTTCATTTAAAACACAGATGCAAATTAGTTTGCATCTGTTTTTGTTTTTTTGAGGGTCAAAATCTTTTCAATATAAAAGACATTTTCCATTTCTCAAATTTTGAATTTTGTCTTTTACGGGTAAAAGTTTTTTTCGAGAATTAATGGATTTTGTCCATTGCGGGTAATGAATTCATTTTTAGTAAAACATTTTTGTGAGCAGAGACAAAAAAACATGTAGAAAAAAATTTAACATGGGTTGTTCTTACACCAAAGGCATCGGCAATTGCAAAGTGAGTATTGGAGCCATTTTTTGTCCCGGCGATCAAAAGAAAGGCGCAATCGATCAAAAAGCAGTTGTAGATGGCATTTAGACAGCCAGGCCCTCAGCCAGGTCACACAGAAAGTACACCTCTGGGACACTGGCGATCCGTCATTTTGGCCATTTACTCGTTTTATGGGAATTCAAAACCTTCTTTGATGCGAGAAAAAATCAAAAACAAAATTCTAACATCAATAAAAATTTTTTTCTACAAATGTAAATACTAAAAGTAAATTGACCGGTCGGAAAACCTGAAGGGATCAAAGTTACACCGGTATTGAGGATCGAGGACAGGCGATCGGTGACCGGTGACCGGGGATCGCAGGGTGTGAGGTGACAGCCGGGCCGGGGTGGCCGCGTGATTGACTTTGCGCCCTCCCTGGCTCGCGAGAGGTCAGTCAAAAGTTTCGCACTGCAGCCGATCGAGTAAACTTTGCCGACTGCCGACTGAACGGGTGATTGCCCATACCGACACCTGGTTGCCGCGCTGGCGGCACCGGCGCCGGGGGGTGGTGACAAGTTGATGGATCGCCCTTGCACCTTTCTGGATAAAACTAATGTAAACTGTTGCCGTCTCGTCTCGTCCGCCGGAGATAACCTTTGTTCCAGAATTTTTGTTTGCCGCGGCAGACGGCAGACAGTCGAGGCAATACGGTCATAAAAGTCCAAACGGGACAAAGGTATTGGCTTGAAATTAACCTACTTGTTTGCTCGCGGGGTTGTAAAATAAATAGACTGTTGCGGAGGGGATTTTTACGGCATACAACCAGAGTAAAAAGAAAAAATATAAGTGGCTGGCCGCGAAAGTCGCACGGCCGGTAGGCCTGAGGATTTTAAAAAACTTCTCCTAGAAAAATCGGCAAAAAAATTTGAAGGTCGTTTTTTCGACAAAAACTATGATTTTGATTATTTCTGAGTGGCGTTCATCAAATTTTTTTTTGCCGTTTTCAAGTCGAACTTCTGTGCAGTAATATTTATTTTAATACAGTAATTTGCCGCCAGATTTCAACTTATTGTGCAATATTACATTCTTCATTAGATTCGTCATCAAGATTTTGAGGCGTCTTTTACCCATCAAAGTTCCAAGAATCCATGGTTGTACTCAAAAAGCTGACACACTTTTTTCTCAGTCCGCGGTAAATTGGTGATAAGCAACCCTCCGCTAGACATTTGACATGCACTGTTCAAAACTGCACCCTAAATGACGTGCATCATTTGTAGTAATCAAAACACATTCTGTAAAACATTTTTGATGATCACAGGGTTGAACTCGCTTTGTTTGCAGTTTGATAATTTTTGACCGGAAAGTAGTATCACAATGACATCAACATTAATGATTACCGCCAACGCAGAGGTGCTTAACAAACCTCTTATAAAAAGGTACTTTTTACAAGAAAGCCTTATGTCAGAAAGAAAACGTCGCCATGGCTCGGTGCAACTGGATATTGTCAATTGTTATCTGCCTGGCGGCTTCGTCCCTTGGATTACAACTTGACAGGATCGCCGATGTCGTAGCAAAAGCCCGTGAACCAAGAATCCGGGATGATGATTTCGAATGGTTTCACAGAGTTATCAGTACCGTATCCGGCGGATCCGTGCACGCGGAATTGGCTAAGGCGATTGATTTCAACTCTACGATTCCTTTGTTAATCGGAAACCTGACAACCGAATGCCTTGAGGATGTGATCGTAATCGGACAAGCTGTATACAAATTGGCGAACAATCAGTCTTCTGACATGGAAGAAGTTTTGCTGCAAAGTATGTTTTCTGATGTCGAAAGTAATTTGAAACGTAAATTTTCAGTTGTGGACTCAAACGGCGCCCGAGGAGCCGGCGTCCTTCGCGGAGGATTGACATTCTACGGTTTCAAGCAGGAATGTGATCTCGTTAATTACAAAGTACCAAGTCGAGATCGACCTCTTACGACCATGTACTCTCGTGCGTATATCAATTCTAAGCTGGCCGATAAGGATACTGTAGGAATCTGTCCGGGAGACAGATCAATTCATTACGATCTCTGCCAACCGGCTTCCTGCACATCTGAAGATCTCGAATTTCTCATCGCTTTTGCCTTGAACTTGGCGAATATTACCGTAAATCCAGTATGCGCCGTGGTAAGCATGGATGACGTGGCGATACCGTACACTTATGCTTCATGGATCGTCGGTGCAGTAATCATAACATTCATCGTGCTCGTTGTCTTCGCAGGCATTGTTGACTACTTTGCAGTCGTAGACCGAAAAAGCACATCAATCCCTGTCAAAGTAGTACTTGCTTTTTCGTTCTATACAAACACCTTGGAAGTCTTGAACATGTCAGAATCCAGACCAGGCCAGATAACACCCCTCAACTGTGTGCGTACCTTGTCCATACTCTGGATTATTACTTGTCATTCAATTGGCGAAGTAACGGGAGTAATATACAATATTTTGGATTTCCTATCCATCATTGACTATCCTTTTTTTCAACTTTTGCAAAACGCGTTTTTCTCCGTAGACTCATTCTTCTTCATGGGAGGTCTCATGGTGTCCTACATGTGGTTCAAGAATTTCAACAAAGACCGAAGAGTGTTAACCGACGGCCGAAGTTGGGTCATGTTTTACGTTCATCGATATTTGAGGTTTCTATTTTGTCTGTCAAGCAAAAAAAATTTGATTAAATTTGTTTTTAGATTGTCTCCACCGTATTTCATGACAATTTTTTTCTACACGTATCTCATGCTACCGTACCTGAGCAAGTTTCCTGCTTACCTCAGATATCCGATCTCGCAGGACGGGTGTCGAGATTATTTCTGGCGCAACTTGCTGTACATTAATAATGTTTATGACCTAAAAAACGCCTGTATAGGACCGGCATGGTATCTCGGAGTGGACATGCAACTCTACATCTTTTCGCCGCTGATTTTGGTCCCCCTAGCGCTGCATCCCTACGGAGTCGTCGTACCGGCTTTGTTGTGGTGCCTGTCTACCGCTGCTAACATTTTTACGATTGTTGACAACGATTGGAGTGCGACGTATCCTGTCAGACTGGCAGACCTCACAAAAGACAACCAGGGATACTATCAATTTGTCTACTGCGCGGCCTGGATACGCTGTCCAGTGTACATTCAAGGACTCGTGCTTGGATGGTTTTTGCATCATGTTAAGGGTCTAAAAATTCCAAAAATGATAAACGCGGCTCTAGGGGGCCTGGCGCTGGCTTTGATGCTCACCGTGCTTTTTGGGCTGTTCGACTACAACAAGGGCGGTGAACTATCACTGTTTTGGAGAGCCACATACTCGGCTTTTAGCAAACCCGCCTGGGGATTGGGTCTCACCTGGATTGTTACCAGCAGCTTTTACGGCTATGGAGGCCCTATCGATCGATTCATGTCGTGGCCAATTTGGAATCCACTCGGCCGACTTTCGTACTGCATGTACCTTGTCCATTTCTTAGTACTTGCCCTGTTTTTCGCGTTGCCAGAAAATGCAATTTATTACACAAATTTTTGGCCTGCTGTAAGTTAAATTTTTTGATAGTTGTTTTAACAAAAAAAATTGGCTGATTTGTAGGTCATCTTCTACGTCATCCCAGTAGCCGTTTTGTCAGTTGCGGTAGCGTACATCTGGTCCGTGCTTTTCGAGATACCAATTGGAAAACTCGAAGCTATTCTTTTACGACCTCCCGAAAAAACTGAAAAACGAGTATCAGAAAAAGTGGATGTCGAAGATCCGTGGACAACTCAAGATAATTTTTCAAAAAAACTGTAAATAAATATAATGAATCACTTGTAAAATTATGCATATAAAAATAAAAAAATGGTAAAAAAAATTTAAAACATTTCTGGAAAAATAAAAAAAAATGTAATTTGAGTGTTGCAGAGAAACCAAAATGCACTTCCAAATTTTCTAATTTTGGGGTATTCATTTAGTATAAAATATTTTAACAATCCAAAGAATTCCAAAAAAAACCACACAATCCCTAAAAATAACCAATAGTCAGTGAGTTCTTTATCCCGCAAAATAGTAATAATAATCAATCGCGTACAAAACAATGATACAAGATGACAGGAATAACAAATAATAGTAAGCGATATAAGCGTCGCCGAAAAAATCGAAAGGCACGTTCGGTTCGGTTCATTTCTCATCCTTCTTTTTTTTCTTTGTTCTTTGGCAATAATACAAAAATAGACATTCACAGACGGTATTCATAGACAATGGGTTACGTTAGTTGGAAGGTTATTAGTCTTCTTCTTGTCCGACAACATTCGTCATCCAATCACCGATGACCGTTTGCGACGAGGTATTGTTGTACTTTTTGAACCATTCGTGTTCCTTAAAAAAAATTCGGTAAAAAAATTTTGAAATTGCATAAAAAAGTATAACAAATTTTGAATGTTACAAAACGTAATACTTTGTCGCAAAAATGATGTTATGCAGCGCGCATGAAGTAACATAAATTACGATTTTTTATATTATGCGAAGTAACATTGCAACAATCTTTCTACCGTAACGCAATAAACTCAAAAAAAACAACGTTACTCGCTCAAAAAAAACTACCCACCATAATGTCGTCGTAACTGGCACGCATATCCGGATTCTTTTGCATGCACGATTCAACAAACTTTTTCATGAGTGGCGAGTAGGATTCCGGCAGCGTGGGTGGTTCGTGTTCAGTAATCATGACCATGAGGTGAAAGGGTGACTCGAATTTGAGGGGATAATCGAGGGCAGCGAGTTCGATGAGCGTCATGCCTAGCGACCAGATATCAGCCTTGGCACCGTACGTTGTGTTTGACTGCAGGCGTTCGGGTGAGAGGTAGGCCATACAACCCATCGACGTTGTCGAAGCAATCGAATCGATGAGTTTACCCGCAATACCAAAATCACAAAGTTTAATATTGCCTGCCCAATCGATGAGAATGTTTGACGGCTTGACGTCACGGTGAATCATGCGCTAAAAATAAAAAAGAAATAAATATGCCATATTTCGGTCAGGTCTCGAGACGAAATGTCCCAAAAACTACTCACATGAGTATCCTTGAGGTATTTGAGAGCCTTCACAACATTGATCGTAACGTGGCCAAGCACCTGTTCGGGGAACGTTATATTTTGCGGTTTCAAATGCTCTTTGTATAGCTTTTCAAGGCACATGGTCATTACCTCCATGCAAATGTACACGTAATCCTGAAAAAGTATACGGCATCAATAATATCGTAACAACTGTAATTTATGCAAGAAAAACTAAATTTGAGAAAGTAAAACTCAAAAAAAGTCAGATTACGCTAGCCTAAAATCAAAAGTATCGTAATAAACATGAAAAGTAATATTTTATCAAATTAAAAATGTTATCCGACGTAACAAAATTTTAACCCAATGACCGTATTCGAAGTAACATAATAAAATTTTTTGAACGTAACGCAACGGACCAAACGTAACAAAATACGAGCTTTTGACCGTAATAAAAAGTAACAACAACATTTTTTTCATCAAAAATATTGTTTTTTAACATTCGCTTCCATATAAAATCCATAAATTCCACCAAGAAAAACTCACATAGGTAAGAATGTATCCCAGTGATTTGACAATGTAACGACAGTCATTGGAGTTCTTGATAACCTGTAAATCCGTAAAAATACGTCGACGCTCCTGATCGTTGTCTGTTAGCTTCATTTCCTTGACAGCCAAGACTCTGTTATCAAGCTGACGTTTTGTAACATTTCCACACGTACCACTACCAAGATCATTCAGAATTTCAAGTTGATCGATACGAATTCCGGTATAGATTTGCGTACCAATTTGGATACGACCCGAATTGGATAGGATTTCACGCTCCATGATTCCCTGTCGATCGGGATTGTGTCCTCCTTGAATGTTGTACACTAAAAATTTTTATACAAAAATATTTTTTGACAATACAAAAAATATTATCTTGAAACGATGATTTTAAAAATCTATATGTTAGGCCTACGAAACAGCCCCAGGGAGATTAGGTCTAAACCCTGTGCAGATAGTTTTGTTAGGCCAACACGAAGAATGTAGAGTGCTGGAAAAAGTTACAAGAAAAAAAAAAATGTAGAGTGCTGGAAAAGTTATAAAAACAAATTTTTAAAAATTTCCCGTCGGGACCAAAGAAATTTCTACAAACAAATTTTCCCGCAAAGACCCAATTTTTTTTCCCGTCGAGAAAAAACTTCCATTCAAGAAACAAGTATAAAACAAATTTTCCCATCAGGACCAAAAAAATTCTAAATAAAATTTTTCCTCTAAGACCTCAAATTTTTCCTGTCGAGACCATAAAAAATTTCCCGTTGAGAAAAAACTTATGTTATGGAGTTTCTCTTCAGGACCATAAAAAGCTAAAAAAACTGTACCACCAGGACCAACTTTCGTTTCAGGACAAACACAAAAAACATGGAGAGCAAAAAAAACTAACTGGCTCGTCGAGGAACGGGACACGTTAGAGGGCCTTTACTTTTTCCAAAATCAACGGGACGCCGGGGGGTATTGTGAGTACTATGGCTCGAATTTGATTTTGGATCTTGACTAGTCGAGCGACGGGGACGACGACTAAACAATTTCCATCGACGCCAACGTTCTTCCCACTCTGAAAGTTCGTTTTTGATAACAAAAAAATATTTTATTTCTTCTTTTTTTTAAAATCTTTTTTTTCAACATTTTTTTTCAACACGATAACGTTAGGGAAGGATAAGCAAAAGAAGACAGATACATATTTTGTGGAGACAAAAAATCTGGATATGACTGCTTTGGATGCGCGTACCTGCGCATTTGTCATCAATCTTCTTTTTGGGTGACCAAAAAAATATGCTGACATGAAAAAAACCCCCAAGTTTACATACACACCCTGTGTCTTCTTCTCTGACTGACCGGTTGGTTGTCCTGTTCCCCTCCGACAGACGCCGCGAACGTAAAAATATCTGTATGTCTGTCGGACTGACTGGCTAATTGAAATGGTCATACATACGATGAACGTATGTATACGTATATGAGTCCACGTTCGATAACTAACCAACCAACTAACTATCCCGTCTGGTTTCCGCGTTATCACATCGCCTCACGCCTCTCTTGCTCTCGCGACCAACAAAGAACCGAACCAAAATGGAGGTCACAATGCATACACGTTTTTTTTCTCTTTTCTGGAGAGGAAGTAAAAACCAATAATGCTTATTTCATGTGCACCGGAGAAAAAAAAACAAACGAGAAAAGACCAAAAATCGTGATTATCATGCATGAGTAACAGAGTTTGGTAATTGTTGCACAGAAAAGTAACAACAAAAAAATCAATGCGGGACACAAAAAGCAATGTTTAGTGAATTTAAAACCTTCACGGACTTTTATTTTTCATATAGGCGGCATATTGGGTTCATATATCCTTCATATATAAATAAATCATATATGAAACATATATGATTCATATATGATTTACCCAAAATCAACCAAGTTTTGAAGTAGCATATGTGAATCATATATGTTTCATATATGATTGTGAAAAAATGGGGAATTCACATAACCTTCATATAAGTGGCATATATCCGGGGGATATGAAGCTTGGCAAAATGTGTTGGAGCATCATGATTCGTTGCAAGGTTCGGATTCGGAAAATTGTCATGTTTCTCGTTATTTTCAAAGACTGGAAGCCGTATCTCGTGTTTTAGTGTTGTTTTCGTTTCCTTTTTGTTGCGTTTTCGTAGGATTGCTATGTGTGAGCTTGGCTTACAAAGTATTTCGTACATTTGCGTTTTTTGATGCCATTGGGAGCTTCCATGGGAGGGGTCGGAGTATTTTAGGTAACAGCGTACTTCTGCATTTGCCTGGGCAGATGTAGAAGTAGTACTTCAGAGTCAGAGCTAGCGTCGTAATTGTTGGTACCTTGTTTTATGGCAAATGAATTATTTTTTCGTGCAGTTTTTGTATTTTTCGTGTTTTTTCATCATTGTAATGAGTGCCGTTGGGTACCCGACCCAAAATTTCGGATTTTTGGATCGGGTACTTGACAACGCTGCATTGTGATTTCAGGGACTATATTGCAACAGGAATATACTTTTTTGGTTCATTTGTATATATTCCTGATGTGTAATCGTTGATAAAATAAAAAATAAGAAAGTGTTTCTTTTATGATTTGCTGACAAAAGTTGCATTATGCACTTTAAACAATACCTTAAAGCAATTTGATGAGTATTTTGCTTTACCCGCACAATTTTCCACGTGGCGCCGCTAATATGGATCAAGGTTGGTTTTATAGAATAAAATAAAAGTAGCGAAGCTGATAATTATGTACAGAATAAATTATAATTGTTATGGAGGTGATGGGTTTCACAACCCCGTTTATATCTTTGTGACTCTTTTTTAATGACTTTTTTTGGCAGTGAAGGGAAACTAGCGGTTCAGAATTTGTTAATATTTGCCGTTCATAATTGCAAATAAATATTTTTTGACGAAGGAGAAACGGGTTTTAAAAATCCTTTTATATCTGCTTTTTTCTTTTTTTTGTCAAAAAAATAAAAAAAATTAATACCGCGTTGTCATCGGCAAACTCAATTTTTCTTGTAAGTTTTGTATTTTTTACGGATTTGACGTTTATTTTGGGCGAGGAAATTTTTTAACCTTCATTTCAGATCTTTCAGATAATTGCGGTGAGTTTTGTTACAAAAAAATGGAAAAAAAATTTCTTTGGCTTAATTTTTTTAGCAATTTTTCGTGAGTTTTTTTAATGATAAAATTTTTATACTAAAAATGGGAACAATAAAATTTCTATTTTTTTCATTTTTTTAGGTAACGGTGAGTATTTTTTTAATATAGGCTCATTAATTTTTGTTTTTTTATTTTCTTTAAAGTCACAATATTACACGTTTTTTTCTTATTACAGAGCAATATTCACGCATCAAACCAGCTGCTCTCGAAAAATACCGTTAGAATTCAGCAGTCCGACCTGACCTGTGACAACAAAGCCTAAAAATGTAAGTTTTGGCAAATATCATGTATTATTGGCTTCATAAACTTTTGCAGCACTCTACCAATCCGATAACGCTCACTCAACTTCATGCTACCGATCGTCATGACTTCGTTGTGGACGGAAGCCAAAGTTTTGCTAAGCATCCACAGCTAAAAACTGTCAAAAATGGTAGCCGGTGCAAAACTTTGCTCTTCCACCACTTCCAATGGAACGACCAACTTTTCGTCTCAAAATATCAAAAATTTGCATGATAAGTTTTGTTTTGGCACAACGAGCTCGGCATCCACAGTCGTCGACTGTAAAATGGTCGCTGACGCATCATTTGTGCCAAACATGTGTTTGTATGAATCACATATGATTCATATATCCCTACCAGCAAAAAGGAGAAAAATTTTCCTCAGAAGTATATATGAATCATATATACTTCATATAAAAATCATATTAAATTCACATATGCGGGGTAGGACATATTGGGGTAGGGTATATATGAACCCAATATGCCGCCTATATGAAAAATAAAAGTCCGTGTTATCAAACGTAATACTTTATCGTAAAAAAATATATTATTCAAAGTAATAAAACAAAAAAAACTTTTTAACCGTAACAGAATAAAAAAATGATCAAAAGTAACGTTTTAGCTAATATTGAACGTTACACGAAGTAATATGTCTTATAACGATTTTTTAACCGCAAAGCAATAATAAATCAAATGTAACATTTTTGAACGTAATGCTTGTTTGTTATGCACTGTTTTCAGAACAGCATAACATACATACATAAATTTTTCATCACAGCGCGCCAAAAATAACACTCCGGCACTGAGTTCGCCTGTGGCAACATAATAACGATTTTTGAATGCAAACTAAATATTTGGAGGCGTGCAAAAAGTATAAATCTCTTTTTTTTCTCTGGTTTCTGCATCAAAGATCAGGAACAAAAAATATATTGTTTCCGGAAAGTCTACATTTTGCAAATATAAATTTTTTTGTATGTAATTATGTTCTTATAAAAAATTTAGGAAATTCGAGTCTATAAAAAAACTAGGAAGTAATAACTCGTCAGAATCGGCAATTTCGAGCTCGCATAACCTATGTCAAGGGAGACAGGCAACCAACCCTTTCCTTCAGACAACAACCTCACTCACACATACACTCAAATCTCGTCTGTTGTCTGTCAATCTAATCCGCTAAGCCAAGAAGCAACCAGCACCGCCTTCCTACAATTCAGGAAAAATATTCATCCTCGGCATCTCTTATCCGCGTACTCAGAAGCCTATCAACTGTTCGTCAACAAAAATCGTGTTAGCGATGAAAAAAATCGAGAAGCCGGATAAATGACCCAGCAATTGAATAAATAAATAAATATATATAAATATAAAAATTGATTTCCAACCGAGAAGTCGTTGGTGAATGGGCGAAAAAAGCGATGACGCAGTCGACGAAATCGTCGACGTTGACGGAGGCGTCGTCGCCGTTGACGACGTCGTAGCCGTGTCTGGTTGGTGGTGGCGAGGCGTCGTCATCATCGTTGTTAGCATAATTAACAAATAATCATCCACCGTCGTTGTTGGAGTAAAGTGCCATTGACGGGCGGTGGTGCAGGAGGTGAAAATACAGGTGAAGGCCGGAACATTGAATCAATCGAATTTGTTGGTCTCCGGAGACAAAGAAGAAGAATAAAACAGATAAAAAAATTGTCCGACAGGGCGTCAAAAAAAATTACTATTACACAAAAACTCTGTAGGCGATGACGGCAACGAAGTCAGCGAAGACGACGACAACGACGACGGCAGTGGCGAGAAGTAGGGTGCACGACAAGACTAGTACTCGGCTCGGTTGGCACTCGCGTTGTGTTCCTTCGTTCGCTTTCCTTTTTCTCGGCCTCGGTCGGTCTCGGTCTCGGGGTCCATGCATGCACAACATTCGAAAGCGTCCCTTTTGAGCACATCCATACTTGCCTCGCAGACTGGGCCACAGCCAGCCAGCGGCGGAAGGAAAACGGAACGCACCCCCAGGCTAGACCACACTCACTGGGCACAACCAACCGCAACCACACACTACGATGGCACAGAGAAGAGGCCATTTTAGGACAAACGAGTGACAAGAGCGCGAGGAGTAGGGTTCCCATCCCCCCCCCGTTTAAATTGCGGGGGGGATATACGGGGGGGAAATCTTCACGGGGAGTAGAACGGGGAATTTCACGGGGGAGAAACCGTTGCGGGGGGGGATACGGGGGATTACGGGGGTTACGGGGGAGGTAGTTTTCCAAAAACAGTTAGATGCCCACGCGCGCTGCGCATTGCACGCATGTTGCGCTGTTTTTTGTTTTCAAAATCCGTGTTCAAGTTTATCCCGGAGTAAAATTTGTCAATGGAGGGATATAAGTTCACGGGGAGGAGATGTTCACGGGGAGTAGAACGGGGAATTTCACGGGGGAGAAACCGTTGCGGGGGGGGAATACGGGGGGCTCCCCGCGGGGAGCTCCCCGGGGACCCCGCGGGGAACGGGGGGGGACGGGAACCCTAGCGAGGAGCACACTTTTTCGCAGGCTTCCCGCTCATTCGAATGGTCCCGTCCATTCCCGTCCCTTCTGGGGGAGAGAAGAGCAAAAAAAGATACTAGCTGTCGACAGCGACGAAGACGAATCATCATCTAACCAGCTCGTCTCCTCTTCTTCTTCCGGCACCCGCTCCGGCAGGCTGGCTGGTTGGTGTGTGACCGAACAGACTGACTGACAGCTAATTTGACCCCCAAGCCATCCAACAAGAACACGGAAAAGAAAAAAAGACTACTTCAACGTGAAATGCATCATAAAATAAAAAAAGAAAGAAAGAACGAACGAACGAACGTAAACGCGTTCTTTATAAAAACGCAGCCTAAAAACAACAAAAAACTATCGTAATTGTTACGTCCGAAAAAAAACAACTGCTACGATAGTAAATTTTTCATCAACGATGATAACGCCGCTACGGCACAAAATAAAATAAAAAGTAGAAGTAACATCACACCGCTCGGTTGGCGACGCTGTTTCGTTATTTGATTGGATACAACATGTACGCGTGCAAAAAAATAAAAAAAAAACGAAGAGAGAGGAAGAGGCAAAGAGAGAGAGTGAGAGATTTATTTCGTGATGAGAAAAAATTTCTACCACGCTCGAGCGAGGTATTGTGCGGCGCAACGTGCAGCGATTTGCGACGGTCGATTACCGAGTGAGCGACTGGCGCCTGTTTTATGGGTTTTCACTTTGATCGTTGAAAAAAAAAACAACATTGGTCAAAAAAGAGCGATCTATGTTGTTTTTGCCTAAACAATGGATACTTCCAAGCGAATGTGAGTTATAGTTGTTTTTTGTGGCTTTCTTCGAGGTTATTTTGTTTTTTTTTGTGTTTCAGTACGGCCGTAAGGTTTGTTGCTGGTGGAGCGGATTTTATCAAGGCAACATCGCAACTCGAGGTTTACAATAACAAGCTTTACGATGACTCGGATGGAACGTTTGCTCCGGCGACGCATGGGCCACTGGATTTGAGATTGGTGGGTTTTGGGGGAGGATTTGGGGTGGGGATATGTGTATGATATGATTTTCAGGGAACGTCGATCAAGAAGCACAACTGCGTAACATGCAAGCAGAACATGGTCGATTGCATCGGCCATTTTGGGCACATTGATCTCGAAGTTCCTGTTTTTCATGTTGGATTCTTTCGACTGACTATCAAGTTGCTACAGTGCGTTTGCAAGGTTTGTTTTGGCTTTTTTTGGGGGGTTTTATGGGCCTAAAATGCATTTTTGGGCGTTTTTTTTTACCTAAAAATGGGCTTTCTTATTAGTTTTGCTTTTTTAGACGTTTTTTTGCGGTTTTATACTCCTAAAAACGCATTTTTTGTTTTTGTTTCATAAAAAATTGTTATTTGTTCAGTTTCGGCTTTTTACCCAAATTCTTATAAAAAAGTCACTTTTCTCATAGTTTTGCAATGATCAGTTTTTTTTTGGATTTCATGGGCTTAAAATTTCATTTTGTGCTTAAAAAAGTGTTTTTTGATCAATTTCGACGTTTTACCCAGTTTTTATACAAAATCTCATTTCAGCAATGTTCCGCGTCTCTTCTCACGGGTGCCACAAAGCAAAAATTCATATCCCAAATCACAGCTCCCGGCCTGGATTACCTGAAGCGAAAAGCCATTCACAAGAAGATTGTTGACATGTCGAAGAAAATCTCAATCTGCCCGGAGTGCGGTACGATGAATGGCGTAGTCAAGAAGGCCGCGGGATCCGTAATGAAGATTGCCCACGCCAAGTCACCGGATAGCCTTCAGTTTGACATCTATGCTGAAGAAAATCCCGAGAGTTACGTTTCAACGAAGTACGAGATTTTGGATCCTGATACGGTTTTTCAAATTTTCAAAAACATCAAGAAAGAGGTTTGTGATTTTGTTTTTCATTTTTTTGGCATAAAAATTGATTTTTGTGTAAATTTGTACATTTTTGGTAAAATTTTAGGATAAAAATTTTTCAGCAAAAAAATTGCACATTTTTAACTTTAAAATTGTTTTTTTTCCTAAATTTCAATTTTTTTCCGTTTTTGAGACGAAATTTTCTCGGCCAAAAATCTTACTTTTCAGGCCTAAAAATTTATTTTATTACTCAAATTTTATTATTTTTGATAACCAATTTTTCACAAATTTGCCCCCCAAAAATTTTCAAATTCTATGCCTAAAAAATCTTTTTTTGTTACCTAAATTCACCATTTTTTCCCGTTTTCCAGGATTATCCTCTCCTGATGGTCCGAAACGACAAATTCATGAACCCCTGCGATCTTATCGTCACCCGCATCACCGTTCCCCCCGTCTGCATCCGTCCATCTGTTGTGTCAGATTCCCGTGCCGGAACCAACGAAGACGACATCACGATGAAGCTTACCGAAATCATGCTCATCAATGACGTCATCAAGAAGCACAAACGCGAAGGTGCGCCATCCAAGAACTGGTCTGAGCTCTGGGATCACCTGCAGATTCAGTGCGCGTTGTACATCAATTCCGAGCTCAACGGCCTCCCAGTCGAAATGCAGCCCAAGAAGTTCATTCGGTCGTTCACCCAGCGACTCAAGGGAAAACAAGGCCGTTTTCGAGGCAATTTGAGCGGAAAACGTGTCGATTTCAGTGGACGAACGGTGAGTTGGGGTTTTTTATGGTTTTTGGGTGGAAAATATTGAAAATGAGATTTTGACGGATTTTTGGGGTAAAAATGATGAAAATGTGATTTCAAGGTATTTTTTTGGTAAAAACGTTGAAAATGTAATTTTGACTATTTTTTGGCCTAAACAAAAAAAAGATTTTGACTGATTTTTTGGCGTAAACAAAGAAAAGAAGATTTTGACTGATTTTTTTGGGGTAAAAACGTCAAAAAAATGTGTTTTTGGGGTGAAAACGTCTCAAATTGTAATTTTGGGGTAAAATCGTTGAGAAATGTGTTTTTGAAGTAAAATCATTGAAAAATGTGATTTTGGAAATTTTGTTTGTAAAAACGTTGCAAAATGTGATTTTGATGGGTTTTAGAGTGGAAAATGTTGAAAGATCTGATTATGAAGGTTTTTTGAGGTAAAAACATTGAAAAATGTGATTTTAGGTCATTTCCCCCGATCCGAACCTCAAAATCGACCAAGTTGGTGTCCCGGTTCTCGTCGCGAGAATTCTGACATTCCCAGAGATCGCGAACACGTCGAATATTGAATATCTCCGTCAACTCGTCAGAAATGGTGAAGAAACTTATCCCGGCGCGACCCACATCGTCGAGCAGTCGACCGGCAATAAACGCTACCTAAAATACGGTGACCGTAAACAGGCAGCCGAAAACCTCCAACTCGGCGACGTCGTCGAACGCCACCTCCAGGACAACGACATTGTGCTCTTCAACCGTCAGCCTTCGCTCCACAAAATCAGTATCATGGCTCACAGAGCGAAAGTCATGCCGCATCGAACGTTTCGGTTCAACGAGTGCGCGTGTACGCCGTACAACGCGGATTTTGACGGGGATGAGATGAATCTCCATCTTCCCCAGACGTACGAAGCCAAGGCCGAGGCCGCGACCCTCATGGGACTCAAGTACAACCTGATAACGCCGAGATCCGGAGAACCCCTCATCGCTGCGATCCAGGATTTCATCTCGGCGGGGTACCTGATGACTTTGAAGGACACGTTCCTGCAGAGAGGACAGGTCATGAGACTCGCTGCGACACTCATGGATAAGAATGAAAAGAAACAGCTCAAGATCAAACTGCCTCCGCCTGCGATTTTGGTGCCCAAACCGATGTGGACTGGAAAACAGGTGAGAATTTTTTTGAAAACATCAAAATTTGAATTTTTAATAAAAATTAAACTTATTTGCAATTTTTTGATAAAATTGAAAGTTTTTTGATAAAATATTGAGGCAGAATTTTTCATTTTTTAAATTGTACTGTTTTTTATTTTTTAATTAGGTTTATTTGTTCAAAAATACTAAATTTTTACATTTTTTTTTAAATTTTTGTACACCTTTTATGAATTTTTTCTGTGTACCAAAAAAAAATGTTTTTTTTTTCAAAATCGCGCTAAAAAACCGAATTTTTTAGGGGTAAAAAATGTGAAATTTCCATTTTTTACGGTTTTTGTAAAAAAACTTTTTTTTCTAACAAAATTAGTTTTTTTTGTGAAAAAAATATAAATTAATTTTTTTACTAAATATTTTTACGGTTTTATGAAAAATAAGTTTTTTTTAACCAAAATTTGCAACTGTCAATTTTTTTTCGGAAAAATCTCAAAATTTCAGTTTTTATGAAGAAAAAAGTTTTTTTTTTCTGAAAATTGTGTCAATTCCAATTTTTAGGTTTAAAATAAAAAATAATATTTATTTTCGGTTTTTCAGATGATCGAACTGATCCTGAACCCATTCCTGCAAGAAGGCTGCGTCATCAACCTGACAACCAAAAACAAGTCCTACTCGAGTGGCAACGAGTTCTGCCCCAAGGACGGCTACATTATCATTCGAAAGAACCGCCTCCTCGCCGGCTGCCTGGACAAGACGCTTCTCGGCAGCGGCAGCAAGACGAGCATCTTCTACACCCTCCTGAGAGACGTCAGCGAGGACGCCGCGATCGAAAGCATGTGGCGCCTCGCCCGGATGAGTCCGGTGTTCATGTCGATCCGGGGCATGACCCTCGGCATCGGGGACGTCAAGCCTTCGAAGGGGGTCCTCGAGGACAAGGCCCGGCTCCTCAAGGAGGGCTACGACAAGGTCGACGACTACATCGAGCAGTTCAACACGAATCGCCTCAAACCGGCTCCTGGACGGAATCCGAGGGAAACCCTGGAATCCCTGATTTTGCGTGAGTTGTCTGCGATTCGAGAATACTGTGGGTCTTCTTGTCTCGTCAATTTGCCCTCCCACAACGCTCCCCTGACGATGGCGGTCTGTGGATCGAAGGGAAGCTTCATCAACGTCTCCCAGATGATCGTATGCGTCGGCCAACAGGCTATTTCGGGAAATCGACCGTCTGACGGGTTCCCCGGACGCTCGCTGCCTCTTTTTGATTTTCACGACGATTCCCCGGTCGCAAAGGGTTTTGTCGAGAATTCCTTCTTCAGTGGACTGATCCCGGCCGAGTTTTTCTTCCATACGATGGCCGGCAGAGAAGGTCTCGTCGATACGGCGGTCAAAACCGCAGAAACCGGGTACATGCAGCGAAGACTCGTCAAATGCCTCGAAGATCTCGCCAGCAATTATGACAAAACGGTGAGGACTTCGACGGGGGAAATTGTGCAGTTCATCTTCGGCGAAGACGGCCTCGACCCAGCGTGCATGGAAGCCAAGTCGGGGGCGGTTGTCGATTTTGAACACGTCCTCGAGCACATCAAAGTCATGTACCCGTACAAAAAGGAGAAACGCGGACACATGATCGCTGCACTCGAACTTCTGAAGCCGAAATTGGCGAAATTGTCGGCGCAGGTGAATGCAAAGTTCGTCGATGACCTGAAGCAATTTATCGCGAAGAAGGAAATCGAAGCGAGGAACCAGGCCGAGGCGAAGGGAATTCCAATCCCCGATCAGGCGGAATTCATCGCGAGACATTCGCTGAACGCTGAACAATTGGTCCAATTTGTGGATTTGTGCTCGTCGAAGGCGAAGAAAGCGGTCGTTGAACCGGGAACGGCGGTTGGAGCGATTGCGGCAACGTCGATTGGGGAGCCATCCACCCAAATGACCCTCAAAACATTCCATTTTGCGGGTGTCGCGAGCATGAACATCACCCAGGGCGTTCCGAGAATCAAGGAAATCATCAACGCTGTCAGACAGATTTCAACGCCGGTGATTACGGTGGAACTTGCCGATCCCCTGGACGAAAGACTCGCGAGAAGGGTCAAAGCGAGGATAGAGAAGACGACCCTCGGAGAAGTCTCGACCCACATCGAACAGGTCTTTGCCCCCGACGATTGCTATGTCGAGGTTTTATTGGATGCAAAGAGAATCCTCCTCCTCCAACTCGAAGTCACGCCTGAAACCATCGCGCAGTCAATCGTCGTGGCAAAGCTCCCGGTCAAGATCAAGATTAATCAGGTGGAAATCGTCAATAGCAGGCTCATTTTGATTCGACCCGATCCGAATGGAAAGGTGCCGCTCACGATGGCTATGCACTACCTCAAGTACCACATTGGCAAGGTTGTCATCAAAGGTTGGTTTTTTTAGAAAAATTTTATTTGTTAAAAAAATTTACAGAAATTAAAAAAAAATTTATTCCCTTTTTTTAAACTTTTTTTACTATTTGTTTAAATTTTTTAAAATTTTAAAAATAATTATTTGAAACAAATAAAAAAATTCTTTGAAACTATTATTTTTTAAATTAAAAAAATCAATTTGTGTTTTTAAAAAATACAAAAAAAATGACAAAATTATTTTTTGGATGAATTTGAAAAAAAAATTATTCTTACATGTCGTTGATTTTTACTTCAAAAACCTTACTTATTTAATTGATGAATTTTTTGGGATTTATAATTTTTTTATTTGTAAAAAAATTTGGACTTTTTTTAGGAATTTTCAAATTTTCTATAATTTCAATAAAAATATGTTTTTGTGAAAATAAAAATTTTTTGTTTATCCAAAAAAAATATAGGACTTCCGAACGTTTCCCGTTGCCTGATCCACGCGGATGAAAAAACCGGTAAATCCTTCAAACTCCTCGCCGAAGGAACGGACTACAAGCAGGTGCTCGCCATCCCGAACATCAACACTTGCAAGACGTCCTTCAACAACGCCCTCGTCGTCGCCGAGGTCCTGGGCATCGAAGCGGCGCGTAAGTCGATTATCGATGAAATCACCGGCACCATGGAGTCCCACGGCATCTCCCTCGACCAGCGGCATATCATGCTCCTCGCTGATTTGATGACTTTCAAGTTGGTTTCTTTTTCAGTGTTTTTTATATTTTTTTCTATTTAAATTTATTTTTCCAGGGGAGAAGTTTTGGGCATCACGAGAAACGGACTTGTCAAAATGAAAGAATCCGTGTTTCTGCTGGCTTCTTTCGAACGCACGACAGATCACCTCTACGAAGCCGCGTTTTACGGTCAAAAAGACAAGATTTCGGGTGTATCGGAATGCATCATCACCGGTAACCCGATTTCCATTGGCACAGGCATGTTCAAGGTGCTCTACAAAAAAGAGCAGGATTACGCGCCGTCCAAGCCGCTCCTGTTTGAGCGATCGTCGTTGGTTTCGAAAAATTGAGGGGCTCCTGGAGATTTTCTTGATTTCTCACCCGGGCTCTTGCATGGAATTCATTTTGTTGAGTTTGGTTATTTTACAAACAATTTGTTGTTGTTGTTAATGTTTTTAACGTAGGTTGTTTTAATGGAGGTCATAAAAATGAGTTTTGGTTGTGGATGGCGGAGATTGTAAGCCGATGTCGGTTTTTATGTTTGGTGCATTTTTTTGGACATAAAATTTGTTTTTAATAAAAAATGTTTTGATTTAGGTTTTTTTTTAATTTCTGTGGTTTACAAAATTTTTTGACAAATTTTGCATGATAAATTTTTTTTTAATTTTACGTTAAAAATTTTTTCCATTTTTTTGTCCCAATTTGGTGGATTTTCGATAATTTTAAATCGTTTGTTTTAAAAAAAATTTTGAATAAAATAAAAGAAGTTTTATTTTTTTATCGATTTTGCCACAAAAATTTTCATAAAATCGGCTACGGTTGTTCAACGTTTTTTTGTTTTCGAGTTTCCGAATTTTGCATAGCTCATTCCTAGACGTTGACGATTTTTTTGTTTGCAGAATCAGATCGCTTCACTTTGTCTGGCGGTGTGTATACGTCTGTTCTGTGTCTTCCATCCTGCGCTTATGGCAGCATCGACCAAACCGTGGCCTCTAGCTGCAACGATTCTCTCCGTCCCTGTGTGGTACGTCGTCGGCGTGCTCTTCGGAGCTCCTATTTTTGATAAATTCCTCCAAACTCTGATTTTTGGCGTTGTGCTCAGTTTTCTGACTGCTTTGCCGATTTCTCTCGTCACGTCCAACAAATTTGTTGCTGCCGATCTTATTTTTGGGCATCTGGAACAGTTAGTTTTTTTGAAAATAATTTTGAAAAATTAAAAAAAAATGTTTTGGGAAATAAAAAAAATGAAAATTTAAAAATTTGTTTTTAATTTTTGATAAAGAAAATTATTTTTTTCGAAAACTTTTTTTTTAAATAAAAAAAAATCGAAAATTGAAAAATTTTTTTTTTATTTTAGAAAATTTTTTTTTGTAAAATTTGTGGAACAATTTTATTTTTAAAGTTGAAAATTTTTTTAGTCAATCGATCCCCCAACGCCGAGCCCGTTTCGCGGCAGCAGGTGCCGTGCTAGGAGCCTGGCTCGGAGCCTTCGTCCTCCCCCTCGACTGGGATCGCTGGTGGCAGGCGTGGCCTCTGCCCTGCGTCGCCGGAGCATCCCTCGGCGCGGTTGGGGGTGTTGCGCTGTCCACGTTCCTGCCTTACTGTGATACTTCATCCAGTCGCGAAAAACTTTACTAACCCGGATCCGAGATGCACAAATCACAGAGAACACAATTCCACGAGCCAGGATGCATGATTTCACCCCTCATGAAATCGTTCAACTTTGCTCCTACTCTCCTCGGCGCTGCGCTTTTCCAATTTGATGACAACATTGGTCGGGAAATACGATGCATGGTGGGTTTTGACTTTGTTTTAGATATTTCTTGGTGTGATAATGTTTTTTGAATGTGGATTTAAATTTTTTTTGGATATGAATTTTTTTCGTAAAAAAAATAATGCAATTTTTGGATTTAAAAAAATCTGTTTCTATAATAAATTTTTAATATTCAACTAAATACATAGTATTAAAAAATTTAAAAGAATTAAAATTTAAAAACAAAAAAAATTTAGAAATAAGTTTTTTTTGGAAATTAAAAACCGCTGGAAAACATAAAACAAAAATTTGAAAATGAAACGTAAATTTTTTTTAGAAAATTACAATTTCATTTTCAAATTTTTGTTTTGTTTTTCAACGGTTTTTGATTTCCGAAAAAAAACAGTTTTCTGAAAATTTTTTTTCAAAATATTTTTCGCTTTTAAATTTTCGATTTTTTTCATTTTCTATTTATAAATATTTTTGTAACTTTTCTGTTTTTTGAATTTGTTTTTTTTCAAATTTCCAGAGAATTTTTTCTATTGTTAAAAAATAATTTTGTTATTCAAATATTTTTTCTAATTTTTCAGTACCCCCCAGGCATCTTCACCGACCACATGTTCACATCCAGTGAAATAATACTGATTCCTCGCAAAAAAGAGCTGTGTAACCGTCTGCTCATCGTCGATGTCGACGACTACCGCGTCATGTTCCAGCCGATCCACCTCTGCGACGACAAATACCCTCGTTACAACTTTTTCTTCGCTGTCGCCTTTCTCTTTCCCATCAAGGACGACGATCCCGAGAGCGATATCCGTCTCTACGAGGCGGTACTGCAGAAACTCGCTGACTACTTTGTAAATTTTGAGCTGGACTTTGACGTGCTCTCTGACAGATCCAAGGGCGACGCACAGGTGCTGCACATCATCCAGAGCGTCTACGAAGGACTCTCGCAGAGGGGCGAATGTTTTTTCGCGGCCGACGAGCGGACTCTCATCGCTCTGCGTCTTCTGCCGCCCTGCATCACGGAAAGACCCGAGCAGTACAACCTCTACGTAGTGCCGACCATCATCAGATCGTCGCTGCCGGCGATCGACGACCCGATGTACAACAAGCTGGATTTGGTATGTCGCAAGCTGCGAACCGCGATGAATGGCGTCAATACCTTCAAACACGTCCTGGATTCCGTGCCTGTCGATAACAATATCGTATCCAGGACTGTGCACAACCTAGTCTATTCGTTTACGGTTCAATTCATGCCACAGTTTTTGTACTGCTACTCGTACGTTGTGACGCCGGCTTTTCAGGCGTTTTTGTCCGCTGAAAAAACTCAGGAGGTTGGTTGGAGTTTTTGATTTGCAAATTTGTATAAAAAAATTTGGGATCTGTTTAGGATTTTTTTCTCATAATTTTATTTCGGGTCCTTTACAAATTTTTTTTTCTAAATTTTGGAACGCCCCCGAACATTTTAGTTTATTAGACAATTTTGACGTCCAAAAAAAATTTTTTCAAAAACTTTATTTTTCTTAGTTTTTTCGCATTTTCTTTTATATTCGCAAAACTGGATTTTTATTTAGAAACTTTACGAAATTAAAAAAAAATTTTGCAAAAAAAAATGAACATTTTCTAACATTTATTTTTGAATTTGAATTTTTTGCAGAAAATTAATTTTATAATAAAATTTGCATCCGCAAATCCCAATTTTTTTATGTTTCTAAAAATCAAAATTTAGTATTTTTTTAGCAATCAAAATTTTTTTTCTAGGAATGCGTCCAATTCATCAAGCGCCGAAAATGCTTTCTTGATCCTGACCTCACGGATGTCCTCTACCTGTACTCGACGCTTCGTCACGGCTTCAAGATGGAAGACTGGCATCGTCGGTACAATCCCCGACGATACAACATCGACGAACGCCGCATGATCCTCTTTGGCACCTACTATGGATTTGTTCGTCGCCAGGAAGTCTACCCTCACATACGGGCCACCAGTCTGTCGCCTATCTACCGCCTCTGCAACGGAGAAAACACGATCGACGATATTGCTTTTTATTTCAAAATTTCTCCCAGAAAACTCTTCAAAATTTTTGAGTTGTCTGAAAAAGTTTATCTAGTCTACAAATGACGTGATTTTTTGTTTATTTATTATCGTTTTTTCTGTTCATGGTTCTTTCTTTCTTTGATAAACGTGTGTCGTCGTTGGTTTGAGCCGGGGTTCGTTGTTAGGGATGGGCGAACAGTCATTTTTTTTGTTCTCGAACAAACACGAACATTTTATTAATTTTGTTCGAGAAATTGAACGAACATTTTTATCAGTGTTCGCGAACGAACAACGAACAGATTTTTAGCATAATTTACTATAAATTATGCTAAAAATCTGTAGACAAAATTTTCTACAGATTTTAGACAAAATTTGCTCCAAACTGGACAAAAAAACGTAAACATCGGTATTTACATATATGCATTTTCACGTTTTTGGTGACAGTTTTTCTACACTCTTTATTGCCAAAGACATTGACATTTGTAATTTTTGAAAAAATAACATCGATTTCGGCACCACTAAACTGATTTTACCTAAATTTTTGTTAGTTTTATCTGTTCGGAAAATTTGTCTTTGTTCGCGAACGAACTCGAACAAAGCAAATCTGTTTTCGAACAAACATGAACGCAAAAATTTGAATTCGTTCGTGAACGAACACAAACGTTCGCCCCTCCCTGTTGGTTGTGTCAGACGCGTAGCTAGAAGGGGGGGGGGCGGGGCGTAATCACCCACCCGGATCATCTTGGCCCCCCGCGAACGCATCAAGTGTTGTGTCTCTTCTAGGTCAGTTACGTAGGGGCTGTGGCCGGTGAGACTGCTATAAATATGCAAACCGATAATGAACAAATCAATCTGTATTGCAGGCCTTGGTCCTTTTTTTTAAAAGACGACGAAGACGCGCGCATGCATGCATACGGGTGCTAAACTTTGTTCATGGCCAAAGTTCGTGTTTTCGTGTGTACAAAACACAAATATTTATAGTTTTTGTGTTCGAATAAAGAATCTTGTTGATGAAAAATACGTGCCGCCCAAAATAAATTTGTTTTTTTGAACTTGTTTTCGTTTGTGATGGGGACGTCGAACTCTTCCCAAATTCAATAGCGCGCTATAAAAATAAAACAAAAGTTGTAATTTTATTTTTTTGAAAGTTAAAAAAAAGCTTTACGTTGTTTTTTGGGGGAAGTCTATGAGGTTCAAAAGCGCGAGGGCGACTTCATTTTCACTGTGGCGCAATAAAACCTTTGATCGACAGGTTTTTGCAGACGGTGGTTTTAGGGTTAGTGCAACGGTCAAACAGGTAATCACACTGATGAAAACGTGTATATATCAGTGTTCCAATGACTCTGACTGTCAAGAATTTTTGATAAACACTCTCAATCTTGTCTCCCCTCAAAAAATTGCTTGGCGATGTACACGTCAGCCTAGACCCTGGTTGCAGAGATTCGTGAATAAATAATCATCTCTTCCATTTCGTTGAAATTTTTTTCTGTACACGCTCGATCATTTATATTTTTTCATTTATATAGATGATTCAGCAAAACATGCGTTCACCAAAAAAAAACATAGAATTTGTTGTGTGACATTTTTTGATCATTTCTGATGAATTTGTTTGAAAATATGAAACGTTACGTCATACAACGTGTACTTTACGTAACTTTTTTGAACTTGCGTAAAGTTGGAAAAATCTTTTCAGGAAAAGTAAATCATGAGAACTCAACCCACTCTCGAATTGTACAGCTACTGGCGCAGTTCATGTTCCTGGCGAGTTCGAATCGGTATTACCTTTCTGTTATTTTTTTTACTGCTATTTTTATAAAATTTTAGCCCTCGCGATCAAAGGTCTCAAATTCACGACCAAGACGATCAACCTTCTAAAAGACGAACAAAGCTCTGACTCGTTCAAATCCATTAACCCGGTTGGATTTGTCCCTGCACTGATCGTCGATGGCAAAACCGTGCTCATCGAGAGCATGGCTATTCTCGAGTACCTCGAAGAAGCTTTTCCCGATACGCCCCGGCTTCTGCCCGAAAATCCGGCCGATAGGGCTATTGTCAGGGCACTCGCTTACCAGGTGGGTATTTTTTAGATCTGTGTGGTCGTGATTTCCATTTTTAATCGTTCCAGATCGCATCAACCACCCAGCCCCTGCAAAACCTGCAAAACGGCAAACTCGCTTTTCCCGATGATGCCGAAAAGCGTCTTGCTTACACCCGCGGGGCCGTTGAACGGGGTCTTCGTGGCCTTGAGCTTCTGCTTGAAAAGTACTCCGGTACCTACGCTTTTGGTGACACGATTACGTTTGCCGATGTCGTGATTCCTCCCCAGGTTTACGGTGCATTACGGTAGGAAATAATTTTTTTTTGCGAATATTTTTCACGAATTTTTTTTGTTGCAGTTTCGGAGTTGACATGTCGCAGTTTCCGATCATCACCAAGGTGAACGACAACCTCTCCAAGTTGGAGTCTTTCATTGTCGCCGACTGTTACCACCAGCCTGATACCCCTGCTGATTCGCGTCCTACTGTCTGAAGTGTCGTTTGTGTAACTACCGTAATCCGTGGTATCATAATAGTCATAAACTTTATTTTATTTCTCAAAAACAGACAAAAAAGAAGAAATCAGCAAACAGGATAACCGAAGCTACTAAGATAGCATCGATATTTGAGAACAATTAAGGTGCCACAAAATCGATAGAAAACGTCGGCGAAAGCATAAATTACGTTAAAAAATGTATCATCCTGCATAATGTGATTAAAATACGCGTCGTAGCATCTTTGCACAAACAAGCCACCAATAACAACAAGCTCGAGGTAGCAGAACATTTGTTTTTTGGTACAGAGAGCGAGAAGAATCAGAGTAACCGAGACGAGAAGGGGTACGAAACGACGAATAAAAGTGACACTATCGATGACGACTGCTCCGTCATAGACTTTCATGCCAAGAAGACCGCAATTGACGCCTTCAAGGATCAATACAATGATAATGGCTACCTGAAACAAGCGTATTTATATGACGATACATCGGATGAAGGGGGGGCTTACAGGGGTGGTGATGCAGAAACAGCCATCCGGATCCGTGATCAGGCCGCACACGCCGTCATTATCATCTCTTGGCATGGCTTGTTCAATCTAAAGCAACAGAGCTGCACAACAATTGAAAAGATGAAGAGATGGACGGTTGCTTATAAAGAATTATTCAAGGAAAAGTTTTGCATATTTAAATTTCGAGAAAAACTCAAAAACTTTTCCTGATGCGTTTGTTTTATCATACTTTTAAAAAATACGTATTTTTCCAAATTTTATGAATTTTGTTCAACATGCAAATATTGGTGAGACTCGGACATTAACGAACATAAGAGCGTGCCGATTTGGGAAGAAGGGAGCACTTTCGACCAGGGATGGACGTTCGAGTTCGTTCGCAAACAAAGATAAAGATAAATTTTCTGAACAGATAAAATGCACAAAAATTTAGGTAAAATCAGTTTAATGGTGCCGAAATTGATGTTATTTTTCCAAAAATGACAAAAAGCGTGAGAAAGCATAGTACCGAAGTTTACGTTTTTTAAGCCCAGTTTGGACAAAATTTTGTATAAAATATGCTAAAAAGCGGTTCGTTGTTCGTTCGCGAACACTGAAAAAAAATGTTCGTTCGATTTCTGGAACAAAATTACCAAAATGTTCGTGTTCGTTCGAAAACAAAAGAACGACTGTTCGCCTATCCTTGCTCTCGACACGAAAATGCGCATGCATCGTTATTTCGTAAATTTTTATTGAAGCGTCAATTGTTTTGATCTAAAATTGTAGGCCTTACGGGGATCTAGACCAAGGATGGACGAACGTTCGTGTTCGTTCGAGAACAAAAAAAATGGCTGTTCGCCGCTTAAATAACCAGGATTTTGAAATAATCACGAAACACTCGTGTAGTACTTTTTTACATATTTTCAATTTTTATTTTTATTCAATCCGCAGTCGGCGAAAATCTCGATCCTTTGGAAACAGAACAAAAAACGCTGGCTATGCTGGCATTACTCAGGCTGTACTTCTCAATCGTCGACGAAAACGACGTGTTGTCAATGAAATCGATGACGTCCCGGTACACCCAGGAAAGAGATCGCTCTTCGTTGGTGCGCATCAGCCAGATGAGATGCCTACCGAACGTCCTGAGAGGGAAGACTTGGTACCGCTCACCGAGAGCATTGTGCAGACCGGCGGCAACGTTTGCTTCGGAACTCTTGACATTCATCCAGAGAATGTACGAAGAAGCGAGTCGCTCGGTGATGTCTTCGAGGCCCCCGATCGTCATGAGTCGGCCTCTGGAGAGAATTCCGACCTTGTTGGCGACGACTTCGGAATCTGCGAGCGATTCCGTTGCCATCAGAATACTCGCTCCTTGTTCGCAGAATTTTTTCAGAATTGTGAGACATCGTCGACGATCGTAGGGCAGCATGCCGGAGGTTGGTTCGTCCATGATGAGCACCATGGGATTGGCGATGATCGCAATGCCGAAGGCTATCAGGCGTTGCTCGGATTTTCTAAAAAAAACATTTGTTTCAATTTAAAATATTTTATAATTATTTTTTTCACATACGTGCAATCACTGATCAGGTCATCAATTTTCTCGTTAATTTCCAGCAAAGTCAAAACTGCGATGGTAACGTTGTGGGCTTTGGACGCGCCGGAAAGCCGTGACACAAAGGCAAACGCTTCGTAGACCGTCATGCCGAGGGGGAAGATAGACGTATCGAGAACGACACCGAAAGGCTAAAAAAATGGTTTTAAGGCTAAAAAAGAAAAAAACGTTTGAAACAAAAGTAAGAATTTTCGCTTCAGAAGCCAAACATTGCTCAAAAGATACTCTCGACACGAAAGCGCGCACGCATTGCTTTTTTTTTTACAGATGTTTTGACATAACTCACCACATTGTTATTCACGTGAATAGTCCCAGACTTCAGTGTCATGGGGTTGACAAATGCTTCAATAATGCTCGTCTTTCCCGCTTTTGCCGGCGCGAGGAGAGCCAGACACACCCCATTCGGCACAGTGAACGTCACATTTCCGAGAACAGCGTTCCGACCATTTCGCATCGTAATCACCGGCGTACCCAACACCTCCTGCGATTCAGAATTCGACTTGAGCGAGTGTCCAGCGAGCATGCGGCCTACCCTGGCTTCTTCTTCGATGACGTCCTTCGGCATCACCGTAACCGGATTTTCGAGTGATTCATAGGATAGAAATCGCTTGAAGGTGACGTAGTGGAAACAACGGACAAAAAACGGAAGATGAAAAAATGAATACCGTAGACCTAGGAGCACAACGATGTGAACGCCGAGGTAGAACATGTGGGCGTGGTAGTCGTTTTTGTCGTGGAGATAATGATCACCGCCATAATGATCGTGGAGTATCAAAGTCTTGACGTAGTCAGCGACATACCGAATCGGCCATATGACAGCCAAAATATTGAAATCCGAGTGCTGAAGAAAGGCGGCTGGGATGACGTTGAGAAAAATCATAGAAGCCACAGCGTGGAGCTTGGAGTCAATAATGCGTGCAAAAAAGTGGGTTTCAGAGAGAAAAGTCAGGCCGAAGACAAAACTGCCACCGATGAAGTGGGAGTAGTGGAGTTGCTTGATGTACAGGAGAAAGAAGGGCGCGTGGAGGAGCATCATTATAGGAAGACCTAAATGACAGATGGTAACGGTACGAAATTTGAAAATACAGTATATGTAAAGTGAAATTTGAAAAATTTGCGCACGCGCTGGTCTCACAACGAAAAGTATGAACATTCGTTTGAAGACCACATTGTGCACACGCGTTTCAAAAATGCTATTCTTGGCAAATCGTTACCCAACAAAATTCCATTCGAGACCCTTTTTTGGCAAAACGTTTCTAACAAATTTTGTGACACCAGAAATGTGCGCACGCGGTACTTTCATACCGAAAAGGAAAAATTTTCGTTTAGAGACACCTAAATTCGCACGTTTTCCAAAAATGTTTTTTTTTGCAAAACGTTTTGAAAACAATTCCACTCGAGAATCTCAATGCTATTTTGATAAAACATTTCTAAATTAAAATTCCGTTTGAGACACGGTACAATAAAAAATGTTTCGTTAAAAAAAATTCGAAAACAATTCCGTTCGAGACACTCACCGATAACCATATCCGCAACCAAAGAAATCAGCCAATAAGTCCTCGTATCAATCGGCAGCGTCGATATCAACTTGTCAAACTTTGTGACACGATCGTCGACCAGTTGTGGTAGAAGCAGCATCCACGGCACTATCGCTGACAAAACCCATACGCCTTGGAGAAGACCCCTGATCGCGTGCCCAGACATCTGAACGTCCTGCACGACGAGTGAGACGTCAACGTTCTTCGGTTGAAGGCCTCCGACAGTTGCAATTATGAGATTGAGTGCCGCGAGCAGTCTGTGCGGCTCCGTCGGAGAGTAGAAGATCACCGAACTGCTGAGATTCGCGTTGTTCGTATTGAACACGATCCCTGCCTTGATGTCTGATTTGTAAAGTTTTCGACTGAAAAATGTGTAGGCTGCTGACAAGTTGGACGCTTCGCTCAGGGATGTGAAGTTACTGGCCACATCGATGCACGAAGAGTTACAGTACCCGCGTACGGTACCTGTGGAGGAGGTTTCGAGTTTGTTTTCCTTCGCGATGAGCACCTGGGCTTGGAGGCCGATAAGAACAAGCATAGCAACCAAAAGGACAACTATTGGGATGAGAAGGACGAATTTGTGGCGGATATAGTGGATTTTACGGCACAAAATGCCGAAAAAAACAAGCAAAATAGAACGGCATCCCAAAACGACTGAAAAAAAATTTCCAAATGCCAAAAAAATCGAGGTATAAACAAACTTTCGGATCTCGCATTGAAAAAGTTGTCAATCATTGCCGGGGTCACTCCTTCGTCCAACTCCCCTACCGTGCCATCAGCGTGCCTCGCCAGCGCGTCAGCAAGGGTTGAAGACTTCAAACTCAGTCGACCGATCCGTAGCATATCTTCTTTGGATTCCAATTCTTTAAAAAGTTTTGGAAAGACTCGGTACTTGCCGAGGTTGAGAATGACATTGACCGTCGGCCCGGAAGGTCCTTCGAGGGATGCGGTCTGGACGTAGCGAATAGCGATGTTGAGGATGTCAACGGCCATTTGGTGGTACTCCCAGTCGGTGACTTCTTCGTCAGAATCGCAGTTTAGGGTGACAGAGAGCGTATAGGCGACACCAAAACGGGATTTGAGAAAATCGTCAAAGCCACAAGCCATTATGTGTCCATTTCCGAGGTAGACAATCTTGGCGACAACGTGGTCGATATCAGTCAGGTGATTGGAGGCTACGACGACGATGTGATCGTTCTTGAAACGGGATATCGCGGCGAGTAGGGCTTTTCGGACTGGGAAACTAAAAAAAAAGACGATTACGGTAAGAAACGTCGAAATTCGAAGGTCTCACAACGAAAATATAATCGTAACCAGAAAAACGCACGCGCATGGTCCAATTTTCGTATCGAGAACACCACACAATTTCATAAAAACGGTCTCAATACGAAAATTTAAAAAAAAACGCGCACGCAATCCTCTCGCAACGAAAGTTGCATTTTCGCTTGGAAACCAAAAACCCGCACGCAATGTTTTCGAAACGATGTTATACTTTCGTTACAAGAACACAAAATGCGCACGCGCTCGTTTCTCCGTTGAACGAAAACGTAACGATTTTGTTTTTTTTTCGTCTAAGACGTAGGAATGGCGATGTTTCTTACACATTACCTCATTTCATCCGTAGAAGGCTCATCCAGCAACACAACGCTATTACCCTGAACAAAGGCAATAGCAATGCTGAGACGTCGACGATTTTCAGCATTCAAAAAAGAAGCCTGGGTATTGGAATATTCCACCAGTGAAAAATACTGCATCACACGTTGGATCGCTTCTTTCGAAATTGCCGAATTCGACACAGCAGCATAAAACGTGAGATGTTCACTGATGGTCAGATGCCCAAATAGGGGATTCCATTTGGGACACAGCGACGTGTATTCTGGGTTGGGCTGTTTGTTGTAGACGTGAACGTATCCAGCGGTTGGTTTTACGGTACCCATGAGTAGGCCGAGGAGGGTCGTCTTGCCTGACTGCGGAGCGCCCAGAACAAGGGTGATCTGGTTCGCTGCCACCTGGAAACTGGCGTTTTGGATAACACTGTTTCCGCAGCCATAGCGTTTTTCGACGGACTGAACGTGGATGTCGGAGGGCCGCATGATCGTATCCAGCTCGTAGAATGCAGCGTATTCATCGTTTGCGTAGGATTTGGGATCAAATTTTTCGGATACCATCGGTGGTTTTTTCCATTTCTAAAAAATAGAAAAACAGAAAACAATTTTTTTAATGTAAAAAAAATTGCTCACAATGAACCAAAAAAAACTCCAATCCTTTAGGCCATCGATCGTAAAAAATTGAGACAAGACCACGCAGATCAAAGCGTCGATAGCGATGTGAAACATCATGCAGCCGATCAATACGAGGTAGTAAAGGTTACATTCGTCGTCCGACGCCTCGTTTTCTGAAAGTTTGGATGATTTTTGGTAAAAACCGGGAACAAATGTTTTTATTCGGTGTTTTTTGTTCAAAAAAATAAAAAAATGAAACAACACAACCGAAAAGAGATGCAAACAATAAAAAATCTAAATTTTTATAATCCCACAACGAAAATTTTTTTGGTATAGAAACGCGCACGCGACCGTTTGAAAACAAGTTCTCTCGGCACGAAAAAAGGATTTTCGCTTGGAGACCGGTCATCATACAACGCACGCGGTTCTTTCAACACGAAAATAATTTTTCCAGTCTTTTCGTGTCGATAACGTAATTTTGAAGTACCGTAACTTCGATAAATATGAAAAAAACTCACCTTTCCAAAAGCAAACCCAAAGGTTGTCGAAACAAAAGAAAAACGCCGAAAAAGGATTGAAAAGAGCCGCGATAAGAGCCATAGGAGTCCCAACTTTCGGAGTGAAACTGTAGCACAGCGAGTGAAAAGCCACGCCACCGAAGATGACAGATGAAAAAAGTAGATAGAATCCCGGAAGCGTCTTTGATGCCATCGTTATCGCGTACATGATGAGCACGAGGTTGAGAAAAAACAGAACAGCTGCGAGCATGAAAAAGATCGGTTTTGTATGAATAAACGGAAGCAGAGACGTGATAATTGGGATGACAAAGATAATTTCCTTCATCAAATTGCAAAAGTATGCCCAAAATCGGTGATAAACGGCCATCCGGGACAGGTTCATGTACAGGTGAATGCCCGTGCTTCGCTCTTTGACAAAGTTCCACGCAGGTATGAACAGGAGAACTACGGAGACAGAAAAATACGCCCATTTGACGATGAGCAGGACGAAGAGCTCGAGCCGCGTTTCGATGGACAGGAAAGGCAGGACGCTCTGGGTGAAGATCGGCGCATTTTCTTTGCCGTGGTTGTGCAGGACGGTGAGGAAGGCGTCGTCGATGCAAGCTTTCAGAGATGCTGCTTCCATCGGGTTTATCTGCTTTCCAATCGGTGGAGGGACGTATTTGTTGAGCAGGAAGTAGGAACTTAGACCAGGTGTAAAGGTTTCCTGAAAATGCAGCTTTTGGTTTTTTACAACAAAGATGTTGGAAAAAAATGTTATTTTCATTTTTTCAACAATTTTTTAATTTTCTGAATTCTAAAAAAACATTTTTAAATGCAAATAAATTTTTTTTATTTAAAAATAACTCAAAAAAAAAATTAGAATCATTTCCAAAACAAAAAAAAATATGAAAAAAGTAAAAAAATAATGAATTAAACTTTTAATCGTAAAACAAATTTTTACGCTTTTAATTTTTTTAATTTAAACAAAATGTGAAAAAATTTTATATTTAATAAAAATCAGAAAAAAACTTGTGTAAAAAATTTTCAACAAAACTTCAAAAAAAATTCTAACAAAACTTTGGCGGTTCAAAATTTTTTTCACTGGCGCCAAAACATACCGAACTGATGCCATCAACATGTATGTCGTAACTTATCAACGGTTGTTTGAAATCGACGTTGTTCAGAAAAACAAGGACGCCGTTGTGGGAATCACTGGCCTCGACAATTTTACAGGATTTACTGAGTATAGCGTAGACGTTCTCCCAATTTCTGAGATCCTTGTCGGTCAGACTGAAAACACCAGGTCAATGAAATTTAAAGAAAAAAATTTACTTTTTAGTATTAAATAAGACCGCCGGAGGAGTGGCATTGTAAATGTCAATGGCATCTTGACGATTTTGAAATATCTGATTGGAAGCGTTGAAGTCGAGCTTCGCATAGCCCCATGCCAGCCAGATGAGGGGCGCGATCACGAAGATTACGAAGACGTGAATAACCACCGACGTATACTGGCGATACGACGCCCTGATGTCTTTGAGGAAGAGACGAAGCAACGGCATAGAAATGCAACACGCCGAGAAAAAATGATTTGTGCTCGTTTTTTTTGACGGTCATGTTGGGATGAATTTGTGTGCACGTGCGAATGCTAATTTCTTGGAATCTCATTTTGAACATTGTGTTATTTTCCAAAATCTCATTGTGTTATTTTTTTTTCAAGATTTTTTTTCACCGAGTTGCAAAAGTGATCCAAAAATCGGTTTGAAAACTTTTTGGTTACACGAACCATTTTACAACGCTGCAGGAACCGGTCGGCACGTGCAATCGCGAACAAACACGAATCAACAATTCTTGTTCAGTTTTGTTCTCCCGGGTGAACGTAAACTCATGATAACAATTGTTTACCGTAATAATTTCGTTTCAGGAGTTCAAAGTCAAAGTTTTCTGTTTTTGGCGTCTTTTTGTTATTGTTTTTTTATTTAAACATTATTAAAGAACTGTTATGACTAAAATGAGCTCGCAAGAGCAAAGTCCATCTGCACGGTAAAGAAAAACTGCACTGAACAACTTTTCCAGATTCTTTCCGGTGAAATTGCCCTCGTTTTGTCCGTCATCCTACCAGAGAATTTCACCCCCGCGTAGAATTAGGTAAAAAAGTTTATTTGAAAAACCACTCGCATCCAGAAAAAAAACCTAGCACAAAAAAAAAGCCACACCCGCGTGCGCACGGTTGGCCTCTCGTTCGTTCTTTGCCCTGCCCGTTCGCTTCGATGGACAAAGTGCGCACGCGGTGCTGTGTCGTCGTTGTCGTTGTCGTCGTCTCGGAGTGTTTGGTGTAGGTAATCGATAATTTTTATATGCGTCTAGCTTTTTTGCACTACTCCAATTTTTTTCTTGCCAGGAAAAAAAATTTGTAGTCACCGAGCGTAATCGGTGACCGACCACGCGGGTTTGGGTTTTTAAAGAAAAAAAATAGAGAGTATGTATTTGTTCCCTGTGTTGTTTGTTCGAGTGACGAGAAAAGTGATGATGATGAGAAAAGATGGAGTATAACAAATCCCCCCACTCCACATCCTTTCTCGTTTTCGGTTCGATTGTCGTTGTTCGTTTTTGAGACTACTACTCTTGTGTCTGGTGGCGGTGACGGTGGCCGGTGATGACAATGTCAATGCGCGTATACAACTATTACGACTATTCATACGAGTACGACGTGTCCACTACTAACAAACAATTAGACCACTTTTTCTTTTCTCGTCCATCACTGACCAGACCATACGAATCCCGAATATATACGTTGTACGCTGTAAAAACCAATGCGCAGTTCACTCTGACCTGTCTGATTTCTGTTAAAAAAAAAGTCGATGGACGATAACGACGTGAAAATTCTCGTTTTTACACGTATTTGTGTGTTTTCCCTTCTCTTTCCCTTCCCGATCGAGAAACCGATCAAATCGTGATATTTTTATGCAATTTTTAATCACAAAAGCGCGTGGTATACTCGTTGGACAACAACAATCGATCAATAGTTGTATGGTTTTCACTGTCGAGAGAAAAAGCGCACTTTTATGCTTGTGAATAACCTCGATGCGATTTGCTTCACGTTACGATTTTTTGGGGTAACGCGTGATTTTATTATCTGTTTTTTGCCTACCAGAAAGAATTGTGTTACTCTTGTAACGATTTTTGTCGTTCATGGAATCGTACTTTGTTACGATCATGGATCGTTTTTGAAGTAATATTTTTGTTGCGATTATCGTTACTTTTGTTACTTCTGAAACGATTTTTTTTGATTTTTACGAGTAACTTTTTTTGGGTCCTCGTTTTTATCTTTTTACGATATTTTTTATTACCGTTTTTTTGTCGCGTTTACTTTGAACTTTCCGCATTCAAATTTTTTTTTCAAATCATTTGCCCCGTTATCTTCTTGTTTTTTTTTCTTTTCCGCCGTTTATGGTTATCAAACCGATCACGAATTGTTTTTCAGACCGCCTGCCTTGTGTAAGTGATGTACCAGGTGCAATACCATCAACTGCGCTAACCCCAAAAAGCCAATCCGACGATATCGATATTCTTTCCTCCCCTTTTCCTCCTGTGTGCAACCGACTTTGTTAATATATATTTTTTTATTGCTCGGCACGCTGTTTTTTGTTGTGGATTGAACAACTATACATACACTTCAAGCAACTTCTGACTACTATTTTTTTCTGCAAACGACCTACGTGACAGACAGTGAAATCGTCGACGACGTCGTGGTGTTTTTATTGTCACACATCTATCCTCTTTTTTTGTGTTGTACAAAAAACTGCACATCATGAACGGTGATTCTCCACAAAGCAGAAGCGAGGTAAGCACAGGGTTTTATGAAAAAAATTATCAGTTTATTGAAAATTTCATGTTTATCGATTAATCAGAAGAAAATTATCGGAAAAGTTACGATAAACGAATTTTATCGGCGAAAACTTCCAAAAGTAACGTTATAACTGTAAAATTTTGTTATGCAGCGCGCGAGTTACGATTTTTGTTTGTTTGTGATCTGGAGTAACGTAACATCCATTTTTGAGAATTATGCGTCGCATAAAAAACTTTTTTAGAGCTAAAATGCAATCCAAGAATCCAAAAGTAACGTAATTACCCCAGAAAAACAGTTTTTTACCCGTTTTTTTGATTTTCAGGGAACATCGGCAACAAATTTGATGGCAACACTGTCGTTGGCCGAAAAGAACAATACAGAACTAACAGGTGATTGTCGAAGCGAATTGACAACCGACTACATCGACGTGAGAAACAAATTCTGTAATGTGAGTTGACAAAAGAAAATTTGATTATTCGCAGGAAAATATGTTGATCTGGTCTTTTTGTTGCAGGAATTTGGCGAACTAGCAGACTACGAGCAACAAGACTTGGTTGAAACGCTGCTAAAACGCATGAATCATCATCAACTCGGAAACGTTGATTCCTTTATCAAGCCGCTCCTTCAACGAGATTTCATCGTCCTACTGCCAAGAAATGTCGCCGAAGTCATCCTCAAACACCTCGATGCCAAGTCACTGGCTATGACAACGGGTGTCAGCAAGGCGTGGAGAAATGTCGTCTGTCGAGGCATGCTGTGGCGGAAGCTCATCGAAAAACAAGTCCAGGATGACAGTCTTTGGTCTGGTCTCAGCAGGAAACGTGGATGGTGAGTTTTTTTTTATGAGTCAAAAAGGGAAAATGTGTGGTGAACGTTTTCAAAGGGGCAAAAAAAGTAGCAAACTGTCGAAAAAACGGTGTTTTTGGGTGCAAAATGAATAGAAATATCGTTATTCGAACAAAAAGTATCGTAATGATTTGGCCTAAAATCGTAGTACCTAAAGTAACATTATATGAACTTTCAAATGTTATTCAGCGTACATGAAATAACGTTTTTTGACTATAATTTACTGCCACGAGTAACGTTTCCTTGGTAACTTTATTTCGTTCTAGGACAGTTTATTTTTTGTTTTTACGTCAAACATGGCCCACGACAGTTGTAAATCGACTTTTTTTTAGCGTGAATTGCAATTTTTCCACAGTTTTTTTGACATTTTGAACGTTTTTCAATATTTTTAGGCGGAAATTCTTGTTCATTCCGACAGAAACGGCAACCACCCTCATCTATGATGCGAGAAACATCAGCCACACGGAATCGCAGAATGTCGATTCAATGGAACTCCAGCATTCATTTTACCGTGAACTCTATCCTGCGATCAGAAAAGACATCCGACAGATCGAAGAGAACTGGAAAACCGGAAAATACCGTCTACAACGAATCAACTGTCAGTCAGAAAACAGCAAGGGTGTCTACTGTCTGCAGTACGACGATGACAAAATCATCTCCGGTCTTCGTGACAATACCATCAAGATATGGAATCGTTCAAATCTTCAGTGTCGTCAAATTCTCACCGGACATACGGGATCTGTCTTATGTCTACAGTATGATGGAAAAATTATTGCCTCAGGATCATCGGATGCAACGGTGAGAATCTGGGACGTTGAAACCGGTGCACAACTCAATACACTCATACATCACTCAGAAGCTGTTCTGCATCTTAGATTTCACAATGGTATGCTTGTTACGTGTTCAAAGGATAGGTCTATCGCGGTCTGGACCATGCAATCGTCACACGAGATTGACCTCAGACGTGTGCTCGTTGGACATCGTGCTGCAGTCAATGTCGTCGATTTTGATGATACATACATTGTGTCGGCTTCCGGTGATCGTACAATCAAGGTCTGGCGTACTGATACGTGTGAATTTATTCGTACCCTTGGTGGCCATAGGCGTGGCATTGCCTGTCTACAGTATCGTGATGGACTGATTGTTAGCGGGTCTAGTGACAATAATATTCGGTTGGTTTGAGTTTTTTTTGAAGAAAAAGTACTGAAAACTGAAAAAAAGACGCTTGCAAACGATAATATATCGTAAATTACGATGTTTGTAAAAATCCATTCAAGACCCTAAAAAGTTTTCACGTGGTGTAACATTTTTTTGTTTGTGAATGTTACTTGAAGTAATATTATAGTTTTACGGTTTTTTTTGTTACTCAAGTGACCTAAAGAATTTTTTTTTGGCTTTACATTTTTTTAGTTTTTTACGTCCGATTTTTGGTTTTTTACAGATTGTGGGACATCGAGTGTGGAACGTGTCTTCGGGTTCTGGATGGTCATGAGGAGCTGGTTCGGTGTATTCGCTTCGACAACAGACGAATTGTTTCTGGTGCCTACGATGGGTAAGCTGACTTTTTTAAAATTATTTTTTGATGTTAATTTTTTTATTTTAGCAAAATCAAGGTTTGGGACCTTCAGATGGCCATGGATCCTCGGTCTACTACCGCTGCTATCTGCATCAACACTCTTGTGGTTGGTTTTTATAAAATAATTAAATATTTTTGATATTTTTTACCAAATTTTCTGTTTTTATCGATTTTTTTTATATCAAAAAATCAAATATTCTATTTTAGCAACACACGGGCCGCGTTTTCCGCTTGCAATTTGATGAATTTCAAATAGTCAGCAGCTCCCACGACGACACCATCCTGATCTGGGATTTTCTGGACACTGATGGCCCCACCGACGCCATCGGCATTCCGATAGCCGGCATCGGCGGCGGAGGCGTAGGCATTGGTGGCGGTGGCGGCGATGCGCCCGGTGGCGGCGGAGGAGGCATCAACAATCACTTTGGCGGTGGCGCCGGCGGTCAACACCACCTTCCACCTGCCGGAGGAGCTGGTGCCGGGGCTGGAGCCGGTCAGATGAATGGCAACGACGAAGACGAAGCCCAGGAACACGATCACGACGACGACGAAGACGTCATGGTTGTTGCCGACGACGCTGCGATGATGGATGCCGGACAGCATGGAGATGGGCTGAATTTACCGGGTCCGGGGCCTGCAGGGCCAGGGCCACTTCCGGGCGGCAACCATCCACCGCTGCATCATCTACCCTTTCCTCTCCACCATCACCCACTTGCCGCTGGGGGTGGAGGTGGTGGTGGCGGTGGCGGAGGTGTCAACATCGAAGCACTCCAGGCTGCAGGACCCCACGTCAGAGGCATGATGCCAGGCGGAGCGCCTCCAGACGAACAACTGCAGCTCAGAAACATGATTCATCAACTCCAGCAGCAACAACAACAGCCCAACCACCAAATGGATTGGGATCACTAACAAAAGAACGTATCCCCCCACCCCTCCCTCCTTGTTGAAGGCTTTTTTCTTCCTCCCCGATCGATTTTAATTCTCTCACAAGCCTACGTGTTCGCTTTCTTCGTCTTCTTTTTTTTTTATTTTTTACTGTTATAAAAATAAACGGACTCACTGTGTTGCATGAAAGAATAAGATTATGTTTCTTGAGTTTCAAATCTCAAAAATATCGTAAAAATATAAAAAGAATGGAATTTAAAAAAATATTTTTTTTTTATTAAAATTTTTTTTTTCAGTTTGAATTGGCAGTTTTTTGATTTTTTACACGCGCTCGTCATCCATCGGCTTGCGCCCCGAGACCGAGGTATAATTTATTTTTTATTTTTTTTATTTGCGTGTCTGAATGACGGAAAATTTTTTTTAGGATAAAATGAACAAAACCGGCGATGATCCAACACAACTTTTTGAACAGCAAACGAAGTCGAACTCCTGCAACGAAGAACTTGAGCAGCCTGTCGATTCGTCTTTCCCGGAAGTGGAAGCGTCTGACGATTCCAGCGTCGAAGACATGGAATATGATTCGTACGACGACGACTACACCGCCTACGAAAACGAAAACGAAGTGAACATGGAGGACTACGTTGACGATTTGAACACCGAATACATCCCCGGATCACTTGTTCGGAGAAATGAGCTTCCGACTATTCCCGTCCTTGGCAAGGATGGCAAATTCCGGTTCAACTGCACCGTCTGCTACGAAGAACACGTCATCGACGATGGCATGGTCTGTTGCGAGAATTTCTCTGGCGAAGGAAATTCTGTCCAGTACCACATGGTCTGCGTCGGCTGCATCCGGAGTTGGGCTGCGGCTGCTGTCGGCGAAGCAGCGCTTGCTCCCGGTGGCGTTGGCCTCAGATGCGTCGACAACGCGTGCCGCAACGTCATATTGATGAGTGGGTTGATTTTATTTCGTTTTTGACTGATGTACAATAACTTTTGTATTTATTTTAGGCCAGGTAGAAAAGCATCTCTCGCAAGGCGTGCGCGTGTCCCTTGCCGAACGCCTCCAAAACGAGTGCATCGCGGCTGCTGGACTTCAGAATTTCATCACTTGCACCGGATGCCAGGTTAAAGGAACGTGTTCCGAAACACCTGAAGAGCAGTGCAGCTGGATGGAATGCAGCTGCGGATTCGTGCAGTGCCTGCAGTGCAATCTGGCTGCCCATGAAGGAAAAACATGCTCGGAGGAGATGCCAAAGCAGTAAGTTAACAAAAATTACAGAAAATTTAAAAAAAAAGTTGATAAACAATTTCGAAAGAATATAAAAAATTTATTATACAAATTCTAAAAAAAATATTTTAATTATACTAATTAAAAAAAATTTCAAAATTTTTTTTCACATTCTAAAGAGAATTCAAAAAAAATTCAAAAAGATCTAAAACAAAATTCCTGAATATTTTTTTTAAATTAATAGTTTTAAATCTAATAAAAAAACGTATAACGTAACTTTTTTAGTGCGAAGACAATTGATGACATTGTTCTCCGAAAGTGCGACCACTGTCAAGCTGAATTCATCAAAGACGGCGGATGCAACGAAATCAACTGTCGATGCGGAAAGAAGTATTGCTACGTCTGCAACAAGTTACTCTTACCCGGCGACGATCACTTTTGCACGTGCCTTGTCAATGCCTTGTCATCACGCATTTTCACCAACAAATCGGGACGATGCCCGGAATGTAAGAAGACGTGTACCCAGTTTCAAAATACCGAAAAACTTGATCTCGAAAAAATCAACGAACTCAATCTCGGCGAGCTGTATACCCCCGAAAACACGAACGCCGCGGGTTCAGGCGCCCCTACTCGCCAGCAACTGGAAATGGTTACCAGCTTCTTGAATGCCAGCGGTCTTGCCAACGGTCGCATGCAGCGTCGTCCACCTTCAATCCCGCACCGTGATTATCAGGAGTGGCTGAGCGCTATTAACTCTGCTGCAAGGTTCTGATTTTTTTGTCCTCGGGGATATCAATTTTATCACAAATCTACGTGTTGTTTTTTTTAATTCACTGGTTGAACACTTCTTGCCCAGGATTTTCATTCTGTTACGAGCCAACGTGTTTGCTTTATTTTTTGTTTTTTTAATATTTATTTATTTAATAAACTCATTTTGACCTGACATGAAGCTAAATCAATTTTTGCGCCACAGACAATTACTGAAAGGATAAAATTGGGTACTCGAACGGACAATTTTTTGGGTATCCGGTCTGTATTGTTACATCTTCTTGGAATAATGAACACGGCGACCAATTGAATGTTGTGTTCGATGCACTTCTCAGCAAGAAGGGGTCGTTCAGAAAAGGGTACCATGGTTTTCGACCGCTCCTGAAGCGGAATCGGAGCAAGCGAGAAAATTTAAAAACTAAAAGAGCGGGAGCGGAGCGAGCGGCATATTTATGAAAAAACGATACAATTATCGAGCTTGTCTTTTAACAATAAAAATAAAATAATGTTCCTTATTGGAAAGAAAAAACACGTGTCTGCGTAAAATAACGGCGTTATTTTAGGCGGGAACGCGCATTTTCAAATTTCCGTGGGGAATTATCCCGTGGGATATTTCCCATGGGACTCCCATGGGAATCCCCTCTTCGTCACCCTGCGTTCAACTGAAGAAGTGCTGTGCGCGGCATTTTTTATTTGATGTGCGTCGCTTTCATTTTCCCAGCCCTGTATCTTAGGACTCTATCGGCCATAGTGCGAGCAAATTCGACGATCGCTCGAGCGAAAGGTGTGATTCTGTCCTAATTTATCGTTGCCGGTTCGCTTTCTGTCGTGGTCTGACCCCGGCACTGCACGAATGCTTTGAAGTTCCAATTGCTTCATAATACAGTCTTGTATAGTTCTTTTCAACAGACAGGAGCTTTTTTTAAGGGAACATACACAAATTATTCTCTATTATGAGCGCTTTGAATGAGGGTAACATAGTTATCAGCCGATTTCTCGAATCAAAAAAAAAAAAAAAAAAAATCAAAAAAAGCAATTTTTGGATGCTTGTAGCTCAGCTCGCAGAGCATAAAAAACAAAAGAAAAGATCATTGTGAGGCTAAAAATGTGTACAATCGTTTAGATTTTAGCTAAACTTCCATGTAAACCTGCACGAGTGTGATAAAGTTTGTACGCATGGCACAATCATGCATGCGCGCAGATTTTTAAAAAGCCAGCTTGAACAAAGTTCAGTGGTACTAGCACACTGTGAGGATGTATTGAATTCAATTCAAAGAATTCGGGTCTACTATACTTCAGCCCCCCATCGATTGCAACAACGCCGCCTTGGGTTTTTTTAGAGCACAGCCCCCCATAGGAGTTTGATTATCCGTATGGAATAGCCCCCCATCTCATTTTTTGCACGCAGGAGTTTGATTATACATACAGAAGGGCCCCCCAGGTGTTTTGGTGTGGAGGTGTTTGAAAATTTGTATGAACTGCTTCCCATAGGAGTTTGATTATCCGTATGGAATAGCCCCCCACTTCATTTTTTGCACGCAAGCATTTGATTATACATGGGTTTTGGGGGGCTATTGTATAGCATAACAACCCTCAAATGTGCAAAATTTTATCCCTGAATTTTTGTGTAAAAATTTGTATTCGTTAGACAGTCGTTGTTTTTGTTTCCTCTCTGTCGTCGATGCGGTAAAACCATGAGACTGTACAAAAATTCGTCTGCTGGGAATGGCTGCTGGGTATGTTTTTTGTGTTTATGGAAATTATGGGGGGCCAATGTAGCGCTACAACAGTCCCCCATTTGATGTGGGGGCCTGTTGTAGCGCTACAATGGCCCCCCACGTTGTATTTGAGAATATTTGTCTAAAAATGCATTCTGGGTGGAAAAAACTATTACGGTATAATATTTTGTCTTGGAGCAAGACCTAAAATTATGGGAGGCTGTTGTAGCGCTACAACAGTCCCCCATTTGATGTGGGGGTCTGTTGTAGCGCTACAATGGCCCCCCATTTAATCTGGGGGACTGTTATAGCGCTACAACAACCCCCCATATTTGAAAATTTGAATGAAAATAATTTGTATGGGGGGCTGTATTCTAAAATATCCCGTGGGCTTATTTTTCAACGTGATGGGGGCTCGAAGTATAGTAGCGCCACGGCCGTATGGAACGACCCCCCATTTTCTCCTTAAACACGATTTCCGTATGAAAAAGCCCCCCACAGATGGGGGGCTCTATCATACGGATTTCCGAACTCATGTCGTCATTGATTTAAGGTGAAATGGGGGGCCAAAGTCCGAGCATGGGGGGTCAAAAGTCAGTGGGGGGCTGAAGTATAGTAGACCCAAGAATTCAAGAAGTGCCTTCTTGACGCGTCTTTTATTCTCTCATTTTTTTGTCAAAATCATATCAGTATGATTGTCTCTCGTGCTATCTAAATATGTACACATTATCTCACCAAAATTATCAGATGCCGTAGCATCGATCTGATTTACAGTTCTCTTTACATTTTCGCGTTTGTTGTAAATGGACTTGCATGTATAGTCCAATGTTCATATCAAGGTATTGCATTTTGTTTCTCAGCACGGACGGACACAGCGATCGCGATCGCATTCAATGGCACACAAAAAATGTGTCATTTTCCATGCGCTGTCGTTCATCACACTTTATGGTGCGTCCTAGCTAGGCCACATTCATGTACCTAAGCAAACAAAGTTTACAATGAGAGGAGGGCGGGATGCAACCAAACGACTTTGTGACCTTGTTTACTTGATAAGCGATGTGATCCCCAGCGTTTGGTGGACGCAATGTTGTGCGCGCAAGTTTTTGTACAAACGACGGCGGTTTGTGTGACGAAATTGTGCCTCTGTCGCGAAAACGATTTGCTTAGGACGCAGGCGCGTCTGCTCCTGCCAAGGTATTGCATTTTGTTTCTTTGGCACAGACGGTGAGAGCGATCGCAGACAGCGCATGGAAGATGACATATTTTTTGTGTGCCACAGAATGCGATCGCTGTGTCTGTCTGTGCCAAAGAAACAAAATGCAGTACCTTGGTTCATATATATGTATAGTAAATATTTTTATTTCTACTGTCTGAATTACTTAACGTTTTAGGAAAACTGTTGAAACAACTTTTGGTCTACAATCTTCATCTTCTGTACAGCAAATAATGTCAAAATCATACAACGAAGAACGAGACCAACCGCAACTTGACCAGCCGGGCGAGACACCTTTCCAGGAAGCGGATGCGAATGACCATTCAAACATGGCAGACACGGATGATGATTCAAACGATGATGAAAAATACTATTTGGACGACGACTCAGATCTGGATTACGTTCCCGAATCATTTGTTGCTATGTACGACTTTCCGACTATCCCCGTCCTCGGCAGGGACGGAAAATTCCACTTCGAATGCACTGTTTGCTTTGAAGAACACGTCACCGACAATGGCATGATCCGTTGCGAAGACTTTTTCGGCGAAGGCAGTTCCGTAGAGTACCACATGGTGTGCGTCGGCTGCATTCAGAAGTGGGCTGCGGCCGCTGTCGGCGAAGCAGCGCTTGCTCCCGGTGGCGTTGGCCTCAGGTGCGTCGACAACGCGTGCCGCAACGTCATCTTGACGAGTGGGATGGATATTTTTTTATATCTTACAAATTTTATATTTTAGGACAATTTGAAAAGTATCTCTCACAAAACGTGTGCAGACCTCTTGCAGAGCGCCTCCAAAATGAGTGCACGGCAGCCGCTGGACTTTCAAATTTTCTCACTTGTTCCAGATGCATGGTGAAAGGAACATGCTCCGAAACACCTGAAGAGAAGTGCAGTTGGATGGAATGCAGCTGCGGCTTTGTGCAGTGCCTGAACTGCAATTTGGCTGCCCATGAAGGAAAAACATGCTCGGAAGTTCTAGAAAAAATGGCAATCCGGTAAGTAAATACAAAAATTAAAAGAAAATTGTAAACGAATGTGTAAATTGTTTTAAATTTTCAGTGCCAAAACAATTGATGAGATTGTTATCCGAAAGTGCGACCATTGCCAAGCTGAATTCATCAAAGACGGCGGATGCAACAAAATAACGTGTCGATGCGGAAAGAATTATTGTTACGTCTGCAATCAGGAAATCTCACGCGGCGACAATCACTTTTGTAGCTGTCTTTCTGTTTCTGGCAATTTCAACGACGGAACTGGACGGTGCACGCAATGCAACAAGACCTGTGGTCAGCTTGAAGATCCTCAAAAACGTGATCTCCAGAAAATCAACGAGCTAACTCTTGACGACTTGTATACTCCATAATATCAATGGTTCATTGATGCCTTTGCCGACGTATCGACCGAGTTTTGATTATGATTACGCATTATTTTGATATTTGCCGACGACTGGCATAGAGAACTACTACAGTCTTCAGTTTTTTGAATGCCAGCGGTCTTGCCAACGATCTCATACAGCGTCGTTCACCTCAGCTGATTATCAGCATTTGTTGAACTCTATGAACTCTGCTGCACGGTTCTGATTTTTTTGCCGCCGGTGATATAAATTTTATCGCAAATCTACGTGCTGTTTTTTTAATGCACTGGTTGAACACTCCTTACCCAGTTGATTTTCATTTCGTTACGAGCCGACGTGTTTGCTTTATTTTTTTTTTAATATTTATTTATTTAATAAACTCATTTTGACCTGACATGAAGCAAAATCAATTTTTGCGCCGCAAACCATTACTGAAGCAATAAAATTGGGTACTCGAACTGAAATTTTTTTGGGTATCCGTTCTGTATCGTTACATCTTCTTGGAATAATGAACACGGCGACCAATTGAATGTTGTGTTCGATGCACTTCTCGGCGATTCGGGAATGTCGACACATGCGATGTCGATGTCGAAAGGGGAGGTGTCATTCTTTCTCATTTTTTGTCGAACTCATGGTCGTGTCGTGTCGTCTCATATGTGATTGTCTCTCGTGCTTGCTCTTATCTCTACATGCTCTTCAAAATCATCAGATACTGCAGCCAATATTTTTTGTTTTTCATGCACCCCTCATCACTAACCACCAGGGTTTTCTAATTGGTCTTTCTATACCGCTTGCTCCGCTCCCGCTCTACTATTTTTTAAAATTTTCTCACTCGCTCCGCTCCCGCTCGTTATTTTTTGTCTCCTGTTCGATATTTTTTTGTCTTCCACGTTGTTTCCATTTTTTATCTTCCACGTTGTTTCCATTTTTTATAAAATGCAAAGAGGACACTCGTCATCCTGCTGAGAGGAAAGTTCCGGGTTAGTTCGGGGAATATTCAGATAAAATTTTCCCCGTCTTTGTCGATTTCTTCCCCAACTGTTCTTATTCCATACCCGGTATGATGGGGACCCGGTACCAAAACGCTGACGCAAGACTGACGCAAGTCTTAACATTCAGAATTTCAATATTGCTTAACCCCTGATTTTACGTTTTCAGTATCGAAATTTGGGGGTACTAGGTAGAGAGACTCGAAGACTTCTTATCAGCATACGCTGACGTTGATCGCGTTTATTTATCATTCCTTTTACATTTCTTAAGCGCGTTTGTTGTATATAAACGTAAACCGAACTTCTATTTTTTTTTCGACAGTCTGAATTACTGAATGTTACAGGAAAAGTTGTGAAAAATACCGTTCATCTACAACTTTTCTATACGGCAAATAATGTCGAAATCTTACAACGCCACGGATGATTCAAGTATCTATCTAGATGATTACCATTTGGAAAACAAATTCGTTCCCGGATCATTTTTTCCTGTGAACGACCTTCCGACTATCCCTGTCCTCAGCGGAGATGGAAAATTTTACTTCGAATGCACCGTTTGCTTTGAAGAACACGTCACCGACAATGGCATGATCCGTTGCGAAGACTTTTTCGGGAAAGGCAGTTCCGTAGAGTACCACATGGTGTGCGTCGGCTGCATTCAGAGGTGGGTTACGGCCCCTGTCGGCAAAGCAGCGCTTGCTCCCGGTGGCGTTGGTCTCAGTTGCGTCGACAACGCGTGTCAGAACGTCATCTTGATGAGTGGGTTGAATTTTTTTTATAACTTACAATTTTTATATTTTAGTTGAGTTTGAAAAGTATCTCCCCCAAAACGTGCTCAAACCCTTCGCAGAGCGCCTCCAAAATGAGTGCATCGCAGCCGCTGGAATTTCAAATATTATCACTTGCACCAGATGCCAGGTTAAAGGAACGTGTTCCGAAACACCTGAAGAGAAATTGATGGAATGTGCCTGCGGATTCGTGCAGTGCTTGAATTGCAATCTGGCTGCCCACGATGGAAAAACATGCTCGGAAGTTCTGGCAACCCGGTAAGTAAATACATAAATTAAAAAAAAGCACTGAAAACGAATGTGTAAATTGTTTTCAATTTTCAGTACCAAAACAGTTCCACGTCAGGAAACCCCACGAGTTCTAGTGGTCACTCCCCGTCAGTGCCACCAAGAAGACGAGTCCGCCGAATCTCTTCGGCATCGCTTCAACGCAGAACGTCAAGCACCACGCCCCGTTGTTCCACGTCCTGTGACAACGCGGATCAACCGTGTCATGCCTCACACAATTGAAGGTCTCTCAGTCATAATTGAGCAGCAGGCAAAAAAAATTTTCGACCTCGAAGAAACGGTCAAGTCGTTGCAATTGGATATGACCAAGAAACTGGATGCTATTTATAAAGGAAACATCTAACGAGGTAGCCGCCACTGCCGAGGACGCCCGGTGCACCGCGACTGAGACGTTTAGTTATGAAATCTAGTTTGGTATCCCTGTTCTCCGCGCAAACAAGTGGATAAGCGGCGCATTGTTGTCATTAACGGTTCATTTTTCTTGTTTTTTACATTATTGATTAAATAAAACGGTGTTCCGAAACACCTGAAGAGAAATTGATGGAATGTGCCTGCGGATTCGTGCAGTGCTTGAATTGCAATCTGGCTGCCCACGAAGGAAAAACATGCTCGGAAGTTCTGGCAACTCGGTAAGTGAATACAGAAATTAGAAGGCAGGGGGAACTCTACGTTTTTTTGTTGGAAACGCTATCCTAGGCCAAAAAAAGCGCGGTGAAGATAGTTTAGGTGCCGTACCTGCGAAAAGGTGATATAAATCAGCGATGGCGGATTTTGTGACCCCCAAAATAAACAAAAAATACTGGCAGTTGTTTTTTCGAAACAATAAGTACTCCATCGCGATGGCCATCGTATTCTTCGTCCTCTGAAACCCCCGTAATAAATTTTTCAGACTGTTTTGACAAAAATGAAGCGCGTGCCACGTCTGAAGCCAAATCTCCAGAATCCGATTTAAAAAAAATCTAATATCCCGGATATAGACTGCCCTAAGGGTCCTCTACAACTTTGGCCCAAAACATTTTAAAGTGTAAAAGTTGATGTGTCGTCGGATGTAAAAAGTTTCATAGAGTACCTCTTAATTGCGAATGCACTTTTGTAAATGCAGAGTTAATTTTGTTTGTTTTTGAAATAAAAACAAAAAGCGTACTGTAATTACACACACCTTCAATAAACATTTATCTTACATTTTATAAGAAATACAAAAAAAAAGAAAGAAACACCACGTCATAGATTCAGAAAAAACGGATGGATACTATACATAAGCGAAGAACAAAATCCCCATAAAAACCAGTAAGATAGTTTAAAAGAAAAAACAACATAAATATTTTGCTGCCAAAAAAAGAAGGAAATGACTTTAATAAACTCTAGAATAAATAATTAATAATTCGTTTAGTGTTGTTGTTGTTGCACGTTTTGAGCCTGTTGATCCGCAGAGGCCGCAGCCGCAGGATCGACAGGAGCTGAGCTGAAGGGATCGCTGTATCCCGTACTATCTCCGTCGTCGACGGGGACAGGCATGAAGCCACCGAACGTCGGAGGGAGCGGGGGCTGGATCGGAGCTGCCATGCCGGCGCCGGGTGGCGCGACTCCTTCTCCGCCACCGGATGACATGGTCGCGAATGCGTTGGCGTACCGAGCACCTGGGCCTGCGCGTCGTCTTCCAACAAGGGTATTGGTGCCGGTGGGGGGATTTGGTCCAGGGCCAAAGTTGCCGCCGGGAGCTGAGAAGGATGACGGATCCGGCATCGACGGAGGGGGCGGTGGTGGGGGAGGGGCGTATTCGATGCCTTCGCCGACGTATCGACCGAGTTTTTCGTCCCAGCGGATCTGAAATAACAAAATAAATACGTATTTATTTTTTATTATTAAAAAATTTTTCAAATAAATTAAAAATTTTTACAAATAAAAAAATATAAATTTAAAAAATTATAAATTTAAAAAAAATAAATAAAAAAAAATATAAATAAAAAAAAAATTTATAAAAAAAAATTATAAATTAAAAAAATTGTAAAAATAAATTTTTATTAGTAAAAAGTGTTATAAATTTTCAACAGTCAAAAAACTCACGGCAGGACTAGAATCATTGGGTAGAACCATTTCAGGAGCCCCGCTGGACGGAATCATCTTCGCTATCCGACTCTTCACCGAGCTCAGAAATCCGCCTCCACTGCCAGCGTTGTTTGCCTGGCCTTCCGCACCTCCTCCGGGCGCCTCATTTTTCTGTTGCCTGACATTCTCCGCCTGCTGCTGCCGTTGCTGTTGTTGCTGCTGCTGTTGGTGTTGCTGCTGCTGAAGCGGAGCCGCCGGTTGTTGGGGCGGCATCGGCATCGGCTGGGGTGGTTGAGCAAAATTCGGTTTCTGTTGTTGGGGCGTCTGCTGATAGGACATCGCCTGCTGTTGTTGCTGCTGCTGCTGCTGATGGGGCTGAGGAGGCGGCCTCCACTGTTGTTGCTGCTGCTGGGGCGCTCCAAAGCCCGGCGGAGGCCCCGTAGAAATGCTCGAAGTCGACGTCGATTCCGAAGGCTGTTCGCCAGCTCCAACAGACGCCTGGCTATGCGAAGGCTGAGCTGCCGGTGCAAAATTATTTGCATTCGCCGGAGGACCCGGAAACTGGGGTGGAACAAAGTTTCTTCTCGTCGGAGATCCCAGGGTCGCTACAGAAGACTGCGAGACAGTTCTCGACCTCGAAACCGGTCCAAGCCCGTTTCCGTGGGGTGAATGGGGCATCGGAGCAAATGCCGACGAGCCCCGACGATTGTTTGATTCATTGTCACCGCCGATCGTGAGTTCTTCGAGTCCTCCGGGCAGGACGCTATCCTGGACCGGAACCGGGGGCAGAGTGGCGTTCGACACAATTGAATACGCCGGAGAAACGCTTCGCTGGTGATTCTGGCTGTCAGTCGAGGTATGAATCGCCGATACTGCAGCCGGCGTCTGCAGGGGCGATCCAAAGTTGTCCTGATTGTAGCCCGAGGCACTTCGGCCTATTGCAATCGGTTCGGGTCTCACGAACGGCTTGTGCTCCGGCATGGGCTGGGGTGGGGGTGGGGGCCCGGGCTGCGGTTGAAACTGGAATACTGCCGGCATCTGGGTGGGTTGAGGCTGCTGAACAGGCTGAGGTTGGGTAACCGAAGGCCAGGATTGATACTGCTGCTGAGCCTGAGCCTGCTGCTGCGGGTATCCCCCCACCGCGGCCGGAGCCGGAGCAGCAACGGGGCTGTTCCCGGGCTGAACTTGTTCCGGGAGGTATCCATTACCCTGCGAGGTTTCATTAACAACCGTATTTCCGATCGGGGTGCTGGTAGAGTTCCCATTGGGAGGCGGAAAGACGAAGCTCGTATCGTTGCCTTGGTACTGGGTCGCTGCAGCGGCAGCGGCAGCGGCGTGTGCAGCTGCCGAAGCCTTTTCCTGGAGTTCTGCGGAAGCACGATTGAGCGCGGTGCTTCGGAGGTCTTGGATCCACGTCAGTTCCGACAGGGCGTGATTTGCTGCGTAGGCCAGGCTGAAAACATCATTTTTTAAATAAAAACCATAAATTGACGTGCACTAATTTTAAAAAAGTCCCGTAACAAAAAATGACGTTTTCACTCTCAAAAAAATTGAAAAAAAACATGAGCAAAAAATTTGAAAAAACAAAAAAAGCGACATCAAAAAATAGGAAAACAATCCATTTATTTTTGCCATTTCGGTTCATTCTAACGAACAAAAAAAAAAAAAAGTCAAAGATTTTTTTGTTTCTATGACTGATTTTTCGGCAAAAAAAAAGAGCGATTTTTCGGCATGAGCAAAAAAAGCGACAATCAAAATTGTTTGTTAGAATGAACCAAATTGACAAAAAAATTAAAGAAAAAAGAAACCGAAATTTTTTGGGAAAAGTACAAATTTTTTTTAAATCAATGAAAAAAAAGACCGCAAAAATTCTAAAATTTCGATCCTAAAAAACCCACCGTTCAGCGAGATCGCACAGCATGAAAAGCGTTTCGCTAGAGTGATTGTATTCCTGCTGTTTGATGTTATTCGCGACGTCAAAGCAGTAATCGTAAGCCGCCTGTGGCGAGATACCATTTTCCGCCAACAATTCTGCGTACTCGATTCTGCATCTTTGGAAATCCGTTGATCGATCCAGAATGCCGGTTTCACCTTCTCGAAGCGACATTCTCCGTGCAAAAGCGTAGATTTCGGTGGCCTGGAAATCAGTGATGCTCCAGTCGTACTGAGTCTCCGTCGAGTAGTACGCGTCATCGGGTAGACTGGCATTGACGAGGGTAATGTGCCGTCTGAATGCCTCTTCGTCCTCCGAGTTTCGTTCAACGGGAGCAAAGCAATCCTGTCCGATGAGAAGGTTGACAGCGAGAAAGCAAAAATCAGCGGCCGCGTCAAAGTGCTTTCTGGACAGCGCTAGGCCGAGTTGATGTACCGTATACATGGAGGTTTCGGTATTGAGGTTGGCGAGTACGATGGCAATGTGGCCTCTCCAGCCGAACGCGTCGTCGGCGTTGGTCATGTTGGTGAGGATAGGGACCGGCATTTGGGAGGCGACGCTCAGCAAGGTGAGAGCCGGGTGCTGGGGATCGCGGTGCGCCAGGAGGCGGCTTTCGATGAGCTCCAGCTTTCGGCGATCGTGTCCAAACATACGGTAGGCCAGGATCAGGGCATCGAAAAGGAGGCCGTTCTGCGTGGCGCTTTCTATCGCTTCCTGAAAAAATACGTTAAAATAAGAACAAAAATGAAGTCGAAATTTCAGCCCATAATTTAAGGCCAAAAAAAAATTATTTTTGATGAAATAAGTTTTTTCGTTACCAAAAAAAAGTTTTTGTACGTAAAAAAACGCTGAAACTTCGTTTTACAGAAAAAAACATAATTGAACTTAAAAATACGATTGAAGCAAAAAAAACACAAAATTGTTGTCTTTTTTGACCAGTTTTTAGATTTTTTAGGCCCATTTTTTTAGCCTTGGATTATAATAAATTTTAGCCCCAATTGTCATAAAAACTCACATCAATGTAGCCGCCTAACAAAAACCGGGTAAACTTGTCCATCGCGTCAGGATCAACGTAGCGCTCATCTCGATGCTTGATCGAGAGTGCAGGAGACGCGGATTCGACGACTCGATCGGGTTTTCCGCGTACATATGAATTTTTGGGTTGAAAAGACTGGGACGAGTATTTGTAGTTGGCGGTTAACAATCTAGCCAGATCAGGGCCAGTTACTTTCTAAATAGTTAAAAATAGCAAAAAATACACTTTTACATACAAAAAAATGTACTTACACCATGCTGTCGAATGAGCATCTCCAGCAGCCGCCAAATCAGCAAAACATCGTTTGCATCGCTGCTTTCCGGATTTTGCAGATAGATTTCAGACTGTAGAATACGTTCAATCTGGCGGTCAATGAAGAGCAAAGGTGTGTGGGACGGCGTGATGCCATTGATAAGCGGACCCTTGAATGCCTCCATCGCCTCGATATTCCTCCGTTGAGCTGAATTCTGAATGTGCGATTTGACTTCTTCGACGCGAATTGTCGAAATCGAGTATTCCGGATTGAGGACGAGAAGCCGACCGCCCGGAGCGAAGGTCGCGAAGGCATGGGGCCGGGCGAAGCGCAGGGGCTCCTTGGCAGCGGCTGACGAGTCGAGAGAAGCGATATCAGATTCATCCAAGCGTTCGCAGTAACTTGGACGATCGCTGGCACGGCTGTCGGGTGTGGCACGATCGTCGGAGAAGAGATGCTGACGGGATCGATCGTAGGCCAATTTGTTGGCTCGCTGACGTCGGATGTCAAATTCTTTACGAGTGTGCTTACAGATCTGTAAAAAAAAGGTAATGTATTGACAAAAAAACGATTAAAAATAGGGACATTTAAAAAATATCGTAAACGATAAATATTTGTATCGTAAAACAGAAAAGTAACATAAAAAACCGATATTATGTTACTTTTTGATATCGTAAAAAAAAGTAACACCGATAAAAGTCGTTATTATGTTACTTTTTACTTTTTGAGTTTTTTACGTTCAAGTCAAAAGTAATCCATCTTTTTTGTACTTTTTTTTGTCAACCAACCTTCAACAAAGCCTCGTTGTTGGATTCGCCGGCAGCTGTGTACTTGTAAAACTCCCGATTGAATATATTGTGAAAATTCTTGACAGACGAGACGTACTGTTTGTAGAGAGTGTAGTAGTACAAGAACGCCGTTTTTTCGTACGAGTTCAGATGCCAGAATTCAGCAGGCGGTGGATTGCGAGCTACGATTGCACGCGCGCGTTCGGAGGAGAGTTGGATGACGCCAAACGAGTGAATATCCGCTTCGGTAAAGGTCCGGAAGCTGCGGGATGAGTCCTAAAATATTAAAAACGTCAAATTATCATCGTAAATAATTTTTAGGCTAAATAATTTTCTTATAAAATCAATAAAAAACAGTTTTTTACGAAAAACTCACCCGTTGTCCACGGCGATAGTACATGTCCAATTCGTCTTGCAACTCATCTTCTTCGGAAATGTAGTCTTCTTCCTCGTATTCTTCTGCGTAGTCTTCGTCGGAGTATCCACGTCCTTCCTCGCGAAACGGCTGCGGAGCATTGAGTGGATTCGTCGCAGCATGACCGGGCTGCTGCCGGTCAACCTGGGTGAAGCCGTCGTTCCGTTGCCGAAGAACCCTGAAAGAAAAAATAGTCCATTATTATCGAATCTTCTAAAACCACAAAAAAAGTGCACAGGGACAGAATCAGAACACAACAGAAGGAAAAGAGGAAGCAAACCAACTGACAACCTCTGATTTGTCGCAGATTCGTATTGAGCAGGTTCGAACGACGATCGGGGTCTCTCGTAGAACGAATTAGATCGTCGAGCAACATTTGAGCCACTGACGCTGCCGTAGGGGATGGTCTGTTGACGGCCTGGAGCTGGACTGTAGGTTGTGAAGGACTGGTGTAGTCTGAAAATGGGGGGAAAATGAGATTTGATCGTTATTTGGTCAAAAAACCGAAAAAAAAGAACGTAAATCGGATAGGATAAAAATTATATCGTAATTTGAAAGAATAAAGTAACGTAACCCTATGAAAATAAACGAAAAGTAACAATATTTACGATTTCTGAATGTTATGCAGCGCACCAAAAGTAATACTTTCAATCGATTTCAGGACACAAAAAGTAACATTTCAACCCTATTGAACGTAATTTTCAGTTTTACGTTCAAATCACTCTTTTTTTTTTCTTATCGCTCTTTTTTCAGCCCAAATTTTCCTTCAAAACAACATAGAAACTCACCGAGAGCTAGCGCTGCCGAGTAATTCGCCGACTTCACTTCTGGGTCTCCCAGATCGTTGATTCAGCCGCTCCCGACGTCTCGCGTCAACAAAATCCTCGTCGTAGGTAGAGCGCAGGAGTGTAGGCACGCCACCGCCCTTGGGTTGCCATGGAGGAAGTCGAATAGGACCCGTCGGATTGCCGGCTGCGCCGCCGATCGATGGACGTCGGGGCTTGGTTACGTTCGGCAGAGAACGTACGCCGTGCACCTGACTAGACTGCGAACCGGCACCATCGTAGTCGTCCTGCATCTCCTAGTCTTCGTCGCTAGACTGAAACGTGTAACAAGACTGTGATAAAAGTCAAAAAACACATGAACATGAAATAAAAACGCAAAAGCCGCCTCAAATTTTTGAAAATGAAAAATCAATGAAGGATTTTTGCATTTTCCGGACGAGGGAAAAAATGAAAATGATCGCAATAATTAGTGTAAACCTCTTGAAAAAGAGAGAGTAAGTTTTACGTTTGTGTCGACGTGGCGTAGCGCAACATGCAGCAGGGAAGACAAACGAACGCGTCGACTCGCTCGCATCGACGGGATCGTGTCACATTTAGCCAAGACTTGCGTAAAAAATAATTTGTTTGAATTTTATGGGATTTTGACTGGGTTTTTAAATTCGTAAACTCAGGTATCAGTGTAATAAATCAAGACAAAAAGAAACTAAAAAATTGAAAGGCACTTTTTATATTAAAAAATGGTCTCACAACGATTTTTGAACTTTCGCGTCGAGAGATCTTTTTTTTTGAATTTTGCCTAACTTTTTTTGGCTGACTGAATCTTTTTCATTTTTTTTTTGCCAAAAAATTTTTCGCCATTGTTCTGTTCGCCCGTTTCTCTCTGACAACAACCATTTTTTTCACAACAACAAAAAAATCCAATTGGAACAAATCAGAACAAAAAGACAATACGATACAACGGACAAAAACCCTCAACAGTTTTTTTTCGGGGTTTCGTCCATCAAACAATCCACAAGGACAACCACAATCAGTAGGAGAGTTCAAACGGTGCGCCTCGAACGGTCAGGGTATCACAGGCGTCGTCCATCATCGCCGAGTTTTGAATAATCAGCACCGTAACTTTTTCGTTAAAGTTCAGACCAGAAAGGAGCTTTGGGGTGAGCCTAAAAATATTCTTCCGTCAACTCCAAATTTTTAAATTCCAAAAAAAACCCACATAAAATACTGCGTGCGAGAGAGGTGTCCTTCATCTCCGGACAAAAGCTCGACCATCATGTTGAAGACGAGTCTCTCGTTTGTCGGATCCATGCCCTGGTTGATTTCGTCGACGCAACGGAATGGTACGTCGCAGAGTGTCTGAAGCGCCATGAGGTAGAACATCGTGCTCACCGATCGCTCGCCTCCGGATTGCTGCTGGGCGGTGAGACGGCGCATCGAAGCGTATCCACGGAAGCGGACAAAGATCGCGATACCGTAACCGTCGACGTTGAGCTGAAAAAAGCTCAATCATGCATAAAATTAGCTCAAAAAGGTTCAAAAACAAATTTTCGCTTCGAAAACCCTATTGATGATTCTCGCAAAGAAAATCAAATGTGGGAAAATGACAGCAAGAAAAAAAAAACTGAGCCTAAAATGGACTCAAAAGCGTTCAAAATGGTCGAAAAAAGTTTTCGCTTCGAGAACACCCCGTGATGACGTTTTTCGTTGCGAGACCAAAAAAACATATTTTTTTACTTTTAGTTTTTGACATAAAATTTTCGCCGTAAAACCCATCAAAACTCACCGGATCCTCAGGTTCATCGAGCTGAACAAATCCCGCACACTTGATGCGTTCAAAATAACTCGAAAAATTCTTGCTAATTTGGTCGACAAATTCGCTCATCGGTTTCAGCCATTTTTCGAGGTATCGCTTCATCTCGGCTTCCGAGTTATCCTGCAGGCTCTGGAACTTTCCGAGGGTCTTTTCCAGCTTTTCGAGTTCCTCTTGAAGTTGCTTCAGCTTCTCGACGTCACTTTTCGATCCCTTGAGTCGACCAACTTCATTTCGAATTTCTTCCTGCTCGAGTTCCGCTTCACATTCATCCGCGTTGTCCGGGATTTGGTGGGCCACAAACAACTCGTTGAGTTCCGCGTACCGCCGGCGTTCTTCTTCTCTCTTGAGTTCATCGAGCCGACTCGACCGGATGCCAGCGACGTCCAGCAACTTCGCCTTCGCAGCCATGACTGCTTCTCTCTTTTCTTCCTGATTTTTCTTCGCATCCACGAAGCGGGCCTCAACTTCCTCCCGATCGATGAGAAATGCATCTCGCTTGCTCCGGAGCAGTCTGGCGGCCTTGTTGAAACGCTCGATTTGCAACAAATTCAGACCGTAAATCCGCGCGGCTTCTTCGTACTCCGCGAGGGCCTGGGTGGCCATTTTGAGCTGTCGGACGACGTCGGCCTTGCTCTCGAGCTGAACCCTGTTGTACTCTCGCTCGAGTTTCTCGACGTCCGGCTTGTTTTCGTTTTGGTTGGCCAGGGTATGTTCAATTCTGTTCTTGTTGTGCTGGGCGCTGAAGAACGCAGCTTTGACGTCTTCGAGGGCCCTGCGGTGCTCCTGGTAGATGGCACGGAGTCGCTCGACTTCTTCCCTTTCGCCTTCGATACTCGCCTTTTTTTCTGCGGCCTAAAAAGCAAAAAACAGAATCAAAACCACTCAAAATCCCCATTTTTGAAGTCTATCGAAACCAACCTCAGAAAGTTTGTCCTCAATGTGCGAGAGGTCCAAAAACATCGCCGGCGGCGGTCGCTCGTGTTCATTTGTAAACGAACACTTTGGTTGCAGCGGCGACTTTCCAACCGTAACCGCGTTGTTGTACTTCGAAATCACAATCTCGATGGTCGACTTGTGGGAGTAAAAAAAGCCGAGTTTTCCCTTCAGACGGTGGGCGACGGTTTCGCAGTTGTTTTCGACGTTTTCGCCTCCATACGGAGTGACATGGACCTGAAAAAAGTTTTTCAATCAAAAAAAATCCAATCGCGCATAAAAAATGCCCACCTTATGAATAGACGCAAAATAAGCCTTGACAGTCAGGGGAGCATCGAAGAGATTGATGACAAAGTCCTGAAATCCCAGTTCACGGTAGCTGTCTGGAAGCTCGTAGTTTCGGTTGAAACGAGAAGCCTAAAAATGAGAAAAACCATCAAAAAAGGAAGAAAATAGGTGTAAAAAATGCCTCAAAACGAAAAATACAGTACTCAAATATTTTCGTGCCAGGATTGTAAAAAACAACATGAAAACGAAATATATCGAAAGCGCACGCTCCAAACACCCCACAACGAAAAAAAACCGTAACCCCTTTTCGTGCCCCTTTCACCAACGCGCACGCGATCAAAAACTCCAAAACCAACCATTTCATCCGACACAATCGTCGAATTGACCTTGTGATTCTTCAGGATGAGATCTTCGTCTTCCCGGCATCCAAAGATAAACATAGAAACGTCCCTACTGGGCAGGACGCAGTTGAGCTGCTTGACCATTCCTGGTTTTGCTTGGATCTGAAAAAAAGTACCTATGCCCAAAAAAATGCAGTTTTTTCAAAAACAAAACCCACGAAAAGGTAGGGAATATAGACTGGGCACTGGAATTGATTCTTGTTTGCCATGTAAAAGTTCCACGCAGCCGGAATGTTACGATTATTACCCGTACGGCAGAGACTGTCGAGTCTCTGGGTAAAAAGATGATGACCGGAGTCAAATTGTCGTTGAAGAGTCATTTTTTGATCGACTAAACGCTGAATTGTGTTCGCAATTTCCCGTGCCTTGAAGCCATATCGTTGTTCGGCTTTCTTGTAGGCCATTTCTTGCTCACGGTAGTCCGATTGGTTGTCCTAAACCAAAAGTCATCAGTTATTTTTCTCCAAAAATAGCCTAAAAACCCACCAATTCTTCCTTAGCCTTCGCGAGGCTTTCTTTCGCACCTTCAGCGGCCTTTTGCAGATCAGTGGTCGTCTTGTCCCAGGTCGCAAATTTGGCTTTGGCAGTTTCGAGGGCTTCCTTTGCTTCCTGGACTCGATTGCGTTGGAACAGGGATGTCAGGGCGCGGCGGCGATTCACAAATTCTTGTTTGTGCTTTTGCTAAAAAAACAAACTGATAACAGTGTTTTTTAACCCCAAAAACGTAAACTAGAGGAAGAACTACGTTTACAGTTTATGAACTCAAAAATTGAACTTTCTCCTAAAAAAAAAGACTTGCATGCAAACTAATATACGCCAGTGTTTTTAACCCAAAATGTAAGTACAGTTTTTTAAAATGTAAAAACCCAATTATTGTTTTCGCGTTAGATGAATCCAGTTTAGAGATTGTTTTTGCGTGAGATCAATCCAGTTAATCCCAAATCCCCCCCCCCCCAAAAAAAACCCACAAATCCCGAAGCCGAATTTTTGTTCTCAATTTGACGAATTTTGGCACCGTATTCCGCGATTTTCTTGTCAATAGGCTGACAGAGGGTATCGATCTTCTTCATTTCCTCGATTGCTTCCAGCTGAGCTGCTTTGGCTTCCGAATGTTCGACACGGGAGTTTTCGTACTCAAAAAACGCAATTCTCGACCTAATCGTGTTGAGTCGTACATCGCGTTTTTGCTGCTCCAAAAAGTTCGCAGCAAGCGTTTCTGTGATCTTGATTTCGTGGTCGACTTTTTTGATTCTGAAAAAAACAGTAAAAAGTGGTGAAAGAAATAAATGAATAAGCAGTTACTTGGTCTCGAGGACTTCCTTCTGACCGACAGAAGCCTTCGTATCGGCAGCAAGCTTGACAAGCCGTTCGTGGTATTCTGAGAGCTTTACTGGACCGGACTGAAATGGGTAGGTAAAGATGATTATTTTTCTGCACAAAAATTTCAAAAATGGCCTAAAAATTACAAAAAATAGCCTATAAATTGTAAAAAAAAGTAAAACCATCAAGAAGTAGCCTAAGTTTAAGAAGAATGACCTCAGTTTATTTAAAAATGCTAAAAAACCTAAAAAGATACAAAACCGCCTAAAAGCCAATAAAATTGCCTAAACATCACTAAAAATGGCCTAAAAACACACAAATGTCTCATATATCGCAAAAAGGGCCGGATAACCCACAGTTTCTCAAAAAATCTCAAATTAGGCTAAATAAACTCCAAATAATCCATAAAAACCCCAAAAAGTTGCCTAAAATGAAAACAAATGTCCCAAACCCCAAAAATTACCTAAAAAAAGCCCAGAAAAACCCACCCTCAGTGTGTTCATCAGCAGCAACTTGGCATCCTGCTCAGCGAAGCTCTTGACCTTATCCTGTGCAAGAAATGTACACGGATTGTCGACCTGGATGTTGTACTCCATAATGGCTTCCTCGACCTTTGTACGAGTCGTTCGGATACGATCAATGAAGAATACAGCATGGTTGTTACGCCGGATGACAACCTTGAACGAGCGCTCGCCGGCTTCGATGGTATTGTCCTTGAGCACCATCTCGACGCTGCCCTCGATCTCGCCGTGTCGAACGTAGTCTGCCATGTTGTCGGAGCGTCCGAGGCACTTGGGTGACCCGCCAGAAGCCAGACAGATGCCGCAGATGATCGTCGACTTGCCCGTGCCATTGGGACCGATGATGACATTCATGTGCGGGCCCGGGACCACTTCGACGTACTTGTAAGTCCTAAAATACAGTTTTATACATTTTTTTCATAAAAAATCCAAAAACTCACAAAAAATTGCGGAACGTGATTTTCCGGATGGCGCCATTGTGGTAATCATCGTCACTGAAGGGTGGACCCTCGTTTTCGCCGTCGTCTGCCATCCCTGAAAAGCGCAGTGAAAAATCCCCTCAAAACCACGGGAAAATGATGAAATTATCGTAAAAACACGCTGTAACGCGAACATTGTACAACAGATAACCAAATTTGCGATGAATGACTATTTTCTTTGCCGTTACAAAAAAACATCGAAAATCAAAGAAAAAAAACAAACAAAGCGCCGGCAAAAAAAATAAGTAGAAACTTATGTTAGAAAAACGCGGGAAATGAATGAAAACAAGTCATTTTGCAGAAAACAAGCATGCGACGGCTCTCACCACGAAATTATTTTGTGTTGTTTTTTGACTTGCGCGTTCTTGACAGTTTTTTGTGACTGTTTTTTTAATGAAGTTTTTAGAAGTCAGTTTTATCTTTTTTGTATTTCTTTTAAAAAAATATTATGGGAAATCATGAAAAGTAACATATTTTTTACTCTGAATGTTCAAGTGGACACAGTTTTTATACGTCAAGTTGGTGATCAAAATGCGTTTCAAATGTTTTTGATAAATATGAAATTTTTAATTTTACGAAATTGAATAAATGTAAATTTCGCGAAATCTTTTGCTGAATTCAGTTTTTTTCTGCACAATTTAAAAAAATAATTTTTTTAATACATACAAGCATGGTGTCATCTGACTAAATCCAGTGAATGCCACTTTCATGGGAGTTATCCCGATCATGGAATAATTCCCTGGGGACTGAACGTGCAAAAAAATATCCCCTGCGATTCCCATGGACAAATCCCCTATATTTCTTTTTGCCACCGTGCTCATAGGCGTTTGCGTTTACCAAATACAACTGCAAGACAGTTTTAATTTCCAAAACCCAAAAATATGATATCACGAATATTACAAACATTTGTGAAAATAAATTTATTTATCAAGTGCCCCAATGACAGCGCCATCAAGTTCCGCAATGGGAAGAATTCCACTACCCCTAACAAGGAATCGGCAGCCTTGTTTTTATGTTTTTTTGTTTTCATTTTGTTTTTTATACGGAACATTACTTATGTATCATCCCTCAGTTTTCTTATTGCCAATTGGCGAATTGGAGTTGTTTGCATATTTCATTCTATAAATTTTCAGTTTTGCATTATCTTAGCTTCCTGGCTGAAATGAGGTTTGGAACAAAAATTCTGCATTCCATATCAATACCAGTTTTTTTGCAATTCATCGTCAGCAGTTACGTCAACAGGATCAAAGAATCGCAGTTACGAGAATTCTAAGCATGTTTCCCAAACTTTTTTGGCTGAATCATGTCTTCGCTATACAAATTTCTGTATTCTTGATCACCTACCTATCATTGTGTGTTATCAACGGCATTTATTTAGTAGTCGACTTCATTGACACGCGACCAAGCACGTCGTAATCGTCTGACGCTTTTTTGCCGTGTCATGGATAATCGGAAGCAGCAGACGCCTGGAAAGTGGGTTTTCGCGCTACATTATTTTTTTGTAGCCCGATGTTTTAGAAAAAAGCATCCTTCATTAGACAATGACCTCGGGCCCGAAAATCAGAAACCAAAGAGTCCACGTGTATTTGCCGGCGGTGGAATTTCGGTTACCACCGGGGCAAACAAGACAGCGAGGAAGCAAACGGTCATGGCACCTCAACCCGTCTCCGATCCCGCTATCATCGTCCCCAGTCCTGCGTCGCCCGTGCGCGTATCATCACCGAGTCCACAGCCACAGCCAGTTGCCCCCATTTGCGAAGACGAAGAAGGTCCGATCCCGATCAAGGTCGAAGACGGACTCGAGGATAAACCCTACTACCACGGCCTCCTGCCACGCGAAGATATTGAATCCCTCATCGTGCAAGATGGCGATTTTGTTGTCCGCCTCACCGAAATCAGGGAACCAGGCATGACGCGTTCGAGCAGGCATATATGTCTGTCTGTCGCTTGGCTTGGCACGAAGCACCACTTTATTATAAAAAAGAGCGCCCGAAACCGGTACTACATCTGCGGTGGTCACAAATGCAATCCATCCGCCCAGCCGGACTACTCTACAGTCGTCAACCTCGTCAATTTTTACTTAGTCGGAAAAGTCCCTTTTGGATCGAAGTTGTGCATTCTCAAAACCCCAATCTACACAAAGGTATGGGAGCTTAAGCACGTCCAGATCAAGTGCCAGGTCAGGATTGGGGCAGGCGCATTTGGAGAAGTCTACTCTGGTCTGCTTCAAAGAGTAAACAAGTTACCCGCTCCCGTAGCCATCAAACAACTCAAAACAGTAAAAGTCGACAAGGCCAAGATCCAGGAAATCATGCACGAAGCACGCGTCATGAGACCCCTCAAGCACACGAACGTCGTGAGGTGCTACGGTGTCGCAGCTGACATCGAGCCTCTCCAGATCGTGCTCGAGTTGGTGAATGGCGGAGCGCTGGACATCTACCTCAGGGCCCACCCGAATGCATCCATCCCACAGCGCATGAGCATGGCACGTGATGCTGCTTGTGGGCTGGAGTACATTCATGCCATGGGAATCCTTCATCGGTAAGCTTTTGTTCAAAAGCATAAGAGCAATCAAGAAAAAAAAATATTTCAGCGATGTCGCAGCCAGAAATTGTCTCTACGACGGATCTGTCGTCAAAATCAGCGACTTTGGCCTATCAGTTGTGAGCGATGTCTATAAAATTGGCGAAACCGAACGTACACCTTTTAAATGGCTTGCACCTGAAGGTTTTGCAACATATACCTACACTCGTGCATGTGACGTCTGGGCTTACGGTGTTTTACTCTACGTATGTGATTTGTTTTCTTAAGACATTTATGGGGGAAATTTTTTTAGGAAATATTCTGCAATGGAGCGGAACCCTACGAAGGCCTCAAGGCAGTCCAGATACGTGAGATCGTGCTTCACGGTGGGAATCTACGTTTACCAGAATGGGTTGGGTCTGCTATGACTCAGCTTGAAACTGAGATATTTACCTTCGATCCTGCTGCTCGTCCAAAAATGCATGTTATCATGGATAGGATGAAAGCCTTAGTACCGTAAGTACATAAGTAAAATTTTTTTAGTTTACTGAGAATTAGAGCTTCGATGCGAAAAAACGTATTTTTGGTTTAGAGAGTTCTTTTTCACGTTATGTCATCGTACTTTTTTTTCGATTTACTTTTTATGTTTTTTTAGGCGACCTGAAAAAGTACCCGAAGATTCAAGTGAAGGCGAACGCGAACATGCGAAGAAAGGCCAACATTCACAGCGCAACAACTATGGCGGCGGACACAAGACAAAGAACTACAGCAAGGAAAGCTTTCCCAAGAAATCCAGCAGCAAGGAAGCCTTTCACAAGAAGAAGGTTAAGCATAGCAAAGAGGTACTTACCAGAAAGGTGAATCGATCCCGCGAGCCTTTTGATCTTCCAAAAAGTGGAAAGGTGAATCGATCCCGCGAGCCGTTCGATGTACCAATTGACGTCCAGAACAAAGCGTCTTCCGGGTCGCTCAATAACCAAACCGATCCTCCTCCGCATACTCCGCATACTCCCAAACGCAGCAGCAACATGCGTGCGCCGATGGGTGGATCGGCGGACCATGTCCCTCTCGGGCACAGGGCTTCCGAGTACGCTAACCCGGGATTATCCAAAGTGAACTACAGCAAGGAAATCTTCACGACTGGTCACCTGGTAGTCAAAGACCGGGGATCCAAGGAAACGCTCAACAACCGAGGGGGAAACAGGAGAATGCAGAGCAAGGAAGCCTTCTTCGGGGCGACGAAGAATAAGAGCCGTGAAACCCTCCACCGAGGCAAAAAGTCAAAACAACAAACGGAGAGCGATGCACAAAAGAAAGGCCGTAGGATCAGCAAAAGGGCCATCAAATCCAAATCACGCGAGCCTTTCAATAAAAAAGAGCACAGAAATCGTAATCGGGATGCCGCAGACAACGATGTGAGTGAATAATGTGCTTTCTGTTCAGTGTGTTTTGAGTATAAATAAAAAATGCTGTTTTTATGTTGGTGATTAAACAGAAGGAGATACAAAACGCATTGGAATCCGACTAGAATGACCAAAGTAGTGAGAAAAAAAACATCCAAAAGAAAGGACACCGTAAAAAAAATCCGAGGGATATGTCGCATATTCAAATTTTAGCATTCGTGATCGTTCGAGAACATCCCGCACTCGCATGAGAATCATAACGGAATTATAAGGCTTTGCACGCTAATGTGTTTTATTGTGATGCGTTCATTCTCATCCAGTTCATTGTGTTCCGCAGCTCTAATTTAGTCATTGCTTTTTGCAGGAATTTGAATACGAATAAAGGGGAAAATAGCTTTTTTTTTTAGCACTTCATTGTGCTTCTTCATTTTCGTTGCGCGTCTCATTTGTTTCTAATTCCGTTATGATTCTCATGAGAGTGCGGGCAGGTTTACTTTCTTCGAATTTTTTCGCGATCAATGATAAATTTTCCGAACAGATAAAACGAACAAAATTTTGGAAATGTGTTTTTCTTGAGTAATTATGTGGTGGTGGTAAGCAGGGAGCGCCGAACGTTCTTGTTCGTTCGCAAGTGCCGAATGTTGATAATTTTTTCCATACATAATTTGACACGAATTTGAAACAAAAACCCCGTTCATGCAAATATCTACTATATGACTATGTTATTCAAATATTTATCATATCTTTGACGTCATTACTCTTATCTCAGTCATTCAACCATTGTATGCTAGAATGAATGGTCGTGATAAAATTTCCAGGTTGCCTTCAAACGGTAAGTGTCTTTCGAACGTGTGCTCTGTCATCTTTCCCGAATCTTTTCAGCCCAACGTTCCAAGGGTGCATCAAATGACAAAAGCAAACCACCGAGTTCATCGAGTTCAGCAACTCTCGATCGCACAGACACCGAACTCCTCAAATTGCGTGCCAAGTTTCGCGCATCGCAGTTCAGGTTTACGTCTGCCTTGGCCGCACAGAATGGGCAGCAGTTCAACGCCGCGTACAAAGTTCAACTCGCCGATCAAAAGTCGAACTCCAAAGAAGCTTCTACCAGAAGTTGCGTCAAGAATGAACCTGTCTTCGAGACCGTTGAGTACCTACACCCGCCAACGGTAAATTACAAACCAATACTGATTCTGATTCCTGAGTACGACTGTCGACCCAAAAGCGAGACTATGATTAAAAAAGCGAAGGTTATGGAACCGGACGAAATCGAAAAAGCCATGGAGAAGATGCACCGAGAGTGGATTAGAAAGCTCAAGAGAAACGACCGAATTGCAAGGCGCAACGCAAGGGTGGGTATCGTAACCTGTAGAATCGGATTTTTTGGTCCATGTGGTAGCATTTCCGTTACTTTTTTCAGAGAAAAAGGAAAAAAGCTAAAGCTAAGGCTAAAGCTAAAGCTAAAGCTGAAGCTAAAGCTAAAGCTGAAGCTAAAGCTAAAGCTGAAGCAAAAGCTGAAGCTGAAGGTTTAAAAATAACTTCAGCATTAACAACCAAAGTTCAACTCCCGGCCGCAGATGCCGCTGCAATTGCCGCGAAATGTAATATTCCCGAGACTACGACACCCAAAGTGTCTAGTCCTCCAACGGAAAACACAACGGAAATCACAACAACAACAACGAATTCGTCTACCAATTTATCAGATGCCTCGACTCCGCAAAAAACTCTAAGTGCCGAAAATCTAAGTGCTGAAACGGCTTCAGCAACGCCGTCAACTTCGAAGACGTCCTTAGGGTCATCAGAGTCTACGGCAACCAGCGCCGAAGCTGACGAAGGGCCTAATTACGATCCGTTGCCCATCGTACCGGTAAACGAATCGACCTACGAAACGCTCGGCAATGAAGTGAGGATTTTTTTATTTTGGGTCCTGGAACTAAATTTTGTTTTAAGGTAATCCTCGAAGAAGAACACCTGAAAATCATTGCAAAAGGCCTGAAAGAAGGCGTAAAATTCGATGAAAACATTGTCACCCCCGAACTCGAGAACAAAATCAAAGACATCGATTCGAAGACGGACGTCCATCATGATGCGTCGGCGTTTGAGCAAGTCGCGCTCGAGACCGATGCGACAGCTGACAAAATTGTCGAAGCGCTCACGAAGAAGGACGTCATTCTGCCACTGATCTCGGTGGAAGATAGCAAGATCCTCAACGAGTATTTCAACCAGCAGCGCAAATGCGACGAAGAGGTCGTCGCCGCTCTCAGCCGGGTCATAGACAAGATTCTCGACAATGCGGACAACCTCTACGACGACAAGGTGGCACTCAAGCGGTTTCTCGAAAACCGGGGTTACGCAAAGTCGAGGCTGCTCGATGCCATGCTCATGCGCAAGGACAACTACCTACAGAGCCTCTACGGCGCGGCACAGGCATTCTACAGCCGCATGAACAATGCCGTGGAAGCTGCTTCTCAGGTTTGTAAATTTTGAATATTTTAGGTCATATGTTCGAAATGTTCAAAAAAGTTTGAATTTTTTGAACAAAAAAAGAGGCACTCATTTTCGAAATCACTTTTAGGTGGCTGGCCAAAGCGTCGAAGTAGCCCGGGGTGTGGCCAAAGTGTACACGCAAACCAAAGATGCTGTGTACGTGGGCTGCGCTAAGGCCAACGAATTTGCCGAGCAGTCTGCCAACGTGGGTGAGCCTTCACAAAACAATAACCATTGCTGAAATTCTCATTTTAGTCGCTCGGAACCTTACTCAAAGAAACTGCGTAAAGGTAGTTTCCCAAACCAAAAGCGTGATTTCGGACTTCATAGGAGCGAGCGTCACGGCGGCGGTTAACAAGCTTGCCTCGACTGCGTCCTCGCTGACGTCTGTCATTTCGGGGTCTTCTGAATCGGTAGACAAAACGGTGTATGAAGACGTGCCTGCAGGAAATGCTACAGCGACGACAAGTTCAAATCCCGGTGAGTTTTTTTTGTTATTTGTATTCTATTTTTTCAGTTTTAGATGCGACAAAAACGGACTCGGTCTTTACACCTGAGCTTCCCCCGTCTGACGATCCGAATGTTTTGAGCAGTTTGACTTCCTATTTAATGGCATATTTCACTTCTGCTTCGAAACTCCCGGAACCGGAAACGAAAAACTATAAAAAAGTAGTAGTCACTGTTGTCAAATCACCGAATATCACCGATGCTCCACCTCCCACTGGCGCGGTCGCTGCTGTGTCTAAACCGGCCATTTCGTCGGACAAGAAAGCATAGAACACCGGACCTCTACCAAACGACTCCAAAGCACTTACAAGTAAAGTTTAGTCAGCTGGATATCAGTTATGTTTGTCATCAGTAAAAAATTTAATCCGTGATTGTGTTTGTTTATTTGTTGACCTCGTAAAAACGAACCTGACCTGGTTTTTGCCAGCTATAGTATATGTGGGGTGCATCAGCTCGTGAAGAATGAATGATCAAGTGGATACCGTATCGGGGGTTAATGCAAACACAAACAACATTGATTTTGGCCATGTTTTTTATTTGGTTTTCGTCTCATGATTTGAAGTTCATTAAGCGATTTCGCATTGCTGTTATCACAAAGCACAAACCAAAAATAACTATTTTACGTAGGTTATACCGGAAAGTATGATCAAGCCAATCGCACATGTTGCAGAGATTACAATAGAACTGGATAAAACATTATTATTATTATTATTATTTCACCATTACTCAGTGGTTAGTTATCATTAGACCAGATGTTAGGAGGCACAAATGACGTCCACGTAGGCGTAAATGTCTCGATTCGTTTTGGTCGCGATTTCTTCTTCCCCTCGTCGTTGTGGTCTGTGGATAAAACATAGTGTTGCTTAATCAGTTGCACTGCTGTCTGAAAATCATTGTAACGCTCATGGCAGATATTTATGTATTCAAAGTCGGGTTACCTTGCGGAATCTTTTGTTTAGAATAAGGCTGACAAAAAACAGTGCTGTCAAGTGAAAAATTATCAAAACATGAGCAATGAAATCCCAGTCAGAATTCTTCGAGTAAAGATACGTTGCAACTTGGGGAAACAGATAGACAATTTGAATCACAATGGTTGTTATTAAGACATTTGTTGTCAATCGTTCTTTGTCAGGATCCTCACATCCCGACGTGATGTCGTAGCAATTTCTGAAAGTCTTGAACAACGCGGCAGTCAACATTAATAGGCATATCATAGGAATGCTGTCCAACACAACGAAATCGATAAACCTGTAAATTCTGATGCATGTGAAAAAAAATCTATATTAAAAATATGATAGTTGTCTCCCGCAAGAAGAATGAATGGCATTCTGAGAGCAATCACGCATACAAAAATGAGAGCCGAGCCTATAAAAAGTGATCTCAGGTCCGGTGAATCACTTTTCTTCCAAGATGTCATCCGGAGTCGAATACAGGCAGCGAAAACATAGAACAGGGTAATAATGTCGGTAGATATGACCGCAACTTCCCATGTCAAATAAGTTATTAGAAATTTTTGGAGAACAGTGCAGAAAGCGATCGACAACGAAGCTACAAGGCACGGAATTGCAATGGCGACAAAAAACATATTGTAGACGGATTTCAACTCTTTTTGAAGATAAACACAAATCGTTAGAAGATTTACCAGAACGCTGACGGTTGCAAATACCAAACAACTTGTTAGATGATGCCGCATGTAATAGTATTTGAAAAGATTTAGTGAGTCAGAAATCGAAAAAACAGTCATTTCAAATTTCACAGTAATGGAGCTGATACGAACAACGCAATTCAGAATACCATTGATGAGATGTTTTTTATATTTATATCAGTAACTTTTATATAAATATATAAACATCCGTGCAAAAGTGTTAATGTCAGCGTTTGCGAAAAGAAATGTGATATCTCGACCACTGTCTACGTGTGTGAAGGTGCCTGATGGTAGTGTTTATACTTTTGTAAGAATTTCACATAAATATACAAATATCGCGTTGAACAGTTTTCTAGAATCAATCGCAATTTATGTTTTTCCGCAATTGATTCTAAAACTCGCACGATAATCATATCGGGAACATAACATAATTGGAAGGTGCGTGGATACGAACGAGGTGCGCAACGAAAATGAAGTACACAATAAAGTGCTAAAAAATCAAAGCTATTTTTCCTTTTATCCGTATTCAAATTTCAGCAAAAAACAATGACTAAAATAGAGCCGTGGAACACAATGAACTGGATGAAAATAAACGCATCACAATTCAAAGCCTTCCAATTCCGTTATTTTTCCGTTATGATCCTCATGCGAATGCGGTTATGTCTGCTTGTAAAACAATCGGTGCCATTCAAATATCAACGTTCATTGGCATAACCACAACGTTCATTCTTGCTGTCATTGACACTCGTGCGATACAATGAGCGGTGGCGAAAAGTCTTCTAGATTGCCTTCAAACGGTAAGCTCGTTCTCCCCTTCCTTCTCTCTTCATAAGATTCTACTTTTTCAGTCCCCCCTTCGAAATCGGAAAAATCTGTCAAAGGCAAACCTCCAGAGCCCGCAGGCAACGGTCGATCGGACGATGAACTCCTCAAGCTGCGTGCCAAGTTTCACGCATCTCAATTTCGCTTTACGTCCGCTTTGGCTGCGCAGAACGGTGAGCAGTTCAACGCCGCGTACAAAGTCCAACTCGCCAAGCCGAATGATGCCTCCAACCAAAGTTGTGTAAAGGATGAAACGGCCTACGAGACTGTTGAGTGCCTGGAGAAGCACCCCGTCCACTACAAGCCGATAGTGATTCTGATACCTGAGTACGACTGTCGTACCCAAACTGATGCATTGGCCCAACAAAAGGCGAAGGAGATGGATCCGGAAGACGTCGAGAAGGCCATGGAAAAGCATCATCAGGAGTGGATCAAGGGGCTGACAAAGACTGACGAAATTGCACGAAATAATGCCAAAGTAAGTATCTCTAGAGATAGTATCAAAAAATTTGGTGCTTGTGATGACATTAAATTAAATATTTCAGAAGCATCAAGAAAACACTCACAAAAAGCCAACTGCGAGTGTGATAAAGCATCCGGGAACACAGAAATCCGTGATCACGACACCTACGGCGAACCAAAAACACTCCAAAGTCCCAAGTGCTTCCACAGTAAAGCCAGTCACAAAAACCACTAAAACAAACCCAAAATCTAAAATTGACAAAGGCAAATCCGTTAATTTGAAGCCGACTGCACCTACTAAAACGGCCAAACCGACCGCACCAACCAAACCGACAGCACTAACCAAACCTGTGTCCCAGAAAAGCGAAAACATGATCAAGCCCGTTACAGCCGTGTCTTCGACTGCGGTACCTTCTCAGCCAAAGGGTTCTTCGCCAAATGAGGTTGCCAAGGGGTCAAAGCCGCAGACTCAACCGGTTGTTGCCCCCGTCGCGGCACAGAACCCTCCCAATGCCCAAACATCTCTTACACAGGTGTCACAGACCAATACAACCGTGCCGTCGACTGCGGTGCCTTCTCAGCAAAAGGGCTCTTCGGAGTCTTCGTCGGATGAGATTGCCCAGGGGTCAAAGTCGCAGGCTCAACCGGTTGCTGCCACCGTCCCTCCCAATGCCCAGACGGATCTTACACAGTCAAACTCGCCTTCTAAGTCAGCAGAAGTAACTCCAACCTCAAGCGTTTCCGGGACTTCATCGGCTACGGTAACGCCTTCGACTTCGGGAACTTCAATAGGCTCTACGGATCCTTTGACGGGCAGCAATGAGTCTGTAGACGGGAAGTCTTCCACGACAGATGCCGAGACGTACGAAACTGTTGGCAACGAGGTTTGTTTTCGGTTTCTGAGTTTTTTTCAAAAACTTTTATGAATTTCTGCCTTCAGGTGGTCCTCGAAGAAGAACACCTAAAAATGATCGCAGACGGTCTGAAAGAAGGCGTGAAATTCGATGAAAACATTGTCACCCCCGAACTCGAAAACAAAATCAAAGCCATCGATTCCAAGACCGAAGTTAGCACTCCGTCGTCGATGATGACACCGGTAGTTCTAGAAAAAGACGCAACTGCGGACAAGATTGTCGAAGCGCTCACAAAGAAGGACGTCATTCTGCCGCTGATCTCGGTGGAAGATAGCAAGATCCTCAACGAGTACTTCAACCAGCAGCGCAAATGCGACGAAGAGGTCATCGCAGCCCTCAGCCGGGTCATAGACAAGATTCTCGACAATGCGGACAACCTCTACGACGACAAGGTGGCACTCAAGCAGTTTCTCGAAAACCGGGGCCACGCCAAGTCGAGACTGCTCGATGCCATGATCATGCGCAAGGGCAACTTCCTGCAGAGTCTCTACGGCAGCATCTACGACGCGGCACTTGTTTTCTACACTCGAATGAACAATGCCGTGGAAGCTGCTTCTCTGGTTTGTGAATTCGGAACATTTTAGGTCATATGTTCGAAATTTTCTAAAAAAAGTTCGAATTTTGTTGAACAAAAAACGTAACCCCTACTTTCGAAATCACTTTTAAAACTTTTCAGGTTGCTAACCAAAGCGTCCTGAAAGCCCGAGAAATGGCAGACAAAACGTCCAAAGCGTACGCACAAACCAAAGATGCCGTCTACGTTGGCTACGCGAGAGCTAACGAACTGGCCGAGCAGTCGGCCCTCGCAACAAAACAGTCGATAGCCAGGGCTAATGAATTAGCCGAGCAATCCGCTAGAAGTAAACTATCCCTAACCAAAATTCGAGTACCAAAATTTTTGTTTTAGCGGCTCTCCTCTACGCAAACCGAGGAGCGTTGGCTGTAACTCAAACGAGAGATGATTCGCTGGCTGCTGCTAATGCTATGATGAACAAGGGCACCGTATACTACGAGCAGACGAAAGCCGGACTCACGGAACAGATGACGAGCGTCGCAACCATGCTTGCCTCCGCTACGTCTTCGCTTTCGTCTGTCCTCGGTTCGACGTCGTCTGCTTCGATTGCATCAACATCATCGGCGCCATCAACGTACGAAACCGTACCGACAGGGACGGCTTCAGCATCGACGAGTATGACAGATGCCAAAACTGGAATCGAACCTAGATCTGTTTCTGACCCGAAAACAGCGGTTGCTGGTTGGCTAATTTTCTAATTAACTAAGTTTTCTTTGTTTTAACTTTTAATTTTAGGTGCTGTAAAATCGGACTCAAAGCCAGCCGCCGACGCGTCTCAGCCTGCAAGCACCTGGAGTTCCTACTTATGGGGATATTTTGCTCCAACTACAAATCCAGCAGATGCTGGAGCAAAACCAGCAGATGCTGGAGCAAAGCCACCAGATGATTCGGCTCCAAAGCCAACAGATGCTTCGGCTCCAAAATCAGAATATGTTTCGGTTCCAAAGCCGGCAAATGCTTCTGCTCCAAATTCCGAATATGCTTCGGCTCCACAACCAGCAGATGCCTCCGCAAAACCACCTGATGCTTCGGCTCCAACACCGGCAGATGCTCTAGCTCCAAAACCTGCAGATGCTCTAACTCCAACACCAGCAGATGCTTACGCCCCAAAACCAGCCGCAACACAGACAGCCCCCGTTGATCCACCTCCTTCTGGCGCGGTTGCTGCTAATTCCAAGGCTGACATTTCGTCTGGTGCAACGATCGAGCCGAACGGTGTCGCACCTGGTACACCTCCGCCTTCGAATGTCGCCGGGAATAACAACGTCGAACCTATTACTAACCAATCGACTATGGGGACAAATTCGGCACAGTTGGAGAATCCTTCCAGCAAACCTGAAGCACCTAAAAGTGGTAACCCCTAACAGGTCACAGACTATTTCGAAACTATGTATAATAGTGTGTTGTCAATAAAAATTTGTGATTGTCTGTGGGTTGTTGAAAAAAAATTTCGTACAAATTATTCAGAAGACTAATTTTTAATTTTCGTTTTCTGAATAATGACTTCCTTTTTTTTGTAAAAATCAGAAAAATTATTTATTTTAATCGAAAAATGTCCTTGGAAACCAAAATTATTCAAAAAAAGTATAAGAATGCAAAGTAAACAGATCGTGTTTTTTCGTACGCCATTTTCATTTTTTTATAAAATTCAGCACAAAATAAATATTATTCATCAAATCAAAAATTATTATTGTCCAACATTTTTTTTTTCAAAAAAAAAACAGAAAAAAATTCAATTGATTTTTTTCAAAACTCATCAATCACGTCGACATCGCCGAGTTTGATGTCATGGTAGGCAGAAGACAGAGGACGCATCCTGAGTTGCCTGAAATAGATAAAACGTTGACAAGACCACAAAAACAAACACGAATTTTAGGAAAAAACAACAACTGACGATGAAAACAAGAAGAAATCATCGTTTGAAAGAAAAAAATCGAGTTCACTGAAAGTACCGTAATATCTTTTCGCTACGAAAGTTATTAGCGCGCACGCGATACTTATTTTTCGTTGTGGGAAAATATTTTTGCTTTCATCGTTACTTTTATCCTATTTCGTTCTTTTTTACGTTTGCATTATCGATATAATTTTTTTTTCTGCCAAAATTGATGGTTTTCTGTTATTATTTCATCTGAAAAGTGTTTCAATCGCGTTTTCTTTTGTGTTTTTACGTGTTTATGATCATTCTTCACAACTTTGCTTTCAAATGAATTTTTATTTATTTTTTACAATGTTTTTGCCCCATTTCAGGTAAATCAAGATGCGACCATTGTCTTCTGCGTATCACCAGGATTTGATCAGGTATTTTATCCAGAACGACGCTTTTTACGCAACCGATGGCATCAAGAACCTGATTTTGTCTTCTTGTGAAATGTCCCATGCGTATGGCGTTTTTATGCAGAAGCATGTTGTCGAATTGGAGGGAGGCTACTCAATGTTTCGGGTATGTTTTTTTTCTGTTTTTTTTTATTGGAGCATTGTATCATATTTTGTTTAGATTCTAATGGACGATTTCAACAATTGTGGCATTTTCTGTCAAAGCTGGATGGCACATTTCGTTCGAAGACTTGTGATTGCCTGCGATTTTGATGGTACAGAAACCGACTTTTTTGAAAAAATCTTTCATTCCAACAGTAAGTTTTATTTTTTATTTATTTGTGTTATCATTTATTTTGAGACAAACTTTTTAGGACTCATGGAACTGAATTTGCGTTACGTCAAGGACGAATTTATTCCGCTGGCAGTGGTTCAAAATTTGATATCGATAACTCAGAAGCTGGCAATCAACGGTGACTCGCTAGACCAATACCAGGATATCTTTCCTCGCTGCGACGTTGTTTTATTCTGTGATTCTGGAGAAATGGATCAAAGCACAGTAAGTATTTTTTTATTTCAAAGTTTTTCCCTACATGCAATCTTAGGTTGACTTGGACTCGGATTCGTCGTTCGCACTGCAGGTGAATCTGAGTTCCTTTCGTACGCCACAGATGCGCATTGATGCGGTGAACAAGGTGAAAGCTCAGTGTCCCCGTATCCGCCAACTTTATTTTGAGTGTAACGGTTGTTTCACACTCGTATCCTTCAATACCCTGATTAGAAGCTTGTCCACGCTTTCTCCGAATGTCGAAAACGTCACTGTCAACATCCGCGTCTTTGTTTTCAATTATGCGGAACCCGTCGCAGATGAATGGAAAACTGTCAGGGAAAAATTTGACAGCGTTGTTGCTACTCTACGCCAAGTTCCACCGCGCATCAAAGCAAAGATATTCTACACCGTTATTTCAAGCTCTTACCGTGAGGAAAATCCATTCACTACACTCGAAACTTGTTTTCCTAAAAAAGATTTCATTATCACGCGGAGCGGTCGGCGTAAGAGAAATATTACAAATCGTCAGGAAAAATTGTCGGAGAATGTGGAATTTTTGTATTCTCAGACTGTCTTTGGATTTTTTTAACTGGAAATGATGTACCACATTTTTGTCTCGATTACAATAAAATAAATCCTGAACGGGAACCGAGCAAGCGACGGAAAGAAAAAAATTGGAGCGCGACGCAAATTTTTTTTTAAATCTGATTTTAAAAAATCGAAAGAGCGAAAAGAGCGGTATAGAAAATCAAATAAAGAAACCCTGATTTTTGACGCTTGACAATTGTCGGAGACAATTCATTTGAAGATACACGGAAAATAAATTACGCAAGTTCATCCGTCTGAAATGACTCACCTTTTTAAAAAACAGTCAATTGCATACGAGTGGTCCCAGCGCTTTGATATCGATATTTTCTTGGATTTTGCATTTACATCGTTATGCATACATACCAAGCGGTGTTCATTCATTCGACTGCGGCGCCAGTCGTTAGCAAGATCGCAAGTGCGCAAGATCGATCGATCGATCATCACAAAGCCGTGGCAAAACGTTCGATTTAGTTAGTTCATTTTGCTCGCGAGCTTCCTTGATTTGCAAAAAAAAGCATGTATCCATCGTTCATTTTTATTTGTTGTTGTTTACAGAAATTGCAAATTTTAATGTTTCAACTGTTTCAGAAGAATCAAAATGCGTCCATTATCATCTGCGTACCGCAAGGAAGTGATCCTGTGTGCAATGAGGAAAGTCAAAAACGAACGTTTCGATGGCATCAAAACCCTGGTTTTATCTTCTCCTGAAATGTCCGATGCATTTGACATTGTTATGCGGGACGTTTCTGTCAGATACGATGTTCGGAAACTCACGCTTGTTGTAAGTTGCGTTAGTTATTATAAATATTTTTGTAAACCACGTTTTCAGGCGGAAAGCGTAGCTTATGTTTCTTTATCGCACAAAAAACGTCGATGCAACTGGATAGCGCCATTCATTCAGAAACTATCAATTGAATGTAATCTCGATAATGAAGCAATTAGTTTTTTCAACGAAGTTTTTAGTTACAACCGTAAGTTTATAATCATGTTTTATGACAACGGATTCTAAAATAAAATCATTTTCAGATCTTGACGAATTGAACTTGTGTTTTATGAAGGAATTGTGCCATGATACGGAAGCGCTTCAAGCTTTGATAACTATTGTTTGTCGTCGTTCGCGGAAGTACAAATTCAAAATAGTGAATCTCAACAAGTATATTGTTGACACTGTGTACGCTAACCCGTATACTAACAGTAAGTTGCATTGTTTTTTTCTAAAGCGTATATGTGTAATACAATTTTTTCAGATCTCATAGAAGTGAACAGGACAGTTAAAAAATTAATGTCGATAGCTCGAAAACTCGTAGTCAGCACTGAACAAATGGACGAGATTCCATCGTTTTTATCTCGCTGTGAAACAGTTTTTTTCAACTGCCGTGGTTATGTAAGAGACGAATGCAAACCGTTTTTGGTAAATATTTAATTATAATGCATTTTATTCAAAAATAAAAGCCTTAAAAAAATTTCAGAAAAGCCATAATTCATCGATCGTTCTGCAATTGGATTTATCTCATTCCATGAATCTAGAAAATTGCATCGATGCATTGAAGAACTATAAAGGCCAACTTCAACATGTTCGGCGCTTTGACTTTGTCTTGAAATCTTACGGTGCTGACATTGATCACAAGAAGCTAATCGATTGCCTGTCAACATTTTCACCAAATATTGAGGAGGTCAATATCTGCGCGCAGTGGATGGAGCCTGACCATGATAGCCTCGAAGATTTTTGTCATTCTATGAAACACCACTACTACAAACTTGTTACCGATCTGCATGACATTTCACAGCATATCAAAGCAAACGTCTTTTACACGACCGGGAAAAGCTTTTTTGACGGCGATGACACGTTTGATTTGCTAGACCGTTATTTTCCAACAGAAGACTTTGTTGTCAAACATTTAGATCAGAGGCGTCGGCGAACTATTTTTAACAGGAAAACAAAATTGTTGGAAAATGTTGAATTGTATTATACACTTGAACTCGAGACATTTACGTCTACGTGGACGTCATTTGTGCCTCCTAACATCTGGTCTAATGATAACTAACCACTGAGTAATGGTGAAATAAATAAATAAATAAATACACTTGAACTTGACATACATATATCTTTGTACAATTACTGTTATACTGAATTATATGATGATAGTGATTGATTTAATCGTATTTTTTTCAATAAAGTTGTACACGTTGCATTCTTTGATACAAATTGTTTTGTGTTGCGTTCACCAAATTTAATTCTGTAATTTTTTTTAAAATGTCAACGAAAACATAGTATGTAAACTTACATTAACCGGGTCATAATTTTTGAAGTCTGTCGAACAGAACGCCAGCTTTATTGCGCCCCGCAAGCGGCCCGATTGCCCGCAAAGGAACTTCTGATTTAATCGCTTGGGAACTCCGCCCCGCAGTGCCATCGCTTAACCTCAACATTTGTTCTACATTCGTGTTCTACATTTTCGTACTCACAAAAAACAGTGTATAGAATTTAATACACTGACGTATTAATAATGAAAAAAAAATGTATACATTGAGTGCTCAATACAGCGATGTATAGTTCAGCCGAACTATACATTTTTTCGTATCACAAATAATACCTTGCTTGTATTAAAAAATGAACGAAAATGAAAGCATTCGGCTTGGCAAAGCGCGTCGAATGCGTTTTGCTTGCAGCTGCTTTTTAGGCCACCGTCCCCTCGTTGTTGTTCCACGGTATTCGTTTTAGACATAATTTATTTCAGTTATTAACACAATCATATAAAAACAAGAAAATATAAAACAACCCGAAGCAAAAAAAATGAGGACAACGCGTCTTCTTCTTGAATATCGCGTCGGTTGCGACAGCTTGTCTTTTCTTGGAAGATCGCCGGGAACCTGACCTCGACTTCGAAGTTAATTTGTTTTTCAATCACATTGAGGCTTGAAGTTGTTTGATTGCAGCCGCTTTACCTAAAAATGTGAACATAATTTTGGTCTTTGAGTTTTTTCTGAAACTTACAGACAGTGTGAAGCGAAGCACATATGCGTTGTTGAAGCGCAATTTTATGTTACCTGCTGCATGCTGAAAACAAAATTTAAGCTCAAAAATTATCTCTATTTAAAAATTTGATGCCAAATGAATTTCAACCCCCTTTATTACCATTTTCTGCGATTGTGAGGCCAATCAAGGCACCCCAGCTATCGACATCATTGCAACTCTATCTAACAATTCGCAAAAACTTAGATCACAATCGCACAAAAAGGTAAAAAGTGGGTGAAACTTGTTTGGCTTTATAAAAAGGGCATGAAAACAAACAGAAAATTTTGTAAATGTTAAAAACATACCAAAGTCGACAGCAGGTTAGCTCCATAGGTTGCATTCGTTTTGGGAAAGTTGCCGAAGTAGTTTGAAATAGAAACGCGAAAAGTCACGCAAAAAGAAACAACAATTAGAGAATGTGTGTGTCAAAAAAAACAACAGACAAAAAAACGACGCTATCCAAATTTCTATTTGGCGAGCAATTGCAGCGAGTCGATCGTAGCATTCGCTTTGAGACTCCGCTAAACAAGAAAATTACCCGAGCTCGGGTGTGTGAAATATAGAAATGTATTGAAATATATACATTTTCGTGTTTGAATCAAAATACATTTTTTTGTATTGATAAAAATACGTTTTTTTGTTTTCATACGTCTAATGTATTAGTTTCGATACAGAAATGTATTCAGCACACTTATACATCAATGTATTATTTTTATTTTTTTGTGAGTATTGTTCTGTCTTCTTTTCAGGAAGACAGAACAGTGCCCTGCCTCTTTTTATTGTGCTTATAGAGTCAGTCATTGACTAATTAGTTAACCTGTTTGTTCAGTCGTTAACCGTCCGTCTGTGCAAGCATGCTTGCGCGCCGCGACATTTCTCATCTTTCTGTTCAACATGCTTGCACTTGGTGAAGCTTGCTAAAGGTGCGAGTAGTTGGCCATAGAGTGTGTTTTGTCATCCTGCGCGTTGACCAAAAGCTCTGGTCAGTCCGATTTTTCGTCTGTCGAGTTTGGCACTCATGTTTTCCATTTTCTCTAGAAAAGCGTTTTTGCCGTTAATTTCATTGAAAACCTTGAAAACATTGAACCATTTTAGAAAAATCAAAATGCGTCACTTATCTCCTGCATACATCCAAGATGTCGTCTCGGAAGTTTTCAAGAACGTAAATGACGAACGCTGCGATGGCATCAAAAACCTGGTTTTATCCTCACCTGAATGGACCCGCGCATTTGACAATGTTATGCCGGATGTTTTTGTCAAATACAACTATCGAAGAATCATACTTGATGTAAGTTGAAGTTGTTATTACTGTATTTAAGAAAACCAATGTTTTCAGTCGAAACATACGTTGTTTGTTCATTTGTCGCACAAAAACCGTCAATGCAACTGGATGGCGTCATTCATTCAGAAACTATCAATTGAATGTTATCTAAATGGTGAAGCAATCAGATTTTTAAAAGAAATTTTCAGTTACAATTGTAAGTTTATTATTGCTTATAAAATAATTTACACCAATAAAACTATTTTCAGATCTTAGAGAACTGAACTTGTGCTCCATGAAGCAGTTGTGCAATGATCCGGAAGCGCTTCAAATTGTGAAAATCGCTTCCAAGCGTAACGGTAAGTCAAGTATTTGTTTTAAAAATCTACAATACTAGTTTTCAGACCTTTTGAAAGTGAACAGAGTGGTCAAAAGTTTGATCTCGATAATCCAGAAGCTCGTAATTAACACCAAGCAAATGGAAGAGATTCCTGATTATTTTCCACGCTGTGAAGTAATTTTTTTCAACTGCAAATCTGTTTATATGTCGACATTTCAACAGATTTTGGTAATACCATTTTTTTAAAATTATTATTTACGTGATTTGATGATTTTAAGGGTAACTCAAATTCGTCAGTCGCTCTGGAGCTGCAGTTTGACACATCTAGCGCATCGGTGAAGAATTCTGTAGATGTATTGAACAAATACAAAGAACAACTTCACCATGTTCGGCGCTTCGACTTCGTTTTGAGCTGTGACACAACTCCAGATTTGGAGATCGAAAACTTGATAAACTACATGTCAACGTTTTCATCAAGTGTCGAGAATGTCAACATCTGCATTTCTTGGAAACCCACAGCTTCGAATCAAAATCGTAATGACTTTTTGCATTTTCTTAAAAATCAATTCGAAAAAACTATTGCTGTGCTGTGTAAAACCCCGCAGCACATCAAGGCAAACGTCTTTTGCAAGGTGAAGGACATCTTTTTTGATTTTCAAACAGTGTTCGCCTTGCTCGAACATCACTATCCAAAAGAAGATTTTGTTGTCAAAAAAAGTTATCTGCAGCGCATCATTGTCAACCGCCAAAAAACGGTGTTGAAAAATGTGCAATTTTTTTATGAATTTGACGCGGGAATGCATTGGATCGACAATGGTGACGACGATGGTCCCGATGATTACGGCTATGAGTTGGAATGGTAACTGAAAACGTCGTTTTTTTGTAATGTTGTATCATGTTGTCACCTATTAAAGAAAGAAAAAGTTCAATAAATTTTTTTTGACACGTCTTGATTTATTGGAGTTTGCTTGACAATTGTCGGAGACAATTCATTTGAAGATACACGGGAAATAAATTACGCAATTTCATCCGTCTGAAATGACTAACCAGTTAAAAAAATCAGTCCATTGCAAACAAGTGGTCCCAGCGGTTTGATATTGATATTTTCTTGGATATTGCATTTGTAAGGGAGACTCTGTCAGATAAGTACTCAGAAAAGTCAACCCGGGTAAAATTCAAGCTAAGTAAGAGATTCAAACCTAGGAAAATCAAGCTATAATGGAGACCACACTTTTCGCTTTCGCCACGAAATCACAAAAAGTATGCGGGATAAGCCAGCGGATATCAGTCAACGCACAGTGCAACGATCGAACGACACCAGACATTCAGACAGACAAAGCAGATTACATGACAGCCACATGCCGTAAACAAAAGTGACATCATCCTTCTAGAACATTCGAGATCACGAGTTCTAGTTAACATTTCGAAATATTATCAAAACATCGATGAATCATTTCGAAACAACGCCCCCGATCGCCCCCGCAAAGAAGCTTCTAGAAACTGGGCGGAGCCTGGAAATAAAACCTCATTCGCGAGATTGAAAATACCGACAGAACAATCAATCATTTCAATCAATCATTCGCGAGATCATTCGTGATAGCTAGACCACAGCAATCAGCGATTTACTGTACATACACCATTATTTTTTATTTTTTAAGTACAAGAAATGCGTTATCATTTTTTTGCGTTATCTTTGTCTTGTATCAAATTATTATTTACGTGATTTGACAGACTTAGGTAATTTAACATGAATAATTATTTATTGAGGCTTATTCCCAGAGAAAAGTTAAGGAATGTAAAAAGGTGGGTAATCTAAACGAAGAGGAACACCCCGCAAAGCTTAGAAGATCCTCATGCCCTACACCGGAAGTACGAGGAAGGTAAGAGGAGCGCCCAAAAGGCGAAGTTTGACCGAACAATATTTAGGCAGACCACCAAAGCCCCCTCAGGCCCCCCAAAATTTTGTTTCTTCTTGAAAGACCAAAAACTACGTAGTAGGGGTGATCAATTCCGCGAAAGAGAATTCCGCGGAAAATAATTTAGCGAAAGGAAGGCTACGATATAGATTTTAGGGGGTAAGATCCTATGTATTAGTCGGTCTTTTGTTATAGAGCATCTTTTGGTATAATTTTTTTTTACATTTTTTTGAATATCAAAAAACAATTTTGTGAAGGGGGACATAGGGGGGTCCGGGGCCCAAAATTTTAGACCCCTGACATGACTGCAGTGGCGTCAGTGGTTAGCAAAATCGTAAGTGCGCTCGATCATCACTAGTGTTTATCTGATATCATGTTGAGCCTGATATCGGAGTTGATACTGATACTAATATCAGGATCATCTCAGTTAGGCAAGAATTTAAACTCAACATGATATCATGATGGCAAAATCGTAATTATCAGGCTGATATCAGGTCTGATATCGTGATATCATGCCTGATATCGCAATATCAGATGATATCATGATACCAAAAAAGTTGTATCAGATAAACACTAATCATCACAAAGCCGTGGCAAGACGTTCGATTTAGTTAGTTTATTTTGTTCGCGAACTTCCTTGATTTGCAAAAAAAGTCTGTATACACCGTTCATTTTTATTTGTTGTTGTTTACAGAAATTGCAAATTTTAATGTTTCAACTGTTTCAGAAGAATCAAAATGCGTCCATTATCATCTGCGTACCGCAAGGAAGTGATCCTGTGTGCAATGAGGAAAGTCAAAAACGAACGTTTCGATGGCATCAAAACCCTGGTTTTATCTTCTTCTGAAATGTCCGATGCATTTGACATTGTTATGCGGGACGTTTATGTCAGATACGATGATCGGGAACTCACGCTTGTTGTAAGTTGCGTTAGTTATTATAAATATTTTTGTAAACCACGTTTTCAGGCGGAAAGCGTAGCTTATATTTTTTTATCGCACAAAAAATGTCGATGCAAGTGGATGGCGTCATTCATTCAGAAACTATCAATTGAATGTAATCTCGATAGTGAAGCAATTTGTTTTTTCAAAAAAGTTTTCCGTTACAACCGTAAGTTTATAATCATGTTTTATGACAACGGATTCTAAAATAAAATCATTTTCAGATCTTGACGAATTGAACTTGTGTTGTATGAAGGAATTGTGCCATGATACGGAAGCGCTTCAAGCTTTGATAACTATTGTTTGTCGTCGTTCGCGGAAGTACAAATTCAAAATAGTGAATCTCAACAAGTATATTGTTGACACTGTTTATGCAAACCCATATACTAACAGTAAGTTGCGTTATTTTTCTAAAGAGCATATGTATAATACAATTTTTTCAGATCTCATAGAAGTGAACAGGACAGTTAAAAAATTAATGTCGATAGCCCGAAAACTCGTAGTCAGCACTGAACAAATGGACGAGATTCCATCGTTTTTATCTCGCTGTGAAACAGTTTTTTTCAACTGTCATGGTAATATAAGAGACGAATACAAACCGTTTTTGGTAAATATTTAATTATAATGCATTTTATTTAAAAATAAAAGCCTTAAAAAAATTATATAATACCTTTGAAAAAATTTCAGAAAAGTCACAATTTATCGATCGTTCTGCAGTTGGATTATCCTTATTACGTAAAATTAGAAAATTGCATCGATGCACTGAAGAACTATAAAGGCCAACTTCAACATGTTCGGCGCTTTGATTTTGTCTCGAAATCTTACGGTGCTGACACTGATCACAAGAAGCTAATCGATTGCCTGTCAACATTTTCACCAAATATTGAGGAGGTCAATATCTGCACACAGTGGATGGAGCCTGACCATAATAGCCTCGAAGATTTTTGTCACTCTATGAAACACAACTACGACAAACTGGTTACCGATCTGCATGACATTCCACAGCATATCAAAGCAAACTACTTTTACAGGACCAGGAAAAGTTTTTTTGACGACGATGACACGTTTGATTTGCTAGACCGTTATTTTCCAACAGAAGACTTTGTTGTCAAACATTTAGATCAGAGGCGTCGGCGAACTATTTTTAACAGGAAAACAAAACTCATGGAAAATGCTGAATTGTATTATGAACTTGACATGCGTCTGGATTTGCACGATAACTGTGATCCTGACTACTTTTGACGACGGATTTGCATAAAACGTGTACCACTTTTGGGCTTTTTGATAATTTGTTTTTTTTTTCAAGAAAAATTGGAAATAGATTAGGTAAGTTGTAGTACGCCAGTGATTTTGGCTGTCACTACATACTAGTGTTTATCTGATACATAAACTGTCAGAGATACGGCAATATAATCGTTTATTTTGAATATTTTGAATGAAAAAAACACCAACGCGTGCGTACGCATTTTTTCCCGCCATTTTCTCTAGCCTATTTTTTTGCTCGTTTTTTGCGAAGTGTGTTCTGTTTGCGCATGAATCTCGAAGCCAGGAATCAATATTTTGATTTCACGTTGTCGTCGAAAATTTTCCTTTGTGCTAAGCAATTATACAATTACACGTTTCAACATGCGTATTGCTTTTTAGTAAGCAACACCGAAAAAAAAGTAATCATAAAGTAAAGAAACTAACAAAAAAGAAACTAACAAAAAAAAAGCAGTCGATTGCATCAAATACCGTAACATTCGCTTCGAGAGCCTTCGGTGCGCGCGCGATTTGTATCCGTGTTTTCGACGCGAAAAATTTCTTTCGCTTTTTTTCTTTGGTCCTGTCATCTGGGGGCCCCGGCACAAGCCGAGCGCTCGCCCAGACGCTCAAAACCCGGTTCTACTCGGATGTCCTTCCTCCTTCAGATATGAGGAACAGTTTATTTTACGATAAACAATAGAATACAAAACAAGGTTCCTTCTCTGAAGTCTTTCTTTCCTCTCTCCTCTACTTCTTCTCCCTCTGGCGGCTCTTTTATAGAAGACTCCGCCTGCCTTCTCGCCTTGTGGTTTTGGGGGTTGTTGAGGCGGAGCTGTGGGCTGATTGATTGGTGAGTCGTCGTCCTCCGCGGCTCGTATGACAATCCGAGTAGAACCGGGTTTTGAGCGTCTGGGCGAGCGCTCGGCTTGTGCCGGGGCCCCCAGATGACAGCCCCAAACTTCCATCCTTCCATGTTTTTTTGCCATTAAAATCATTAGTTTATCTGGTATAAATTACATTTGTATGCAAAGTGTTCAAAGTTATTCAGTTTGCCCCTCCCCGGAGAAATCACTCTATGCTACAGTCAGGCGGATCCGCCGTCGGCCTTGAGCTCGTCTTCAAAGTCCTTCATCGCAAGGTTCAGCTCCGTGAAGATGGCCTGCGCGAGTTTGTAGTGCGGCTTGTCTACCTGCTTGTCAGGATGGACGAGGAGACACGCGCGGAAGTATACCTTCTTGACGACCCTGTCCGAGAGCATGTCCGTGATCTGTGGCACCGTCCACGTGCCTGCGTCCTCCCAGAGGACTTCATCGAGCGAAGCAAGGAGTGCCCGGATGTTTCCGTTCTTTCCATCCTTCCAGTTTCGTACTTTGATTGCTACCGGGTCCAGGTACTTGTTTTCCTCCACTTTTTTCATTTCGTGGATCGTGGTTGGTTTTTTCGCGGTATGCGTGAAGCCTTGGTCAGCCAGGATGTCGCCGAAGATGTCATTTGTATTTTTCAGGGCTAAAATATTTTTTTGTGTACAATTTAAAAAATTGGGGTGTAAAAACTCACTGGAAGCCTTTTTAGGCTGATTTTGTTCCAACGGCGTCGACCTGCCGCTGTTGTTCGCCGACTTGCCATGAGTCGAGTCGAACATGCCGGCAAAGACGTCGTCCCGGCTCTTTTTCGCGTCGGGAAACACCGGAGCCGAGACGTTTCTGTGCATGGGGGGTATGGGCATCGAAGCTCCTCCCCCACCCAGAAGATCCCCAAACGGATCCTTGCTCTGATGCCTCGGAGGCGGCCGGGGTGGTGGATCGTGTGCTTCGAACGAAAAATCATCAATATCATCGATGAGCTTTTCCGTATCATCGGCGGGTCTCTGCTTTTGCTGGGCATGTATCGACGCGGGTTGCGGGGTTTTTTCGTAGTCAAATTTGTAGAGATCCGCGTCATCGGCCTCGGGCTCGTCCGTGGCCACCCGGATGCCCGCGAGCCTTTCTGCCTGGGTCGCAGCATCGGTCGGGGGAAGGGCGGTCGACGTCGCTTGGACGGGGGTAGGAGCGGCAGGAGCAGCAGCGGGCACTGATTCCCAGTTGAGGGACGAAAAGAAATCGTCGAAGCCTGTTCCTCCGGCTTGCTGATGCACGGGCGGGGCGTGGACAGTGCCGATGGTTGTAAAGGGGTCGTCGAGGCTGTTTTCGGCGATCACTCGGGGCGGTTTGTCGGAGGATGGGGTGACTAGGGGCACGCTTGCACCGGGTGGGGGTGGGGGCCGGGGTGGCTTCGGCTTGGCGGCAAGTTTCGATGCAGCGGCGGAAAGAGCTTGGCGGACGCGCACTGAAAAAAAAAATTAATTTTATAAAAAAAACAAAAAAACATAATTTTATAAAAAAAAGAACAAAAGATATTACGCGCGAAAAAAGTTACTCACAATACTGAAAAAAAACGTTACTCGAGTAATGTTACTCGCATACTGTAATTTAGTTGCAAAAATGTTACTTTTATCATTCTAAAAATCCTATCACGAAAATATTCATTTTTTCAACTTCTGTGATATCGTATACGTTTTTTCCCAATTTTCAACAAAAAACTCACAATTATCATCTTCGCACCCGATTAACCACTCTAATTTCACATCAGAGCTGTTGTACTTCAAAAATTCTGGGATGTGTCTCGGCTGGAATCCTCGATCTTCTTCAGCGACGCTAACCGACAGCAAAACTTTGAGCCCTGGTGGAAGTGCTCTTTCCCCATCCGGGCCATTGACGTCGAGCTCCTCTTTCTCAAAAGCCAGGTGATCGGTGAATCCATCGATGAAATTCGCGTGAAAACCGCATCCAAACATGAGAACGGGCTGGAGTCTGTTCTGGATGCGAGACCACCTCGCGTGGTAGGCTACCACCTGAACATCTTCATTCACAGGCCAGGATTCCAGGTCGATGGATATGGAAGACGTCGCGTGCGCTTCGTGCATCTTGGCGTCTTCGTAGGATTTTAGGGTCGACCACATTTTTTTGCCTCCGCAGTAGACGTCGACGTAGGGCCGGCAACCGGTACGTGCGTTGTTGAACGTCGGCACTGGCTCGATGTAGAGACAGTTCAGCTTGACGGGCGCATTGTGCACCATGACTTTGAGTTCATCGGAAGAAGCACAGGATGCCACGGTTGAGAAAATATCGACAAGACGAAGGTAGGATGGGGGAAAGTAGAAGGCTGAGCCTCGACGCATGTCCCGGATGGCTTCGACCGTCTGACGGGCTGAGTCGTTGAGTTGGCAGTAAGTCATCAGGCAAGCGGCGACCAGTACGCATTGGCCTAAAAAATACAGTGAAAAAACGATTGAAAAAGTATAAAAACAAGGTTTTTGTTGTTACAATACTTTTCAGCATAGAAACCGTTATTTTAGGTATCCAAAAAGTAACAAAAATAGTAAAAAAGTAACATTGACAAAAATATTACTCGCAGTTTCAAAAACATTATTTTCGTGCAAAAAAACATTACTTTAGGTACGGTAAATTTCTCGTTCTTGTGTTACTTTTTTTTAATCAAATATTACTTTTTCTTTTTGCGCGTAAAAAATTACCGTTACTTATCTATTTTTACTTTTCAAACAGTTACAATCGTGTTTTTTTTTTAAATTCTATTTCACGTTTTTTTTTCAATTTTCCAAGCAACTTACTTTCATTGCCGGTAAAGAAAACAATATTCTTGGGATCTCTCTTGAGAAAAGTGACCGAATTCGCACAAAGTGAAATCATGTAATCCAGTGAAGGCGCTACCCCCGACGACAGCGGTGGTAACGGTTTTTCCGATGCGCATCGGTTGTAGTCCGATTTGAGCTCCCTAAAAACAGTCATTTTTTACAAAAATCTCCTAAAAAACAAAAACCGTACCTTTCACTCAAATTGAACACCACAAACGGTCTCTTGGCAGAGGATTCAACGATGTAGTTTTTCAATTGTTCCTCCGATAGAGCAGCTATTGCCTCGGGCACATTATCGGTATTGAGCGGTGCGATCGCGAGTCTCGAGGTTATCCACGTCACGTCGGGTCCCTTTGAGCCGTACGTCGACTGAACAGACTGAACGACGGCTGCTGACTTGTCACGAATATTTTTGAAAATATTGAGGCCCTGGCCCTTGAGTTGGGCCAGCATCTCGGCACCCGAGCCCGCGACTGGGACATCTTCGGGTAGACCGGCAGATGGCTGGGTAGGCGTGGAAACATCGGGGTTAGACGAGGAACCTGTAGCAATTCCGCCGACGTCGAGGCCAGTGATGGGCTTGGACGGGTCAATCCTCGATCGTTGGGCTAGGATATCAAGTTGTGTGCAGAGTTCCTGGATGGATGGTCGAAGGTGGGGGTTGGGTTGTAGGAGGCTTTCTGAAAGAAAAAAAATTGTGAAAAGTTGAAAAAATAACGTGAAAAAGTTGATAAACTAATAAAAACTGTCAAAGATTAAAAAAATCGTAAAAAGTAATACATAAAAAAAACTCCAACAAAGATGTTATCTTTTCGTGTCGGGAAAACAAAAACATCTATCGTTGTTATGTTACTTCGGATACGGTATATGTTCTGTTCTTGTGTTACTTTTTGTTTTTGAAGTTTTTCTTCTTTTCGATCGTAAAACTACCGTAACCTTATTCTTTTCGATCGTAATAAAAACTCACGAATGATAGGATTAAAAACGGCGTGTGGAGTGGGTGTTTTTGGGAATGTATACTTTGCATTGATAATCCTGAGCTTGGCAGAGTCCTCAAAAGGATGTACGCGGTAGCACATGTAATACAGTATGCATCCCAGCGCCCAGATATCCTGCGACGGCCCGATCGCGTAGTTTTGGTACGTGTCGAGGATCTCTGGGGCCCTGTACATCGGTGTCGTGTGTTTCTGCATTTCTTCTTCGAGCAGAGACCTCCTGAGGGCATTCCACGAGTCATCTGGTCTCCAGACCTCGCTTGTGGACGATCCAAAGTCGCAGAGCTTGACTTGGCCCTGGGAGGTGAAAAGAAGGTTTTCAACTTTTATGTCCCGATGCGTGATCGGCGCTGACCGGTCGTGCATGTGTTTGACAGCGTGGGAGGTTGCATAGAAGATTTTGAAGACATTCTCCGGGTTTAACTGGCCCCGGAGCATGGCTTCGATGACTGAACCCCCACTGCAGAGCTCGGTGAGCAGGTAGTACTCCACGCGACCGGGCGTCGGCTGTTTTGTCGTAGAAGCTACGAATTTGACAATGTTAGGATGGCCCGAGAGATCGCGCTGGAACTTGATCTCCCTCGACGCAGCCAACGCGCCATCTTTATCATGGGCGAGGAGACGCTTGAGCGCATACCACCTCCCCGCGGCATCCTGGGCTGCAAATACCAGCCCAAAGCCGCCCTCTGCGATCAGGGATTTGAGTTTTACACGAAAATCTCCGATATCGACGGTAGTGCCGACGAGGGGATGGGATGCACCGGTGGACGACGGGGAGCCTGTCGCCGGACGGAGGGGCGCCGCGTGCTGCTGCACGTAGTTGAACGCCGATCGGAACAGGTCGGCCATCGCCTGCAAGTCGACGTCCGTCAGGGTCAGCATTTTTGGCTTCGTAGCCCGAGGCCCGAGATCCAGCGACACGCGAGACTCGAGTCTTGTCATTGTCAACAGTCGGTCGAATCGCAATAAAACTCGTCAAAAAAAGGCAAATTTAACGATTGAATGGAAAAAGACGACAATTATAACTGGTAACGATAATTTTACGGTGACTAATGAAAAAACCCTCCAAAAAAGATCGTATCCTGCTTATTCATCCGCCGAAATATAAAAAAAAATGTAATAAAAAAATATGTCATGCACATTCGCAAAAAAAGAAAAAAAACTGCATCTTCATTTTTTTGGAAGCCAAAAAGTAACAAAAAAAGTCGATAAGTATCGTAAACAAAGAGTAACAAAAAAAAGAACGTAACTCATTAACTCACACGAAACGTAACATCTCCGAGACTTTTTTACAGTTATGTCTCACGTTACTTTCTTTTTTCCTGTCCGGACATTTTTTTTATCGATAAACCATCCATTGTGTCTTATCTCACGCAATTTTACCCCTTTTTCCTTTCGCGTCGGGTAAAAAGTGATGTTGGGAATGTGCCAGGGACAACGTGTAATTCCGCTTTTTATCAGAAAGCCAGGCAAGTTTGTGTAAACAAACCAGTCTGACAAAAAGTATGTATTTGGCCAAAAAAACTGAACGTAACACGGGGAGAAAAAATGACTCATTAGGGATGCAGATAAAACAGATAGAAATCAGTCGTCTATCGATTTGTCTGGTCATCTATAATACATCCTCCCCCGGTTTTCTCTGCGCGATAGAATTACGCGCAGTCAGTCTGTCAGTAGACAGATACAACGACCGCCTCGGGCGAGAAAAAAGAGAAGAAGATAGAGCGTGTAAAACTGACCACTACAAATCCGTCTCCTGGGTTTTTTTAAAGTTTTGTAAAAAAGTTTTTTTATTATATAAATCAATGTCCCAGCAAGCAAAAAAAAACACAAAGTGTGCGCCAGAAACAAACCACCGCTGGCAAAAAAAAGCAATGCATGGAAAAAGGAATGAGTTGGATGACGAGAAAACAAAACGCATGTGAGCACAGAACAGGACAGGACAGCGAAAAAGCAGCCAAACCAGCCATCAATTGGCCAACTTCCTGGCAAAGTGTCCTCAACAACCGTCGTTTTTATTTCGCCGGTGCAACAAAAAACAGAAAAGCACCTGCTTTTTGACCGTTTCTGAACTCTTTTTCCACCCTTTCACCGTTACAATGGCGGAATTTGTTCAGCGTCGCCTGGAAGAGTTCCTGGATGTTTTTACCGAGCTGCAGAAAAACGACTTGCTCAAGAAATCCGAGGTCAAAGGTGCTGTCCAGCGGATTAGGCATTACAACTATTCCATCTCAAAGCTGGTGAGTTTTTTGCCCTTTTTGAGGTTCATGGATGACAATTGGTGGTTGTAGGGAAAAAACCCGCAGGACTACATCAGATACGCCGAATACCTCCGAGATCTGTTGCGCATAATCAAAATCAGAAGGCAAAATCTCGATTATCACGACAAAACTGAGGTTATCGAGCTCAAAATCAAACACGAGGCTGCGTTTTTGTATCGGTGTTGTACTGACCGGTTCAAGGTTTGTTTGTTTTACGGAGAACAGAATTTAGGGATGGAAAAAACTGATTTCCGACGTTTTAGCACGAATTTTAGTTTCTTACTCGCGTTTACGATGAAAATACTGTAGAACACTTGATTCTTTATTATCTTTGATATCTTTTGTTTTGTTACTCCGATGCCTACTTTTTATCGTATTTTTGTTACTTTCCCACTTTTTTTACGATCAAATAGCCTAAAATCATTTTTTTCCTTATTTTCCATCAAACTTGCCTTTTTTTCAGAAACTCGAGTACTTCAAGCATGAAATATCTTTCCTCAAAGAAGTCAGCTTCGAAAAACTTCTCAGCGGCGCGTATAACCGTCTTCTCCAACTCCACGGCTCCAACCCCCGTAACCACGAAGAGGCCGGCACGTGGGAGTTCTTCGGCAACCATAGCGCCGAAAACAGTCGTGTTATCTTCCAGGTTGCGGTTCGCAAATTTCCTACAGATCTCGGGCTTTGGATAGCGTTTTTTGAGATGGAAGTCAGCTACGTTCTCATGTGAGTGGTTTTTTAGGCCTTTACGATTTTTTCAACATAAAATTGATTTTTTTAGGCTTGCAGAGCGTCGTGTGCTGCTTCTCCAGGCAAATGACGAGGACAAGGATCATCAATATATGGCTGAACTGCTTGAGGGAATCTCAGATGACGTGTTAAAATTCAAGCTTGCCGAGGTCGTAGTGAAGTTTGGCGCTCAGAAGGTCCGTGAAGAGGACAGGGATTGTGAGTTTTTATAAATTGAAAAGTAAAAAAAATAACAAATTTGATAGAAAAAATACTTTTATTCATCAAAAGTAACGTTTTTGGGATAAGAAAAATCTCGAAGCGAAAGTAACTTTTCGGATTGATAACAAACTACCGTATTTTTTTGTACCTAAAGTTATAATTGTCGTTTTTGGTTGTTTTTTATGTTTTTTATTCGTTTTTTCTTCAGATTTGTTGTTCAAATTTTATTGGGCCGCCCGGAAGCATGGCAAAGCTGCCGAAGCCATTGCCGATGTCGTGTACTCTCTTCTCTGGCCTGATGGCGACGAAATCAAAACTCCCGATGTCTCAGAAGAAGCCTTTCTTGTTCGTGAATTGAAAAATTCACGGCAACTGGTACGTTTTTCTTTTTCATTTTTATAATTTTGTTCATTTTTCTAAATTTTCAGCCAGAAAACGAATTTGAATTTTTCAAATCAGTCTACTCGAGCCGAAAGACCCCAAAAATGATTCGTTTGTTCATCAGCGTTTGTGTCAAGGTCCTGGACGACGAACTTCTGTCCATCGACGAGGACGTCGTCAAGATGACCCTTCTGAGGCTGTTTGAGGACCTTCATGAGACTGGTCAGGCCGGCAAGGAGGACTATGGCCGGTATGTGAAGCTCGCCGTCGAGCTGGACATGCTCGAGGATGAGGCGATGATCGACGAGGCGCTCAAAATGGATGGTGGCAACGTTGACCTCTGGGAGCGGATTTTGGCGAAGAGAATCGAGGCTTTCAAGGATTTGCCGAAGGCAAAAAGAACTGAAGCGGTGGTGTCGTCGATTCAGGTCTTGCTTGATCAGGCTCTTCAGGCGGTGAGTTTTTGATACCGATTTTAAATTTAAAAAAAAAATAGAAAAAAAAATTCAAGATTTTTTTTAGATTTTTGTAAAAACATTTGGTTTTTGTAAAAAATTTCAGAAACCATTTTTTTCAAAAAACATTTATGTGTAATTTTTTCAATTTTAGAGTATTTTTTTGTCATGTAAAAAAACGAGTTGTACATATACTTTTTTACTAATTTTTTTAAAAAATATTTTTTGGTTTTAAAAACTGCTTATTTTTGGAATTTTTCAAAAATTCTGCAAGAAATCTAACTTAGTTTTTTTTCTGAATATAAAAAAATGACTGTCATATTTTATTTTAATTTTCAAAATAAGAAACTGTTTTTTTCTAAAAATGAGTTTTTTTTATATAAAATTCTCTTTTTTTTATATTTTACCATTTTTATGCAAAAAATTTTGTTTTTTTGTGCGTTTTTTAAAATTGCTTTTCGTTCCAGGTGCATCCAACATCGTCCTTACCAATCTGGAAGGCGATAATCAGCTTCTCAGCTACCCAATATGCCTTCGGCGAAATGGAAAAAGTCTTCAAGGCAGCGCTGATCAAGACAACCGGCCAAGTTCACGGAGAACTCAAACGCATTTGGCTGGATTACGTCCGCGTCGCGAAGCCCGATGACATCCGAACTTATCGCGATGAATTCACGCATCTGTCGGCGACGAGGCCCTGCAGCCTCGGTCTCTACCTGGATTACGTCCAGCACGGTGAGGAAGAACAACCCGATTTTGACGCCAAACGAGCTGCCAAAGTTCTCGATCGAATGGTCGCCGAGCATGGATCAAAGTCGCCCGAGGCGTGGTTGGCTTACGGTAAATTTGCGATCAAGCATGACGTCCTGGCTGTTGGAGGGGTCTATGAGGTTTGTTTTTTTGAAAAAAAAAATTATTTTTTCACTGCACGTGTGATTTTTTTACGGTGAACATTTTCTGTTTTCAGCGAGCCTCGATCAATCTGGAACCCCAATTCATTGCCGATTTTAACGAGAAATGGACACTGCTTGTGAAATCGAGCAACAATTGATGGTTTTTTTCTCGAAAAAAAATTTTCGAAAAAATTTGTTTTCATTTTTTGTTGATTTTTTAATTAGACATAAAAATTTTCACCATTGCACGTAAATATTTTCAAATTTTTATTTACTTTTTTTCTATTTTTTCTAATTTCACCTGATTGTACACACGGAAAAGTGGGCAATAACAAAAATTAAGTAGGTCGTGGATATCGCTTTCGTAGTGCGTCTTTGTCGTCAACGAACTGGCGTTCGAAAAAAATAGATAAAAAATTATAAGTAGGGCATTCGATTTTTTTTGCACTAAAAATATTTATAAATTACATGTCTGAAACGCCGGTGGGATTGTCCAGCCATGGATACATGTGTGGACACGGATTACACGTCAGAAATTGATGCTCGGAGCTGCCGAGCATTGGAGTCGGAAATATGCACTTGTTTGGCTTCGCACACGACGTTGCCGGTGACGCGAGTGTTCGTTCGACAACTCGACTGTCGCAGTTGAGATCTGGGAACTGAAAAAAAATTAAAAATGGTTAAAAAAAATTTTTTTTTAAATTTAAAAAGGGGTAAAAAAAATTTTTGATGGGATAAAACGAACCTGGTCAATTTTATCCAACGTTTTTGGATCTTGCATCCAGCTCACGAGAGATTTGAGTGTGATAAAGTAGACATCCTTCATGGACTGTAGCTCGGTCAAGAAGACTTCCAACGCTGCAATGCCGTTTCCGTTACCCAAGTTTAGGTAATCCGAGTTTAGCGACAGAATGAACGGAGCTCGATTTGTCGAGTAGGAAGCGTTGAAATTGGTCTTCAGGACCTGAACGAGGTCGGACACCGATGAATTGAGCTCTACTGCAGCACGCAGCATAGTCGCTCGCTTGTGTGTCTGGATTTGTGGAAGGTACGAGCCTCGGATTTGGTTGAGGGGGATTGACCAGATGCCTGGATAGGAGCTGAAAAGAGGGGACGTTGATATATTTGATTATTTTTGAAAAGTTTTGGGAATTTATTCATAAATTTCTATTTTTAACAAAAAAAACTGGCAAACAGCCGAAAACCACGCCTCCGTAGCTCAGTTGGTTAGAGCGTGGGTCTAATAAGCCCAAGGTCGTAGGTTCGACCCCTGCCGGAGGCAAAGTCTTTTTGATTTTGTTGAAATATTTTTGATTGATCCAAGAATCAAATACGATTTTTGAAAAAACAAACATTTTGTTGTGATTTTCATATCTATTGACAACAAGAAAATAAAATTTGCATATTTCTAGTAAATAGGAACGCTCGTTTTTAAAAAACTGATGTGAGCTTGATTATCAACAAGCGTTCCCGTTTACAAGAAATATGCAAATTTTATTTATTTATTTTTTTTGATATGAAAATCGCAACAAAACGTGTTTTTTTTCAAAAATCGTATTTGATTCTTGGTCCAACCGAAAATATTCCAACAAAAGCAAAAAGATTTTGCCTCCGGCAGGGGTCGAACCTACGACCTTGGGCTTATTAGACCCACGCTCTAACCAACTGAGCTACGGAGGCGTGGTTTTCGCCATTTTGGTCCTAGCAAGAAAATTTTATGGATCCTAGCACAAAATTTGTAAAAAAATACTTTTGAATATTTTTTTTGCAATTTCAAAACCCTCAAAACCAACCTCTTAGGACAATCCTTCTCTGCACAGGCCCACGCAGCTTTGAAATCCATGGTTTGGGGCCAGTAAGGCTCGCCTTTGCTGCCTGGGTTCGCGCTGATGGAGTTGTCGTACAGGAATCCTCCCCTCTGCATCATCTCGAACATCTCGTCACCCCCAGGCGCTAGTTGAGGTGCTCGGATGCCGACAATAGATTCTTCGGGCACGTTTCCGAACTTGGCGAGTATCCTTCTTTCTCCGTCCATCTCGTTGAGCCACCTGGTTGCACTGGCACCCTGGAGATTGGCGTGGGTGATGGAGTTGGAAGCGAGTTCATGGCCCTGGTCGGCGAGCCACTGGACTTCGTCGTAGTTGGTCCACTCGTGGGAGACGAAGATGGTCGCCTTCGCCGGGCAGCCGTTGGGGTTCCGCGGAGCCTTGGCCCCCGACAGGAGGTGTTTGTACTCCGGCGCTGTTTTTCCATTGACCGCGTCGTCGAAGGTTAGTACAACAAATTGTGGGATTGATCTCGGGTCGAGGTCGTTGGGCACCTGGCGGCCATCATGGGAGCAAAAGCACGCCGGAAGTTTGCAATTCTCCGGCTGGCACCTGACAGCCCGGGTCTTGGCACGATTGGGGTGAGAGCGGAAGCGGAGGCCGGTGTTCGGGATGTACTCCACGTTGGCGTTCGGCGCGGACACCGGCCTGCAGTACCCGTCGACAGCTTCGTGGTCGTGAGCGCAGGCACACCGCTCGTTGACGCACGAGCTTCCGGCAACGCACCTGGCTTCGGCGTTTCTGCAGCGACCGCCCGGGAGAACGAGGAAGACGTCGTCTCGCACGCAGTAGCCCTGGCTTCCGTCGTGCCCGGCCGCACAGATGCAACGCTTCGTGTTCCAGTCGCACATTGAGCCTCCCGCACAGATTTCGCCGTGCTCGCAGGAATCGCCTGGCTCGGCGACGCCGTGGCTCAGCGCGGTGCGAACGCATTTGTCTTCTTTTTCGACGGTGTTGGGAGGACACTCGCAGATTCCGCGGATGCAGGAAGCACCCTTGATGCAGTCATCGACGTCGTCGCAGGTTTCGTGAACAATGTGCCGGACTACGGAGCGTTGGACGAAGGCTGGGGTTGTTGGCAGGGTTGGTCGGGGCGTTGTTCCTGTCGCGAGGGGGTCGTCGGCTGAAAACAGATTTGTTTACGCGTGAAAATGTATGTAAACAAAAAGTTTTCAACTTACGGTTAAGGCATTTGTCGTACTTCAAAATTTTTCCAGGCATGCAAACACAAATTTTCTGAATGCAATCTGCATTCTCAGGACACTGATCACCTGGATGGCACTTTGACCCTAGGCTTAGGAATTTTTTTGTCTGTCTGGTCGGCGGAAGTGATAGGGGAGGATTGACCATCTGCTGCGGCGTCATCGGCTGCATAGGACGTGGCGGCAGTGGGAGGGGCTGTTGAATCGGTGGGCGTGTTCTTGCCTGAAGAGTCGTAGGTTTTTGTGTAGTCGTCGTGGGGGGTAGCGTTCGGGGCGTAGTCGTTGGCGGAAGGGTCGATGGACGCGTCGGCGGAAGAGTCGGTGGACGCGTTGACGAAATAATCGGGATCGTAGTCGTACGTGTTTGAGCATTTGATTGGGTAAGGGGATTGTAACTGAAAGTCACGGGGGACAGAATACCGACCGTTTGAGCATTCGGTAGGTGAATCGTAAATGTCTCCAACTTGGGGGTTGGAGGAGGCGGAGCAATAGTGGGGTACTCTCCCGGTGGCATGACAACTATCGGGGGAGACGTCGGTTTTTGTTCTACCATTTTTGGAGTGGGGGCTGGGGTTGTAACCGGGGTCGGTGGAAGAGAAACAGTCGGGATATCAATGATATAAGGTGATTCTGTAGTTGGCTGTTTTGTAGGAGGTGCAGTGACGGCGATGAGCATAGGCCCGGAATGTGTGAGTATCGGATGCCGGGTCGAAGCGGCGTTCTTTGGCTCGCACTCTTCGGCAAAGAGGTTATAAATGTAACCAATGGCACACTTGCAGATGCCGTCGAAGCACTGCGTGCCCTTGTCGCCGCAGTTGTTCATCTTGACGCTACAAGGCTCGCCGAAGCGTTGAAGACGGAGCATGTGAATGTGGACTTCTGAAAATTTTCTGACATGTTTGCAATTTTTTTATAAGAGGGTTGTTTCGGCATTTGTGGTGACGATTTGTAGTCGATACATTGCGCCGCCTCCAGATTCCAAAATTTGGACACTCACTCACACACGAGGCGTTGGTTATTAACAATTTTATTACTCTATCATACACTTGATCAAACAAACAAGTTCTTTTTTTTTGACACAAACAATTTTAAATATATAAAATATGAACGGTAGAAGAAAGACATTTTCAGTTATTTAGGAACTGTAAAAAAAGCAAAAAAAAACAAAAAACAAATAAATATGTAAGACAATAGAGAAATTTAGGTATATTTATAACATGTATATGGATGTGTGTGTGTGGGTGTGTGTGTGTGAATGGGTTTGTGAGAGCAAGCTGAACATGTGGTCGGTTGGGGTATGGTACGAGACATTTATGACAAAAAAAAACAATTTGAATTAACCACAAAAAAATAGATAAAAACGATATGCTTAAAAAAATAACGGACTCCAAAGAAATCAAATTTTTGGAAAACTGGCACTGCTTCCAACTGAGTGGACACTTTTTTGGATGCGTTTCGCCTAGTGTAAAATCACTTGGAATACTGTTAGTTACGCAGGTTTCCAAAAAAATGATATTCTTTTTTGGAGGTTCAGAAAAGGCATAAATGTGAAATTTTTAGATATTACTGGGCAAGGTCGGTTTGGTGAAAGTTTGGTGGTGAAGAAAAAAAGTAAAATCGGTTGATAGAATAGTACATAACTTACGTATCAAACGACTCGAAAACAAAGTATTTAGTTAATTAATGACTAAGAAAACAACGACTTGTGTAGATAATTGAGCAATGATGAAGTGGCATTGTTTAACAGAAAAAAAAGTTAAAAGGTATGTGTATTAGAGACAGATAGGCAGAAAACATGACGATAGAGTAATTTAGAGAGAGAGAAAAACATCTAGTGTTAGTTCACGGGTGTTACACCGAGTTGTCGAGGAAATTGACTACTATTTCGGACAAAAGGGGATTTGAGACGGGTAGAATTTGGGTTGATGGCTGCGATTTGGGGTTGGATAACTAGTTTGGGTACTTGGATGTTTTGGTAGGGTCTAGCAGGGTCTAACCGAGCCTAGGGAAGCTTAAAGAGAAGCCTGACTGAACCTAACTAAGATGATTCTTAGTCTGTTCAGTTAGACTTGTCTTTTGATAAGTTGTCTTAGGTTGAATAAGATCTGAAGGATGTAAAGGATCTAACAGGACCTGAAGAAGGACCTAGCAGAGCCTAGACATCCTAGTATTTTTTGTATCTTTAAGAGAACAAAATAATTTTTCTTTTTGGCTTTACCTCCTCCATTCCCAGCTTCCATCCCAGTCTTAGGCCAACCCAAATCACAGCCACGCATCCCAGAAACAACTCACAAACCGACTCTATACAAAAAACAGGTCAAAAAGAGAAAAACATAAAGACAAAGGATCGTCTACCAGCTCTTGCAGCAGTTGTAATCGCCGTCAGCGACACCGGTGACGTAGCAGTACGACCTCGCAGGGCACTTAGGGGACATGCCGTTGCAGACCATGGGATGTCCGGTGTCGTCGTCGATGAGGGGATCGTTGCCGGGAGGACAGGTGCCTTCGGCGGAGTAGGCACGCACGGGGGATCGCTTGATGGACGACGGACGGGCAGCAGTAGACTCTGAAGAAGCACGACACAACACTCTCGACAACGACACTTCAACGTTTACATAAAAGTTGTATCAAAAATGTGTGTGTGCGATTGTGAGATTGGTTGTTAATGAATGACAAATCGACTTTTTTTTGCATGCATCCAATTTGGAATTTTTTTGGGAGGAACAAAGAACTTACCAGACATGGAGACACACTTGTTGCCGTCGACTCGGTACCCTGTACGGCACTTGCATCGATTGACGACGCAGATGGCGTTCTCATGGCACTGGGTGTCGTCGGAGCACTCGGCTCCGGGGCCTCGGCGAGCAGAAATGCCACCGGCAAGGGTGGTAGGCGGGGTCGAGGTAGGTTGGATGCGGACGCACTTACCGCTCAGAGCGGCCGAACCTGCCTGGCAGCGGCACAATCCCTGATGGCACACCGAGCCTTCGGTGCACTCAGTCTCGCTGTTGCACTGCTGGCCGGGGCCGGCGCGTTGGGGCTTGAGCATGGGCTTTTCGTCGGACGCGATGCAGGTATTCAGACGGAGGACGGGCTTCTCAACCGGACAGGTGCAGGTCTGAAGGATGGATTGTTGGTGGACGAGTTGAAGAATATTTAGGCACAAGTTAGATTTGTAAGCTTGTGAAAATCACAGCACTCATTAAAAAAAGTTTAAAAGCAGTTGAATTCAATTAAAGCATTTGATTACTGTAAGTTCGAAAAAAAGTTTATTGAAAAAAAGTTAGTAAGCAGAAAGCGATTGTATTTATAATAAAAAATACCTTGTTGCGTTTTTTTACACTTTTTCTTGCGTAAATAAATATAAAGTTAGAAAAGTAAGCCAAGAAATCACAGACAGACCTTATGGTTAGAAAAAATCACGCTGAAGTCACCGAAAGCGTTGTCTACCTGTTTAGCCTTGCATACGGAGCCACCGGTGCACGTTTCACCGCTCGAACAAGCTTCTCCTGGCTTGGAGTATCTCGGACCTGCAAAAATTGTGAATTATTAACATTTTCGAAATTCGATACAGAAAATCAGGAAAAAATCAGGATAGACTGAAAAAACTGAAGTATAGTACGTGCACGGTGCAGGTGTTTGTTTATTTATTTGTTTGTTTGTTTATTTTCCCAGGTGAGTGTGTGAGTAGTGTCCCTTCACAAAAAAAACATCCGTGCGAAAAATATAAAAAAAATAAACCAAGGATTGGCAAAAACCGAAAAACTGAGGCGTTAAAAATTGTTAATCCGAGTAAATACCACGATGATAGGATTTGCCTTTTCGTCGGTTGACAGCCCGCCTCGGAGCAGCGATGGGCGGCACGCACTGATCGTTGTGCAGGATGAACTTGGGCGGACACTGGCAGGTCAGGTTGACGCAGATCGTTCCGCCGTGACAGAATAGGCCAACCTTCGCGCACTCGTCGTCGATCTCGTTTGCCGTCAGCGTGCCGTGCAGGTAGTCCGAGTCATCCGGGGGCGAGGGAATGACGATGACGTCATCCTCGCCGCCTACCGAATTCGGCCGAGGGGTGGTCGTGAAGCGAGGCACCACAGACATGAAACGGAAAGTTGCGGGCGTGTTTGCCGGAGTCGGAGGCGGAGGCGGAGGCGGCGTTGAGGGCGAAGGCGGCGCTGGGGTGGTTAGGATGCCATCTGTCAAAAGCAAGCAAGCAACGCGTAATGTGCCGTCAAACGTGTTTACAAATAATTTTTGGGGGCTTGGGAGGGTCCAATTTTCGGATTTCTACTTTTTGGGTCAAATAATCCAAATTTTAGATTTTGGATCAAATAATCCAAATTTTAGTTTCTGGATTAAATAATTCGAAATTAAAATTTTGAGTCAAACGATCCAAAATTTAATTTTTAGCTCAAATGATCAAATTTTGATTTTTGATCAAATGTTCCAAAATTTGATTTTGGGTTCAAATGATCTAAATTCCTATTTTTGGACATCAAATCTATTACAATGTTCAAATTGATAATCTATCTATACAAAACTAACTTTGAAGAGCCAAAGTGGTATTTCGAAAACAATCGTGTCAAAACCCACCTCCCAAGCATTTTTGTTACGGTTTTTTAGTTTTCACAGTGCGAAAAAAAGCAGACTGCAGTCAAAAATCTCATCCGTGCATAGGATTAGCGTAGCAGTCAATGGCAGCAAAAGAAAGCATAATTATTCGTGAAAAATGCCAAAAAGAGCGTGACAAACAATTGGTAAATATTAAATTTAAAAAAAAACGTTCAAACCATTCACTTTGTTAGAATCTTATAAAAAGCCAACCTGTGACAATCTGGCGTGCTCCAATCTTCTGGCAGAATCCAGAAGCGACGTTCGGCGAAGTGCCGGCCGGGCAGAGGCAGAGACTGTCGATGCACGATGCACCACCGACGCAGACGTCCAGCGGACCGCAGGCTGTGCCGGGGGCTGCCTTGCGGGCGTTCGGGACGTACTAAAAAATGTGGGGTTACGGTAAAATAAAAAAATATTTTTATCGTACAGTAACCGGAGTGGCGGTGGTAGTAGGATGGTAAATCCGGGGCGATGCCTGGACGCACAGACCACGGGTTACGATCATGGATGGATCTGGACAGACGCACCAGCCGTCACGGCAGATGCTGCCACCTCCGCATTCTTCCTTATCAGAGCAGCTGCCTCCGGGAGGGGATCGGACTTTTTCTTCCGCTAAAAATTATCTTGTTAGGACAAAAATTTCATTTTTTTGGATGCAAGCAACGTAAAAAGCAGAAAATTGTGAGAATCAGCACAGGTTAGTAAAAAACTAAAAAAAAACAAAAAAAAACAAGCACCGGCGAACCCTTCAAATTCTCGATCGCGTGTTCATGATGCAACGTGATGCGTGAGATTAATCGTGATTTTTAATATTAATCACCAATTCTGCGTTTTCGTCGTTGACGGCATGATTGGTTGAATTCGAGACAGGTGCATTGACCGTCGACGCAAGATAACGGATCGGGGCAATCAATTGAACTTGCGCATTTCATGGGAGCATCAGAAGAAATTGGAAAGGATCGAGGCGCTGTTGAAGTCGAATCCGTGTCATTTAGGAAAGTCAAATCGTTTTGGTTTTCCTGAAGAATTGGTTGGCATTCACAGAATCCTTCTTTCCCGCAAGCCAGTCCGGGTTCACAGTGCTCATCTGATTCACAGGATCTTGGAGCTGCTGGTTCGGGTCTCACGGCGACTCTTCCACAGTAGCACTGCTCGCTGTGACAAACAGCGCCTCGGGGACATTGATTGTTGTCCTCGCAGGGGGTTACCAAACGCCGGATTTTGATGACAGACGATGAAGAATCATGGACGCAAGATCGGGACGTCGAATTGAGAACGTACCCATGCCGGCAGTCGCATGTCTGTGCGCCGGAGGAACAAACAGATCCCTTGGCACAGACGTTTTCTTCCGTGCACCTTTCACCGGGGAGTCGAATTCGATCAACGTCCAAGCATCGATGATTGACAGCAATTTGTGTCTTCAAATTGCACTCGCACACTCCGGTGACCGCGCAGTAGCTGTTGTAGAGGCAGGTTGTGTACTCGTCGCAAAACTGGCCAGGTAGACTCTCCCGGGTCACCGGGGGTACTGTACTGTAGTCCGGGGTTGCTTGAACGTCGAGATCACCTCCAGGAGAGCACACGCCAAGTCTGACGTGACTCCCGATCGGGCATACACAAGTTGGAGTGTCACCCTGGGAACAGAAGCTTCCGTCGAGGCAGTGAACATTTTCATGACAAGCTTCACCTGGGGCTGCTACCTTCAGGCAGAGACCCTCGATATCGGTTAATCCGTCGGAGCACTGACAGACCCCGTCGACGCACTGAGAAGCGTTTTCGCACAGATCTGATAACTCGCAGGCGTCGCCGATGGGCACGATGATTAATTCGGTGGACCGGCTGATGCAGGTGTCGACAAAGTACACCTGGTCACGTCTGCATTGACAAATCCGGCCAAGTCGTTTGATAATTGTGCATTCCGCATCGCCACCGCATGTTGGGGTGTCCTGGCACGATTCTAGGGGGCCGGGGAGTTTTGGAGAAGTTTTGGGTTTTTTTGGTCGGCGGGATTTGACTTTCATGTTTTTAGGTGGTTGACAGACGCCTTCGGAGAGACCGTAACTGTCTTCACACCTACAGTAGTTTGAAATGCAGTAGGAATTTCCAAGGCATTTTTGACGGTTTCCACAGAATTCGCCAGGCATGGCAAAATTAGGGTTCTTGTCGATTTGGGTTTTTGAGCCTCGAGCGGCAGCTGCGGCCGGCGGGGGAGGATAGACGATGGGGTTCATGATCATTGGCATGCCACTGCCACTAGACTGACTTTTGGCTAGTTCTTCGAGATTTTTAGACGAAGTTCCCTGCATGAGGTTGAGGAATCGCTGGTCGTAGTTGGTCATGCCATCGTAGGGCGGGTAGGGCATGCCGAAGGGCACCTGGGGCACCCAGGGTCCGAAGGGTTGAATGACCGGGAATTGGGGTCCAGGATTAGACACTTGGTTGGTCTCGAGGCTGTCTTCGTCTTCTTTTTCCTCTTCGTAGTCTTCAATCGGAACTGCCGTGGTGGGTTTCTCAAATTTAGATGCCCCGATTTTTTTTCCGAGTTCTTGACCGTAGTTTTTTCCAGCCATGACAGGACTGACCCGGGTCATGCAGTAACCCTTGACCATGTAGTACCCCGATTTGCATGTACAGTATCCATTGTCACAGTATGAAAACTTATGGCATGTTGCCGAGCTGAAACAGCCAGGTCCTCGGGGACGGGTGATAACCTGGCATTCTCTGGTCTGGGTGTTGGTCTCCATGCCGGATGGACACTCGCAGACCCCGCTGAAGGGCCCGCAGATGGAGTTGAACCCGCACTTGGCCTCAATGCAGTCTTCGCCTGGTCTGGAAAATGGCATGCCTTCTGGAAGGGTTGTAGGACATGCTCGGATGGTATTAGCGTACAGGCCGCCTCCAGGGCATGCGCATTTGCCGTGCTGGCACGTGCCCTGGGTGCACTGCTCGGTGACAAAACAATCCGCTCCCAGACCAACTTTTGAGAGGTCGCATTGACCGTGGGTGGTCGCTTTGTATCCTGGTCGACAGACGCAGAGATTCTGGATGCACACAGCGCCGTTGTAGCATACACCTTCGTTGGCACAGGGTCGGCCGGGATTGCCAAAATCCGGTTGCCAGAAGGGTTGACTGGGCGCTGGTTGAGGAGACGTTTGGTCGGGAGCGCATTTTCCATCAAAAGTGGGCTTTGAGCCCCGAGGGCAGCGACAGACTTTTTCGAGGCAGATCGCTCCGTTTCCGCAGATGTGCTCGCAGGGTTCATTTAGGCCTGCTAACAGAGAAATTGGGCTAGTTGTCAGAATGTGAGGCGGGACAGTCGGCCAGAAATTGGGCGGACTGGTCACCTGGCTGGAGCCTTGGAATGATGGTTGCTGGGGTTGCTGAGGTTGGCCAATGTTTCCACTCATCCCACTCATTGGCGGAAACCTTCCCGGGAAGTTGTAAAACGGCACCGTGGATTCTCGAACAACGCATTTCATGTTGACATCGACGACGAAGCCGTCGTGGCACCGGCACGTGCCTTCCACGCAGGTAGAGTTCCCAACGCAGTGAACGTCGTACGAGCATTCTCCGCCAGGTGGAACAGATTGTGCATCCTTGGGCGTGACGCATTCCTGGGCACCTGGCTTGAGTCCGAAAAGACAAACGCAGACGCCGTAATAGCAATGCGATTCTCCGACGCAGTCGAGACCGAGTTTGGGATCGCATCTGCCACCGGGGGGCACTTCATGGATGGCTTTCCTGCAGGTCTCAGAGACTATCGTTTCACCTGGACGGCAGCGGCAGACACCACGCCGGCACTCGGTTCGGAAGCCGCATTGCAAGTTGAGTTGGCAGAGCGCGCCTGGAGGAAAGGATGCCGCTGGGGCTGGAGCGTTGGATCTTGACACGTAATTCCCAGGCGCAGTGCCCATTTGAGGTTCTTGACATTCGTTTTGCAGAAGCTCGGTTCCAGCAGGACAGATGCAGGTGCCGGCAAGGCAGACGGAGTTTCCGGTGCACGCGGAGTTTTCTGCGCACGTTTGTCCCGGAGCGGATTTCTGGATTGACAAAATAGCGTTTTGAGCATCTCGATCGTTGCCTATGCATTTGTCATCAATGACGATTTCGTCTTCTCCGCAGATACAGTATCCATTACGACAGACGCTTTTTCCGACACAATATTCGCCATTGTGGCAGTGCTGACCTGGTTTTGCAAAAGTCGGTGACAGCTGTGGTGTTGATGTTGGTGATCGACTCGGTGGATGGGTCGATGAACGGGTTGATGGAGTCGTTGGTGGAAGGGTTGATGGACGGGGCGAAGGGGTTGTGAATGCTTCGACGACCCGAATAGTAGAAGCCTCGACCGCAGGCTTGGCGACGGGGTTTGCGAATCTTTCGCATTTGCCTTCAACTGGCTGGTGGTCAGCCATGCACATACAGACCCCGAAGCGGCATTTTGAACCACCGAGGCATTTTTCTCCATCCTGACAAGATTCTCCTGCATGGGCATGAGCGGCTGAGCAGATGTTATTCATAATTTGCTTCCCGGGAGAACATCTGCAGATTCCCAGAAGGCAAAGCGATCCACCGGTGCAGCTTTGTCCATGGGAGCATTTTCCTCCTGGGTGTTGTTTACAGATTCCCTGGGTGTCAACAGAGCCTTCGACGCAGGAACAAATATTGTTCACGCATACGGATCCTCCAGTGCAGCGATCGTTGTCGAGACACTGACTGTTGATGGGTTTATAGGCGCCAGAAGCGAGTTTACAGGATTCTCCGTCAAAGGTAAATCCCAGAGGACAGGTGCATTGCCCGGAGATGCAGACCGTACCGTCGAGACAGACGTCATGGGTTTGACAGGATTCAAAGGGCTGCCTAGCCTGGACCTGATCTCGGGGACGGGAACGCTTGGGCGCCTTGGGCGAGCAGTCCCGGCCGTGGAAACACACGCAAGTGCCATCGGTGCAGGTAGAATTCGTCGGACAGATGCTTGATTGATTTTCAAGATCGCATGTTGCGCCGATGGCAAGGATCTCAGGATGGCACTCTCCATCTCGGTAAATGAGATTGTGGAGGCACTGACAGATCAGGTTAATACAAACACCCTTTCCGGAAGCGCAGGTTTGTTGGTCGGGGTAACACTCGACAGCTCGACGCCTCCGGGAAGTGGCTTTTTGGGCATTCAAGGTTTCAACGAGGCCCCGAAAGATGGACGGCACACAAAAAGCGGAATAGGTTATTAGGGGTTCGGGACAGACACAGACATTGGCCTGGCACAGGGATCCACTCAGACACACAGGTACCATTATCTTGGATCGATGACTCACGCGTCGGAGGCCACATTGACCACCCGGACGACTGAATTCTGAAATAGATAAAAATGGGAAATGGATAGGACGAGAGAAGTATTGGGATGGAAATTATTATAAATACAAGAAAAATCGGGGAAGTTAAGGAAAATCAAAAAAATCTAAAAAAAAGAAGCCAAAGTATCCCACCTGACACGCAGGTCTGGTCGATAGCCTTCGAACCGGCAGGACAGATGCATTGACGATTCTGACACGTTGTGCCGGCGTAAGCAGTCGTGCACTGCAGGTCGTGTTCGCAGCCCGTTTGTCCCGGATAGATGACTGCAAGTGAGCAGTGAAAAATTTATCCCATGGAAAATATTTTTGACCCGATTTGGAAAAAGTTCCTAATTTGCAAATTTCCGAAAAGTACGAAAGACCAAAAAAAAGAAACCCAAAAAATCAAATGGTAATCTATTTACCTTTTTCGCAGCGCCCGTTGATGTTGACGTGAGTCGACAGACACTGGCACGTCGGAGGATTCGTATTACCGTTACAGTACGCGCCGATCATGCAGTCAGTGTTGAGTGCGCATCGAACACCGACGCCGCCCTGCTTGCCGCCACCGAGGTGGATCTTCATGTAGTTAGGCTTGTAAGTGACCGTGATAGCTGATGGCTTCGGAGTCGGAGCAGATCCGAGATTGTTGTAAGTTCCAGCGCCGTTGTTAACTGACGGAGCCTTCGGGCTGATGATGTCGCTGCGATCGAACGGAATTTGAGGCAACATGTTCGCGGGAACTAAAAAATTATTTAGAAAAGGTCTGTGCTTGACATATAAAATTTTGGAACTCACTCAAAGTCGGAAGCGGGGTGGTAGAAGTAGGAATCAAATTCTGCACGTTCTGGTTGCCCTGCTGTTGGCTGCTGCCTCCGATCGCAACACATGCGCCATCGTTGAGGTCGGTGCCCGGAGGACACACGCAGACGGGAATTGTTGGGTCGCAGACGGAGCCCTTGGTGCAGATCTCGCCCTTGTCGCAGAGTTCACCTGGTCCCACCTGGACGGTAGAAAGTCGGAGAACGCATTTTCCACTGTGCTCAACGAGTGGCGCAACGCATTGGCACCGACTGTTGATGCAGGTGGAATCGTAATCACATTGAGCATGCTGGTTACAGTATGCTCCGATGCCGACTGAAATTTAAATATTTTGTTGGAATTTGAAATTTTTGGGTGATCCCGAGAAACCGTAAAATCCAGGAAGAAATGTGTGGTAAACCCCAGAAAAAAATGAACCTTTAGAGGTGCCAGTGGTGGTCGATGGAGCCGTTGGCAGGGTACCTGGAAGTTGGGTCACGAATTGTTGATTCTGATTTTGGTTTTGATTTTGGTTCTGATTCTGGTTGCCATAGTTCGGATTTTGTGGCGGGGGTGTTGTTTGGTACTGCTGCTGACTGGGTTGCTGATTTGTCGGGGGCGGAGTCAGAATAGGAATGTTCTGGATGGGTTGCTGCGAAGTCGGGTAGAATGACCCCTGCTGTCCCTGTTGACCCTGCTGTCCGGGCTGCGGTACAGGCTGTGGCATGTTGGGCATTCGCGGGGGCGGCTGAAGTCCCTGCATGGGCTGGTTGACGTTATTTGGCAACGCAGGCTGCCTCGGCTGTTGGTTGTTCTGATTCTGGTTCTGGTTCTGGTTCTGACCACTGACCGGCAGCATACCAGGCATGCCGTTCATGTGGTTGACAATAATCTGAGGCTGACCGTTGTTGCCGTTACCTCGGATTTGGAAGTTGTTGCCACCCTGGGGGGTTGTCTGTCCTTGGTTGCCGCCATTGTTGTTGTTATTGTTGTTGTTGCTGTTGATCGTAGGACCCGCAGTCGTGGTGGTTTCAAGTGGCTGCACACACATACCACCGTGGTCTTCGAGTTCACCCGGACAGAGACAGAGATTCATAGGCTGTGCGCAGAACGAGCCACCCGTGCATTGCTCACCCTGACCACACGAAGAACCAGGTTTCACTGAAGAAGGATTCCAGAGAGTGCAAAGAAACCGAAATAAAAATTTAAACTAAATCTTTTAATTTTTCCAAAAAATTGACCCAAATAAACCAAATTGAGCAATTTTCGAAAAAGTTTGAAAAAGTCCTAAACTGTTCCAGAAAGTTCCAAAAAAGTCCTAAACTATCCCAAAAAGTTCCAAACCCAAAAAAACGTGTATCCAATTAACAAAAAAATTTAGAACTTGCCTAACGTATCAAATTTGAGAATAGGCATTGCCTCGGGCAAAAACACACCTCTGACGACGTTGGGGGGCTGGGGCATAAAGTTGTTTGCCCTGTTGTTGTTGTTGTTACCTCCGTTGAACGGCACCGGTCCAAAAGTTCTCTGTTGGCCGTTCTGACCATTCTGAACATTCGGCATCGGTCTCCAGTTGTTGTTGTTGTTATTGTTGAAGTTGTTGCTGTTGGGCTGAGGTCCATAATAGGAATTGCCACCAGTAGAAGACCCAAACTGCTGTCTGAAAGAATTTGAGCCCCCAGACGGCGGAGCGGGGTAGATCTTAGCCTGTGGCAGGGGTGGAAGAGTGCCCAGAGAGTGCACCGAAGCATCCCTGATATCTTCGCAGGAGAGAGTCTGAATGTTGGTCACTGTCCCCACGGGACAGAGACACCTCATGGATTCTAGGTCGCAAACAGTGCCTCCAATGCACGTCTCACCGCTGTTGCACGTTCCGTTGAGGATAGCGTAGACAGGTTCGGGGTTGGAAGGTGAGTTTGTCAGGATGTCGATAATCCTGGATGACAGAGGAGTCTTGCACTGCTGGTTGATGAAGTCGAAGACCATATCGTTGGGACAGAATCTTCTCTCCCAGAATCCGAGACTTCCGGAACCGTAGGCAGCACATCTGAGGAAGGCATGGTTGTTGCCGGTGGGATCTTCGGCTAGCAAAATGTCGCGATCGGCATTGCAGGGCTGTCCTTCTTGGACGACCACTCCGCCAAGAGCGCTGAATAAAGGAAGGAATCCAAAAAGGGAGAGGACCAGTAGAGGCCTGATCCTCGGCCGACGACTCTTTTGACCACTATTCATTAGTGTAAGGTCAAGACCGGCTAAGCTGGTAATAGTGTGTGACTTCAGTGGACCCCAATGCCGGTTTAGGGGTGTGGGTAGGGGGATCAAAATGCTGAAAAATGTGAGTTAATGAAACAAAGTTCTTTTTGTCAAAGCGCGCAAAAAACGGAGTTATGCAAAAAAAGAACGGTTTGAAACAAACAAAAACGGGAAATTGGAACATTTTCGAAAAAAATGTTATCAGCATCGAAAAATGCTCGTTGGCGAAGTGATAAAAACATGTGTAGCCGTAAGAGCAGGGCAGGGGGTGGTTCGGATCCGGGCAGAGACATATTTTTTTTCATGCTCTATAACTTGAAGTTAGCTACAAAAATTGCATTTCAAAAGCAACTGACCAAAAATTAACTATTATGTACCCGACAAAAATCACTTCAAAGCTCCCGACAAAACGAGATAACAAAACTCAGACATTCAACAGGTTCTGCCGGCGCACTTCCCCCAAAAAGGGGTGTAAAAACGGTGAAGGACCCACTTGTCGTGTCAAAAAAGGTGCTTCTGGGCGCTTGTTGTCACTTTTTAAAAATTGACAAAGTGTCACACATTTAACTGGCGCTGGAATGACTCTTCGGGAGATGAATAGAGGAGACAAGCATTCAAGAGGGCTAACAGAAGTGAGGTGAAGGAAGACTTTCAGGAAAATGGTTTGACAATAACATCCCTTTTGCTGCTGCCTGCCTGCGCAGATCTTATATAGTAGCAATTTGTGTATGTACTATTTGAATTCAATTTTGCAGGTGACAAAAAAAGATCAATATTTATTTGTAAGGAAAGATGGAAACTTGAATTTTTGGACGCAAATCACATAAAAACAATGCTAACAAATGTGAAATGGAAGTGTTTAGAAAGGGAGGACTTCAAAGTGACACACAAACCGCGCATGCCGGTAGTTTCATGATTATTTGCGAAACGAAAAACCAGAAAAAAGAGTTCTAGTGGAATTTTGAAATGTTCAAAGCTCAAATTTAAGTTTTAGAGCGTGGACAAAAATTTGATCAAAAATAGGATTTGTACCATAAATTTGGAAATTTGAAGCACGTTTTCGAAAAACTAAATTTATAAAATTTTTGTTTATTTGAGTGACGGAAACGAGCGTTTTCAGTCACAAACGGTCAAAATTAGTATTCACATCTCAATTTTTCAAAATCCCATAAAACATGAAAATCAAAAATTTCAAAACATGTAGTCAACAAAAAAATGCAAAGCTCTGCAACAAAATATCCAAAAATGGCTTCAAACAATAAAAATAGACAAAACAAATCCCACATATCCCTCCGATATCCCCCCTCTCCCGTTCTCCCATGCAAAACAACAAGACAAAAGCTTTGACAAATCGCGCACAAATCTATGACGCTGAAGAGTCTTCCATCTCCCAAAGCCACAGCCACAAGCAAGCAGCGTAAGCGCAGGCGAACGAACGCCTCCGTCAAGTGGCAGCCCGGGCAGGAGCACAAGGAGCAAGGGTCACCACACCTCCATCGTCGTCTTCGTCGTCGTCCCCGCCACCCACAACATCGGCCGATGAAGTCGGTCGTGGTCATCATCGATGTGCGCGCTTTCACCCTCGCCGAGAGTGTGCTTGCTACTGTGCCCCCTGGCCTCCACCCCTCGGGCGACGGACAAAAATGCTTGAAAGTCAGTCTTGAAAGGGGAAAGATAAGTGGAGGGGGATTTACTCGGCTTATGTTAGAACGAGAAGGGGTGAGGGCTCGAGCCAACTTTTAAAATCACAGATAAGAGCAACACAAAAAATGTGTTCCATTCTCGATGTTCTGAGTGTTTGATCACTCATGATTGGCCTCGCTATTTTGGGAGAAAGGGTCACAAGTGAGGATTTTGGGAACTTTCGGGGAGATAAGTTAATGCAGATTTTGAAACACAAAAAAAATTTAGTTTTGGAAATGTAAACAATTTGAACTCTTTTTTTGGAAATGGAAAAATTAATTTTTTTTAATAAAAAAAATTATTTTTATCGTGCTTCCATAGAAAATTTTTATAAAATGATTTACTAGACACAAGCAAAAAAATTTCAACCGAAAAATTATTTTTAGAACCCAAAACATTTTTTTGGAAAAACGATTTTTTGCGACTTTGAAAAATGTGTACATAAAAATTTTTGACTCGAAAAATTTTGACCACGGTCAAAATCCATAAAACTGACCTGTAGTTTGTCAACTCAAGCACATTTAACAAATGAACGACAAAAAAAGAAATTGAAAGCAAACCAAGAACAAGGGCCAGAGAAGCGAACATCGAGTGCACCTATAAACAAACAATTTATTATGTACACGCACTTGTACAACAGTCAGACTGCGCTGCACGCTTGTTTTGTTGCGCGTATCACTTGCAAACCAAACCACCTACAAAATCAAGTCCAAATCTCTTTGATTGTGGTATAAAAAGTATAAAATCCTCCCCAAGAGTCTCGGGGCTAAATATGTACAAAACGTCTGACTGAGTGAGAGGAGACACGAGTCGATCATCGCCGGCAGCGGCATCGAGTGGTCCTTGAGACGGACATGCGCCGGCAGTGCTGCGTTTGTTGCGTCACCATCGAGGAGTCTTCGTGGTCGTCGTTGTCGTCGTTGATGTCGTTCAAAGTGAGTGAATGACCACCACCACAACAACCCCGAGTTTTGTAGTATTATACAAATGGTAGTGAAAACTCACAAAAACACAAACATGTGTTTACACAAAATCTTTTGATCACAGACGGATTTTGTGAGACGATCCAGATCGGCTGGGGGGTCTCATAGATACAGATTTGTAAACCGTTACGCTAGTATGTATAAGAGTTTATGTCCGATTAACAGGTAGAAAAGGTAGACAGTCACATAAGTCCCGACTCCCGACACCTTCCCCTGGGGCACGACTTCATTACGACTAACTAAGCAACTAACTAAGCGACCATTTATTTTCCCGGGGGAAAAAGAATCAAACCTCACCTGGACACGACAACCAACCGACCGCCTGAACCTGTCAAGGTACTTGATTTCTGGAAAGCAGCAAAGGTGTAAGTGCTCTTTCGGGAACTTTCAAAAATGGTGTGAGGGTCATTAGAAAGCTACTCAAAGCATGACAAAAAAGTAAGCATGCATAATTTTGGAAGGTGAAGTCAAGTAAGCCGACCGGTCACTCAACCGACTCTAAATAAAGGTGGAACCGGTAAAGGTGTTCAAAAATCACGGTATAAAATTAGGGAAAATGCTCGATCAAGTGATAAAAACGATAACCTAACAGGTTTCAAGTTGAACCGCGTTTTGTAAAATTAGAGCAGTTTTTTTCTACGAAGGAGAGAACATTTGTCGACAAAAAAGTTCAAAAATTGAGATTTTGAACTTTTGATCTTGGAAACGTCCATTTTTGACAGGTGAAGCATCATAAATGTCACCAACGAGCAAAAAAGAGGCGAAGACAAAGTCTGAAATCGCAAATTTAAAAAAAAAAACTGACAGAAGTAACACAAATTTCTAAAATTGGAAATTTAAAGGAAAAAAAGTTCAAACAAATATTTTCACAAAAAAACTGATTCAAAAAATTACACAAAAAATATACGTGTGTATTGAAGATGTATTTAGAAAAAAATTTACAAAAATTAATATTTTTTTACAAAAATTAAATCAGTTTAATCCTACGTTTTGCACAAAACCATACAAAAAACAGAGCACCCGAAAAGTAAAAGCGACTTCAAAAAATAAAACAATGACAATCTAATAAGCAAAATCGGTTTAAACCAGCGTAAGCCATACCCCTCCGTCTTCCCCTCATCCTCACGCAGTCGCATCACTTTCACGAACCACCTCAAATCGATCTGACCGTTCGTACCAGAGCAGTGATCGATTTACCGTTGAGCTAGAGGCAAAAGGCAAAGAAGCAGGTGGTTTATAAGGATGAGCGTTGTTGTGTTTTCCCGCCATCGAGACAGGTCACTCACACGCTACCGAGCCATTCTTCTCCTCACTCACTCTCGGCCAGCAGCCCGGGCTATAGCCGCTGGCTGTGGTTGCGCGATCCGCAAGACGAACCGCGCGTCACCGATACACTCGCTTCTTGTTGTTTTTTTTGCGTTAATGCGCGCGAGAAAAAAAAAAGATTTGTCGATTTGTTGCCTAGCCGCTGGCCAGGTAGAGACCTCTCAGCCACGGGCGGGCTAGGGATCTCTTGAGATTCAGCCGGAGGGTCAAAAACACCAGGGGATCAGTGACCCTCTTGCGAGGATTGTGGAGGCGTGAATGAAATGAAATGTTGGCCGACGACATGAGTGAAAGCCATCAGACAATGGAGGGATAATGAGTCATCCACCTGGCTTTTGAGGTTCGAAAAAACGGATACTGAAGAGTTTTACACCGAGATCAATTTTTTTTATTTAAGTATCAAAAAACGCTTGTGTCAAAAATTTGGGCGCTTTAACCGTAATTTCTGTAGCCCGTTTACAAGACAAAAAATGTTCAATATGTAAGATTTTGAAATTTATTAAAAAAACTTTTTCGAAATTAAAAAAAAAAAGTTTATTCTGGATTCCATGTTGTTCGCATTCTGTCGACGTATATATAAAAAATAATCACAGATAATATTTTACTTTCTAATTTAAAAAAATTTTGAAAAACAACATTTTACGGTAACGAAATTTTAAAACCATAACCACAAATTCTAAAATCGATGAAAAAATTCTGAAACACCCAAAAATTTTGCCCCGTCCAAAAAATGACTAACTTGAACATGCTCACCTGCACTGTCTAGCTTGACACAGCAACTACCATTTTGATACCTCCAAGACACAATCACATCAGACGAAATAAATGTAACCCAAACCCCGAGGCATCCAGCCAAATTCAGTCTGACCTGCTTTGATTTAGTTCATTTGAGTCATCTAAACGGCGAAAATATAAAAATAGACAATGAATGCATCAAAAAGCTGCTGCAAAAAGCTAAAAGAACACGGGTCGGCCCATTTGATACCCAACGGGGACAGGAGACGCGACCGAGCTTTCAATGCTTGACCCCGGTCGGGTGGATAAATCGGACAATGTTCGGGTGCAGGTAGGGGGAGGGGATATTGCTTACCCAAGATTTACGGGACATCGACCCGAGGGGCAATCTGAGAGCCCTCTGCCTTGAAGTCACTCTTGTACAGACATGGGATGCGGTGTGTGTTTAGTGGTGACCGGGCAAAAAGTCAAAGATTGCAACTTGCTTGCTCTGGCTGGCTCGCGCACCCCCTCTCCACTCGAGGGATCCGCGTGAACAAAAAACAAGTGCTCTTCGTCTGCGTCGTCGTGTGCGAGAGACTTTTTTGGGGGGCTTTGATAGCAGTAATTCTGATTTCCATTTTTTACCTTTAAAATCGCATTTGTACAATTTTGTTAAATCAAGGGTCTTACAGAACAAAAATTGCACCCCATGATAAAAAAAAGCACAATGAAAACAAGCAAACGGAAAACAATATTTCACTAATGTTTTTGTTTTCATATACTTGTTGTGGGGAAAGAACATTTTTCTCTCGCTGTCTGCCATCTTCCTGGACATGCGCAGAAACGCAACTGGGCGCGCACTGTCTATTTATTAAGCCCCCCAATTGCGTAAAACATGTTCGATCCAAACGAACACATTCTAAAATTGGAACAATACAGAGAAGATTAGCATGGCCCCTGCGCAAGGATGACACGCAAATTCGTGAAGCGTTCCAAATTTTTTGCCGTTTTTTGTTAAATTTATTCTTCTTTCAATGAATTTGTAAATAAGACAACGAATTTATTTGCAATACGCACATATTTATTCATTTTTTAACGCGTTCGTTTATGAAATTTGTGCGACATTGCTACTTCTGCGTGGCCATAAATAAATATTACAAAACTTAAAAACTTGAGATCTCAAACTCTTGATGGCAAAGAATGGAATGTACAATACCATGATATAAAGCGTTTGAGTAATTCCGATTCCGCATGCCAAATAAACTGTGTTAATGGAAATTGGAGTTAATTTATTCACACGACATATTACATACACATTTAGGGGTTGTACTCGATAGGGAGGTCAAAAAGTTGCTGTACATAGTATTACGGCTTGATTATGCAATCAAGCCGTAATACTGAATGCATAATAAAAATTAAAGTAAGAACCAAAGATTGTATCATTAGATTGTTTTCGGCCTTTCTTCGGCATTGTGAAATGATTTCTGCATTTGATTTGTGCAAACGACTTGCTAAACCAGCTGATATACAGCACACAGAAGCAATTGTGGTTGTCATCACGCTTGAAGCCAATAGAGAACAGTTGTAGTAATAAAAGGTTTTAATACACACGCCCCCAACTGTCCAATAACAGTGCCAGTTGTACCAAATTGGCGAATACAAAACAAATGGATAAATTAACACACAAATAATTACGATTAATGTTGTTTTAATAGTCCAAATGGCTTTCATATTTTTCCACAAAACTATTCCTAAAAAAATTATGTATCGGTAAAACTTTTGTTTAAAATTTGTGCTTTACCAGTAAATCTATTGACCGCCAAAACCATGTTAAAAACTCCTGCAAATGCTTGTTGGTGCCATAAAAATGCATTGATTATCGGGTCAACTCGAAGTGTAAAAATGTTACGAAACAATACGATTTCATACACACAATAGTATGCAATACCAAAGTTGAATAAAATATAAAAAGATGATCTTAGATTTTTGTGAAACATATTTGTCAAAATCAGGATAAAAAGTACGAAAACAAAGGGTACGTTTAATCCTGATAAAACACGGTTTAGACGAACTAATTTCAATGCCGCATTATGTTGTGCAAACGTATAAGTTATATTATTATCCGGATCATGAATGCCGTATTTTTGAGCCAACATAGTTTTGTATTGTTCATTGTTGAGAGATTCGTTCATCTGAAAAACTGAGATTTTACAAATCCAAATATTTCTTTAAAAGACACACTTCAGATCAGCGGCAAGCAAAAAACATAACGATAACAACGAATGAAACATGAGAAATGGTGACAAATTAGGGTGCTAATTAAATTTATTCACGGTGTGCCAAAATAACACGCCATTCACACTCTGTTAACTTCTTTAATATTATATATATGTATGGTTAGGGGTGCAAGATAGGTGTAATGAAATTATAATCATTGGTGCGGTAAAAAACAAACTAATGTACGACACTAAGCACCAAGTACCGACATGTGTTTCTCTGACACATACAGATGGTCGCATGATTTTGTCGGCCAACAAAGTGATAACTTCAACAAACAAAGTTACAATGTGATTTATTGTTTATTGTGCAGTGCATTATTCACATCTGCCCCTAAAAGCATATCTGAAGATGGCTTACAGCGAAGTCATTCTCTCGACACGAAAGCGTTTGTTCACATCAAAAGCTGCTTGAAGATTTGTCCCCGTTAAGAAGAACAGTAGGGAAGCTGATGCGGTTTCTCGTGCGCGATTCCGTGTGGAAGAGAACACGGAATTTCGGAAGGTGGCTGGTATTGTGAATTCGCATTGGCACACGTGGCTTCTGGTGTCTGAAAGACACAATTTTTATTTCGTTTTTAAAAAAGAAACTTACAGAACCGGGCACATATGGTACGTACTGGACACAACTCGTGTTCATTGTAACCCTACCATCGTTGGAATCAGGATACGTACCCGGGGGACAGGAAAACCAGATTGGGATGGAACACAAAACCTGGCCGTGGTAATTTGGATCAATTTCAGCAAAGTTGTCAGTTTTGTGGTGAAATAGCATGCCAATGAACTGGTCTGGCCACATGCCAGTGGTCACTTCCAGTGGTGCCGGGAGCGGTGTGCCGTCAACGTTTTTGTATTTATGAACGTTGTATGGAAGCGGACAAGGGATGCTAACTCCAATGGCTACGTACTCATTGGGATCCACAATCGTCTCTAAAAACATAAAACGTCACAGTTATGGCGCATTGGACTCACTCATGTATTCCCGTTCTTCAATCGAGCCGATGGTTGCAGGAATTGCGTCGGGATTTAGCTGTCTGCAGACATTTATGAGGTCGCAGCGGTCAATTTTGTTGGGTACAGTGATGGTTTTATAGCATTTGCCCATTCCATTGATCACGTGGTATTTGTAGGTTTCGTCGGGGCACGGTGAAGGATTTAGTTTGATAGCGCATAGAACATCGTTAAAATATTGGTTGCTGTAAGTTTGCAGCACAGCATCTTCTGTAGTTTGTATCTTTGTCTGAATCCAGTAGCAGTTGACACATTATGTTCGAAGGCTCATATTCATAAGCAATCTCATCTACCCAACGGGGACCATCTCGGATATCAAATTGCATCATTACCATGCCACCGATTTTTTCAACAACAAGATGGTTAAGGGTGAGAGGTGATCCATCGACCCACTGAAAGTTATTGGAAGTGCCGTCTCTTAACTTGGTGCACGGAATGTATAATCCTATGTAGCTACCAGGAGAGTAAATGTAGTGTTCGACTGCAAGCAAAACATATTTGACATTCATATGTAAAAGTCAGTCAGGGTAAATAAAAAACATACAAAGAACACCGTTTTCAATTTCAGATTGAATAACCACAGGAATGGATTCGTTATGAAGAAATTTGCACGCTGCAGGATAATTACAGCGATCAAGTTTAAACACCGGAACGTGTAAATTGGCATAGCATTTGGAGTCATTATTTATAGTTGCATTGAAAGAAAATTCAGGAGGACACTTTAAAATTGACTGTACGATCAGAAATATCACACTCTGAAGACATAGCATTCGGACCAACGTCATATTTCTAATTACAACGAAAGCGGCATAATGTATGCTACTAGTTATCGCTTACTTCGCTTTAGAACTAGTTATCGTTTACTTAGCACCTATATTTTATTTAGAAAACAGGTGTAACATTCGCCTGTCATATTCGAAATATACATTAATAAAATAAGTGTGTTTTTTGATATTTTTTTGTATGAACATGTATTTTTTTTAAAGGTACCAAAAAATATCCCCGGGGATTCCCATGGAAATCCCATGGGATAATTCCCCTATTTCTAATTCCCATGGGAGTTTCGCCACCCTGCAGAGTACCAGTAAATAGAAAATTGAATTTTTTCTTTTTTTTACCAATCAAATGATGATAACAAGCTACCATTTATAAATCATAAACAAAAAACAATTATAACAAGAACAGTGAAAACAACGAGTAACGATAAGATCACCATATTTCCACTTCAGAAAGGTTTGCCCTTGATTTCGAGCAGATACAGGAATTCCACATTTTCGGAGAGCTTTGTTTGACGATGGGTAATGGTCCGCGACTTATGCCCTGGTGTGATAATAAAGTCTTCCGGCAGAAAAACACGAACAAGCGGCGGAAATGCAAAGTCCGAAAACGAATGGTAATCGTGATAAGAAATACCCATTGACACACACATGTTGACTTTGATCCGCTGCGGCACGGAACGTACAGCAGCTTTCCACAGATCAAAGTTGTCTTTCATAGTCTGTGGATAATCTGCAAATAAAATAAATAGTGGGAAATAAATCGGGAACTAAGGACACGAAATATACATACCTTTCATATTATTAAACCAACAGTTGCCAATAAAAACGTTTTGGATGTTGGGAGAAAATGCTGACAGGCACCCAATTAGCTTCTTGATTTCGACAGATTTGGTGACATCCTCCAAGACAAAGTAAAAGTTCCGAACATTCTGCAGCTGAGATTTGACCTTGTTCAACGCGCCAATGCACTCCTTCATCAGTGGAGCAGAATCGAAGAATAATTCGAGGACAATCGATGATTCCAAATCCGAATCCAAGTTTTTCTGAAAAAAATAAAGTTTCATGGATGAAAAACATTTTTAGTAAAAAAACATTACTGCAAACGGCTTCAATTTCTTTGCATCGTAATCGGCATGGGTAAAAACGATGGTTTCACAGCGTTCGAGGAATACTGGGACTTGTTCCACGTAAATTTCACTGATTCTGAGATTTCGGGTCACAGACATCAATTTTTGAAGCACCTCATTCTGATATCGTTCTTGGTTCATGTAAGAAAAAACGAGTAGTTCAAGGTCTAAAAAATTTAATTAAAATGTTCAATTATAAATAAAAAAAGCAAAAACAAAAAAAAACTGACTGTTGAAGACGATAACTTTCTCAAAAAAATTGAGGACTCTGGCGTCGTCCTCACTGTATCTAACCAAAAGTTTGCGAACGAAAGGCGCAACCCATTCACACGCGCGGATGCAATATTCTCTGCTATCGGTCTAAACGCAAATACATAATTATTAGCGACCGACCAAAACAAAACAAAACGTACCTCGAATATGGTGTAATAATTACCGTATTGGATCAAGATATTCCGCATAAAAACGCCAAATGCGTTGGACACTTCAGGGGAGGAAAACACCAAGTTTTTGATGTCATCACTTTCGCTCTTGACAAGACTCCAGAACAAATGCTCGTAGTACGTGGGAGACAAAGGACGCATCTTGAGCAGTCTGGAAAGATGGACAAGGAAAAAATCAGGAATGAACGCGTCTCGGAGAATAGAAACAAACAATAAAATGACAATTTGGAGGAAGAAACTTGAATTGTCAGAGTTCGTGTCGAGACCTCGTAAAACGATGAATAATGTTCTGGCGTAAAAAATTAGAAAAGGAGCGGGAACCAGAGTTGTCAACCGAGCCAAAATGGCAGAGTCGAGCATTCGAGCCGCTCGGCTCGCTCGATTTTTTTTGAGCCGAGCATTCGAACGAGCGGCTCGGCTCGCTCGAATCGAGCATGGCGTATTTTCCACTAAATTTTCGCTTTCAAAAAAAATTTTGCGGCAACCACAACTATTTTAGATATGTCACAAAAAACGTGTTTGGAATTGTAAAATTTATCGTAAAATAACTGCAAATATCATTGTTTTAACATAAAAAAGTAATTTTTCTACATTTTTAGGTAATTTTTTATGCTCGGCTCGGAGGAGCATTCGAGCGGGAAAACAGGAATAATTTTTTAGGCCCAGGCTCGGCCCGGCCCGGCCCGAAATTATTCATTCCGGGCCATTTCCATGCCTGACGAGGACATAAATCTCGAAAGAGCGAAGGCAAATTGGGTTCAAAAAATACTGAAATAATTATGAAAATTTGTCTGGTTTTTATCATTGCCGTTCACTTTCGAGTAGAATTATGCCTAAAAATTGATAAAACGTTCGAATTTGGATTTTTGCGCTCAATTTGGTAAATTTTAAAATTAAAAAATTGTTTTATGGTATCAGTTATGGTAGCAACGATTACGACGTCGGCATTGTTACGCAGATCTTAAGATCGCGATACGCCGTAGCTCCGCCCCGCACTACTCGTGCGATGGCGCCCGCACTCTCTCATTAGGAGTCGAAGATCGGGCTAGTGTCGAGTCGTACATGTCTCTCCGGGAATAAACAGGACACAGAAATACCGCTACACTTTGGCAACAGCATAATTCAAACGGAGATGTTTTTATTTTTTTTCTTCGCTCCATGGTTGACAAGGCTTTATTGCATTTGTTTTTCTTGTGGTAGTCTCATCGTCCGACAACACGTTGCAACCGACCTGGAGAGGATCTCCTTAAACCGTCTGCCAATTAATACGTGAAACGAAGTAAAAAATCCCCGATATTGCTATGCCGTAACTTTTGGACAAACCCTAACTGTGTGATTTGTTTTTGTATGCTGTGTTTTTGATGTTAATGTATAAAATATCGGAAAACTGTACTATGTGCCTATGAGAAATCTTTACCAAAAACGGGCAAACTAGGCAAGTTTTGTTATACATACTTATCGTTGCAGCATACTTTTACACCTGGTAATGTAACCACAACGGCTTTCAGAAACAAATGCTCAGGGAATGGTGATTTGTAGTATTTTGTAACACAAAAACAGCTGCATATGAGCGCTGCAAGTAAAACAACTTTTTCTTACATTAGTGAAAATAAATGTATTACATTGATAAATACATATAAATATTACGGATATCATTGCCGCTTCAAAACTTTGGACTACAAACCGCTTACTGTTAAAACAGTTTATTCGTTCGCAATAACTGATACAAAATGACACCGGGGCGGTCAAGGTAGTCTCCCGCCCGGTCAAGCGCCCCCGCATCAGAGCCCCCTCTGTTGAGGTGGACTCAAGCGATCCGCGCCTGCTCGTCTCTGTGCGTCCGGACTCGCCTCATCTCGCCAAGCGACGACGCGCCCTCCCGTCCGATGAGGAGGACCTCTGGGAGGCTATGGCCCAAGTCCACTTGGCCGAGCCCAGAGAGCAGCGCAACTACCCCTGGCCGGGGAACGAGGACGGCAGCCGCTTCGCCTGGCGCGACCGAGCTGGTCGCCGCCACCACCATCATCATTCCTCCCGCGACTGAACGAAGCATACCGGTCGACTCGCGTCTTCTCTACTCCCCTTGTCCCCAGTCCCGGCGAGAGAAAGGCGACTCGACTCGAAGGACGCTGTGTCCCCCTGCGTATCAGTGTGATTGATTTGTTTAATTGTCTTGTATTGATTCCGGCACCGTTCGAGCTTCCTCCTCTGAGGAAATTCCTTGACCTGTTGAATAAAGGTACTCCGGACGACTCTTGCGGCCTACCACCTTTTTCCCCGTATAGCGTGGCATCCATCGAGCTCGGTGCCACAAAAACAAAAACAAATCATATTTACAAGAACTAATTGAAAACGCCTTTTCCTTATTTGTACTAGACCAACAGGTGAATGTCGGATATGAATATATATTTCCATGGTACTCAATATCGCTATCATCTGTGTCTCATAAACCATCACCATGAACAACTTCATCGACAATACTACTACTATCGAAGAAAATACTACAAGCAGCGATAAATGGATAAATTTGTACTTTGCGCACCACCACAGTTTGACTATAACATTATTCGTTCACTCAATAAAATATTATATTGTTTATCATAATGTCATATTGTACATTTTCTTCATTCTCTTTGTGCTCAAGGCTATGATTTCAAAAAATAAAATATTCAGATCACCGTTTTTTATCATACTGATATCTGCATGTATTTTTAAAACAACTATCAGCGTTTCATGTTTGATTGTTGATGATATTTGGGATAATAATAATACGTCACTTTTGCAACTGTTCAATAACCAAGTGACAAAATATTTAAATGCATCTTTGAATTTGGTTTTGTCTTACAACAAATTCGCAAGTAATATTTTTTTAAACAGTGTTTGTAAATACAATATCAATTATTTTTTGTTTTTTGTTTTAGGCATAATTCAATGGAGATCAGTGAACAAAATATTTAACAAATACGTGATAGTTGTATGCATCTTTTTTTGCGTAACATCTTCGTTTTACGTCTGGATACCTATTCCCCATCGGATGCTCTGTTTTTATGAAATCATGGAATGTTCTGTCAATAATGAAGCAGGAAATTATTCAAAAGTTGCACCAACAATTATTGTTATTGTCATTACATTTATTTCAACGTGTCTGTGCTTAACAGCCGGACTGTACAGTCGGTGCCACAACAACGCTGTGCAGAATGCCAGCACTACTTTGGTTGCCACTGTGCAGAGTAACAATGCTGTTAACACAAGTGTTTCAAAGCAACGCCGCAAAATGGAAAACAAGCTTCTAGTGCAAACAATTGTTTTTTCAATATTGTCTTTGGCACATTCAATGGTAAATTTATTTAGTGTGTATTTCAACCATTTATTCAATTTTGTAGAAATAACTGTAATTGACACGTGTATTGATCTAATGCGGGAATGTATGATGCTGGTAATAATACTGCCGTTTATAATTTTTAATTCGTGGAGAGAAATTTTATTTCAATCCAAATTTCTAGAAGCGATTATTTCTAACTTAAAAACTTTACCAGTGCTTTCTACTTTAACACACGAGATAAAGAATTCGAAGATTTCGCACTTCTTCAAAAGAATCCAAAAGAAAGAATGCTTGTTTTATTCGTTTATTTTTGTTGAGTGCTGGTTGTATACTTCGAGCACTATGTCAGAATTAGACCAAGTAGTTGTGGAATTAAGCGAAGAAGAATTGGAAAACTTTGTTACCGCTTGGTTCAAATTATTATAAATATGAAAAAATTTAATACAATGATGTTTTTAAACGTTGCTTTTGTAATTGCGAAATAAATATTACGAAGTAGTGTCACTAAACCGTTTTACTCAGATTCTTCAAAAAACAACTGCATGTATTTTTTGTTGAATGTTTTTAAATTTGTATACGTCAAACCGGTTGGGACTATTGGACGAAGTAATGGCAAAAATGAGCAAAGGCATTTTTCGATTAACAAAATGCCATGAATATCAACAAATTATGTATTCGACAAAGGTAGGCGTTGTCAACGCCTACCTGCTTACATTAGCTTGAAAATGTACTTTTGGCCTATTTGGACTTTTTTTACTATGTATGTATTTATGTTAAGTGCGACTGTGGAGAACTTCCCTCCGTTCCACAGCGGAACGGGCCACGCGAGGGAAGCTTCACAGAGAAATCGAGAGTTAGTAGGAAGAATTTATTGTCGGTGCGTACAGAAATGTAAGGGTAAGAGTAAGGAAGTAAGAGTAAGGAAGTAAGAGTTCGTGAAAGGAAAGGAAAACAACTTATATGTACGTCATCGGGAACTTATACGGAGATCCCGATGACGCCCAAGCTCGACGTCATCGGGATCTCCGAAGTCAAGCGGTCCGGTTGTGGAGCGTTGAGCCACAAGGATATCACAAGGAAAACGACCCGTGGGACACCCTTCCCTACGACGGGCCGATTCATTATGCTTAAAAAAACACAAAAATGATTTTAAGGAAAATAAATGTAATCCATTGTTTTAGGTATCATTCAATGGCAATCAGTGAACAAAATATTTAACAAATATGTGATTACTGGATGCATCTTTTTTTGCACAACATCACCGTTATGCATATGGATACCTGTTCCTTATTTGTTGCCCTGTTATTATGAAATCATAGAATGCTCATCTGATGACAATAAAGCGGCAGTAAATTATTTAAGTGAGGCAGGAACTATTATTATTATTTTAATGACATTAGTTTCAACGTGTCTGTGCCTAACAGCCGGACTGTACAGTCGATGTCAAAACAACGCTGTGCAGAATGCCAGCAACACTCTGGTTGCTACTGTGCAGAATAACAATGCTGCCAACATTAGTGTTTCGCCGGAACGCCGAAAAATGGAAAACAAGCTTCTAGTGCAAACAACTGTGTTCTCAATATTGTCTTTGATTTATGCAATAATCAATTTTTTTCTATGAAAATACGCAGATTTAGTTAGGGCTTATAATTATACTATTATTTCCACATGTATGGACCTAATGCGAGAATTCCAAATGCCGATCATAGTACTTCCATTCATTATTTTCGATGCTTGGAGGCGTTTACTGTTCCAATCAAAACGGGTGTCATCGCTTTTTTCAAAACTGGCCACATATCCAGTTTTGTCAACGATAAAGAGCGTCACGAAGGATTCGAGGCCTGTACGCCTTATCAAAAAAATACCCGTGAGCGTCTATTTATGCATGTTTTATGCACTACCTTTTCTCGAAAGTTGGTGGTATACGTCAAACCAGTTGGCACTATTGGACGAAGATATGGAAACAGTAAGCAAAGAAGAATATGAAGATCTCATTAATGATAATAAGCGTAGTGTTTTATCCCCTCTTCCTTTCTTTGAAATTTGTAATCAATTTCAACTGATCTTTAAGCGCAAAATTTATCCTTGCTGATTATTAACTATTGTGTTCTAACAGTTCATCTTCATATCACTTCATATAATTTATTGTGAATATCGTTTTATTTTTTATTTTTGTTGATGGTTTTCATGACGTGATCCGTAATTTTGAAACGTTCTTGATTGAAAAATAGTGTTGTTGAACATTCTCTGTTGCATTTTTTTGTAAATAAATGTGTTGAATTAAAGACTGTAAAATCTTTGTTTGCTTGATATAAAAATATTCAAACTCGTCGACATTGACTGAGTAACTTGTTGTTGTTAACAACTTTCTTCATATATTTATGTCAGCGTAATCAGAAAATTCATAAATTCGCAAGTAATATTTCACCGAAAAAAAAATAAATAAATAAATACTCTGCAAATTAATGTATAAAAATCAGATGAAAAAGTTTTTTTTTGCGTTTTGTAAATATTATTTGATGAAAAAAAACGGGCCACCAGGGCTCTACAAACAGGTGAATTTTTCTCAATTTGATTCTGGGCCTCATATTCAATATCTTTATCTCTGCGACTCACAAACCATAACTATGAACAATTCTTACGATATTTCCCAGAACGACGATTCTTTTAATTATGAAGAAAATAGTGTAAACGATGGAATAAATTTATACTTTGAAGATCGTCACAGATTCGAAATTATCGCATACATTAACTCTATTCAATACTTTTTCGTTCTTCACAATGTCATTTTGTATATATTTTTTTTAATTTTTTTTGTGATCAAAGCTGTGACTTCCAAAAGCAATGTATTCAGGGCACCGTTTTTTGTCATATTGATATCTGCTCGAATGTTGGTGGTATACGTCAAACCGGTTGGCACTGTTGGACGAAGTAATGGCAAAAATGAGCAAAGAAGAAGTAAAGGATCTCATCAATGATAGTAAGCGTAGTGTGTCCTCACCTTTTCCTTTCTTTCAAATTTGTAATCAATTTCAACTGATCTTTAAGAGGAAAATTTATCCCTGTTAATCTAATTATTAACTATTTTGTTCCATCGTCACATGAAAACACTCCTGAACAACGTTGAGCGGAAAAAGGAACTGGCATACGATCGCCCGACTCTGACAAACCGAGCCATTGTCGTCTACGTGGAGCAAGTCCTCAACGTTGCAGAAAAACCACGAATCGGACAACAAGCTGACTCTTCATCCTTGTAACTTATTGTATATCCGATATACTGTTATCACAAAAATTGTTTCCACGACATGTGCAATGGAAGCGAGAACCATAACGGAAACAACAGAATTGGAAGATGTGTGTGGATACGAACGAGGTGCGCAACAAAAACAAAGTACACAATGAAGTGGTAAAAAATCGAAACCATTTTTTCCTTTAGTCGTATTCAAATTTTGGCAAAAAAACAATGACTAAATTAGAGCCGTGGAACACAATAAACTAGATGAAAATGAATGCATCACAATAAAACACATTAGCGTCTTTTTCTGACTGTCACAAAGGTCAAGGCGTTGCAGCAAGACATTTTGTAGTATATTTTGATAACAGAAATATTATAGTTGTCCTTTGAAATTAAAATGCCGTTTTCTTAAGAAAAAAGCTGCACTTTTCAATTACCAAAATGCCATGAGTCAACGTTTTTGCATCGATTTCCGTTGCCGTTTCTCTGTTCTCATCGCCTCAATGATTTCCACGGCCAGTGCCACAAGCAGTGATACCAGCTGATGCTTGCACAGGTGACCCGTTATCACTCACGGTAAGAATTGTTTTGAGCGCACCATTTCTGAATTGTGGTTTTACGAAATTGCTTTTGCAGGGTCTATGAAATGCCACCGGAAAATTCATCGCGGCACAGCGACGACCAGAATCCATCAGAATTTATCAACGAAGAACCACCCATCTGCGCGCTTTCTCTTTTCTCTCTTTTATGCGCGCAGAAGCTACTCACTTCGTAGTGGATAGCGTCTCCCTGTGAAGAACGAAAAAGTATTGAATAGAGTTAATGTATGCGATAATTTCGAATCTGTGACGATCTTCAAAGTATAAATTTATTCCATCGTTTACACTATTTTCTTCATAATTAAAAGAATCGTCGTTCTGGGAAATATCGTAAGAATTGTTCATAGTTATGGTTTGTGAGTCGCAGAGATAAAGATATTGAATATGAGGCCCAGAATCAAATTGAGAAAAATTCACCTGTTTGTAGAGCCCTGGTGGCCCGTTTTTTTTCATCAAATAATATTTACAAAACGCAAAAAAAAACTTTTTCATCTGATTTTTATACATTAATTTGCAGAGTATTTATTTATTTATTTTTTTTTCGGTGAAATATTACTTGCGAATTTATGAATTTTCTGATTACGCTGACATAAATATATGAAGAAAGTTGTTAACAACAACAAGTTACTCAGTCAATGTCGACGAGTTTGAATATTTTTATATCAAGCAAACAAAGATTTTACAGTCTTTAATTCAACACATTTATTTACAAAAAAATGCAACAGAGAATGTTCAACAACACTATTTTTCAATCAAGAACGTTTCAAAATTACGGATCACGTCATGAAAACCATCAACAAAAATAAAAAATAAAACGATATTCACAATAAATTATATGAAGTGATATGAAGATGAACTGTTAGAACACAATAGTTAATAATCAGCAAGGATAAATTTTGCGCTTAAAGATCAGTTGAAATTGATTACAAATTTCAAAGAAAGGAAGAGGGGATAAAACACTACGCTTATTATCATTAATGAGATCTTCATATTCTTCTTTGCTTACTGTTTCCATATCTTCGTCCAATAGTGCCAACTGGTTTGACGTATACCACCAACTTTCGAGAAAAGGTAGTGCATAAAACATGCATAAATAGACGCTCACGGGTATTTTTTTGATAAGGCGTACAGGCCTCGAATCCTTCGTGACGCTCTTTATCGTTGACAAAACTGGATATGTGGCCAGTTTTGAAAAAAGCGATGACACCCGTTTTGATTGGAACAGTAAACGCCTCCAAGCATCGAAAATAATGAATGGAAGTACTATGATCGGCATTTGGAATTCTCGCATTAGGTCCATACATGTGGAAATAATAGTATAATTATAAGCCCTAACTAAATCTGCGTATTTTGATAGAAAAAAATTGATTATTGCATAAATCAAAGACAATATTGAGAACACAGTTGTTTGCACTAGAAGCTTGTTTTCCATTTTTCGGCGTTCCGGCGAAACACTAATGTTGGCAGCATTGTTATTCTGCACAGTAGCAACCAGAGTGTTGCTGGCATTCTGCACAGCGTTGTTTTGACATCGACTGTACAGTCCGGCTGTTAGGCACAGACACGTTGAAACTAATGTCATTAAAATAATAATAATAGTTCCTGCCTCACTTAAATAATTTACTGCCGCTTTATTGTCATCAGATGAGCATTCTATGATTTCATAATAACAGGGCAACAAATAAGGAACAGGTATCCATATGCATAACGGTGATGTTGTGCAAAAAAAGATGCATCCAGTAATCACATATTTGTTAAATATTTTGTTCACTGATTGCCATTGAATGATACCTAAAACAATGGATTACATTTATTTTCCTTAAAATCATTTTTGTGTTTTTTTAAGCATAATGAATCGGCCCGTCGTAGGGAAGGGTGTCCCACGGGTCGTTTTCCTTGTGATATCCTTGTGGCTCAACGCTCCACAACCGGACCGCTTGACTTCGGAGATCCCGATGACGTCGAGCTTGGGCGTCATCGGGATCTCCGTATAAGTTCCCGATGACGTACATATAAGTTGTTTTCCTTTCCTTTCACGAACTCTTACTTCCTTACTCTTACTTCCTTACTCTTACCCTTACATTTCTGTACGCACCGACAATAAATTCTTCCTACTAACTCTCGATTTCTCTGTGAAGCTTCCCTCGCGTGGCCCGTTCCGCTGTGGAACGGAGGGAAGTTCTCCACAGTCGCACTTAACATAAATACATACATAGTAAAAAAAGTCCAAATAGGCCAAAAGTACATTTTCAAGCTAATGTAAGCAGGTAGGCGTTGACAACGCCTACCTTTGTCGAATACATAATTTGTTGATATTCATGGCATTTTGTTAATCGAAAAATGCCTTTGCTCATTTTTGCCATTACTTCGTCCAATAGTCCCAACCGGTTTGACGTATACAAATTTAAAAACATTCAACAAAAAATACATGCAGTTGTTTTTTGAAGAATCTGAGTAAAACGGTTTAGTGACACTACTTCGTAATATTTATTTCGCAATTACAAAAGCAACGTTTAAAAACATCATTGTATTAAATTTTTTCATATTTATAATAATTTGAACCAAGCGGTAACAAAGTTTTCCAATTCTTCTTCGCTTAATTCCACAACTACTTGGTCTAATTCTGACATAGTGCTCGAAGTATACAACCAGCACTCAACAAAAATAAACGAATAAAACAAGCATTCTTTCTTTTGGATTCTTTTGAAGAAGTGCGAAATCTTCGAATTCTTTATCTCGTGTGTTAAAGTAGAAAGCACTGGTAAAGTTTTTAAGTTAGAAATAATCGCTTCTAGAAATTTGGATTGAAATAAAATTTCTCTCCACGAATTAAAAATTATAAACGGCAGTATTATTACCAGCATCATACATTCCCGCATTAGATCAATACACGTGTCAATTACAGTTATTTCTACAAAATTGAATAAATGGTTGAAATACACACTAAATAAATTTACCATTGAATGTGCCAAAGACAATATTGAAAAAACAATTGTTTGCACTAGAAGCTTGTTTTCCATTTTGCGGCGTTGCTTTGAAACACTTGTGTTAACAGCATTGTTACTCTGCACAGTGGCAACCAAAGTAGTGCTGGCATTCTGCACGCTTTTTCGTTGCCCTGCTTTTTGCCATTGATTACCCCCTATTGTGCCATTCAAACCGTAGTTTACATCATAATTTATCATTATCAAACAAATAATCAACAAAAAAGCATACACAAAAAATCAGCGGAATTTGTCGTTCTTGTGGAGCTGTTTGCTCGTCTGTTTCTGTTCTGGAGTGTCACCGTGAGGCCAGAGCTTGCAGTAGCCGTTGTCGAGTTCATCATGTCGTCGCCGTCAACGTCGATTTCACCGCTGCCCCTTGACCGTTGATGAAGCCGATTGGGCCTAAAAATCAAGAAAATTAGCTCGGTTTTCAATTTTTTTCCAAAAACTTACATTTTGCATGCAGGCAAGGATGTCTGAAGGCTGTGTGAAGTAATCTGAAAGCTTGAAGGACTTACTGAATACAAAATAAAACCCCAGCCATTTTTATCAAAAAATTTGATGCCAACTGCCTTTCAATCATTTTTCACCTTTTTTTGCAATTGTGAAGCCAAATCTTGGCACCCCAGCTGTCGCAGCGCAATCCTACCTAACAATTTGCAGAACTCTCATGGCACAATCGCATAAAAGGGAAAAAAATGATTAAAACTTGGTTGGTATACAAAAAATAGTGAAACCGCCCCAAAACTTGGAAAAATTCAAAAACCTACGTCAGTGGAGGAAGGTTCGCTCGGATAAGGGTGCCGGTAGGTTGTACATGCTTGGAGGGTGTTGCCGGAAGAGTCTGAAACAAAACCAAAACAATTCACGCTAAAAAACAACAATTACAACCAAGGCTTTGCATTCCGGTTATATAACGAAGCGGAACGGAATGACGAATAACCGGGTCGGTTATTCGGCTATTTTCATTTCCCGAAAATAACCGGGTTATACGGCCCGGTTATTTTCCGCGACTTAAAATAACCGGGTTATACGGCGGTTATTTTCGACTTTTTTAACCGTCCCCCTAAATCATGAACCGCATAAAAAACGTAAAATAAGCGTGCAAATTTGGACCAAAAAGGGGGACATTCGACTGAAAATGAAAAAAATGACCCGGTTATTTTCAAATTTTTATGCAACCTGTCCAAAACTGAGACGGTTATTTTCTTTGACTTTATTCTAACTTCATATCCTACCCGGTTATTTTTTGCGATATAAGCGGCCAGCAATATTCGACCGTATAATGTCGGTTATTTTGCAAATTTGCATTTAAACGGCATTTAAGCGGCAAAAAATATAACCGGAATGCAAAGCCTTGATTACAACACGAACGAGAAAAAAAGAACATAGACAAAAAAAGAACAAAGTTGGGCTGATCAAGCCGAGCGCTGCGACGCAACATTCGTGTTGAGACTCCTCAACAACGGAAAAGTTGCAGAACGCGCTATTTGTAAAATTAATTGGACGAAATTTATTTCTAAATTCGAAAACTTAGGTTTTTGAATAGATATTTGTAAGTTTTTTGTTTTGATAAAATAGAATCAAGTATTGTTGTTCGAACTGGGCTATTGGCGTTTTTCAAAATTTTCATTTTTGACAAAATTAAAGGAGGTGTACTAGAAAATTCATTACTTGGTAAAAAATAAAGTTACGCATGCAATTAAAAATGAATTCGAAGCGCAACAAAATTTTCTATCCAGTAAAAATATGCACATGATTCATAATAATTTTCAAATGCCTGAGAAACTCAAACTTCCAAAAAATTTTCCTAAAATATGAATTTTCAAAACTTTTTCGAAGCGTAATCCAAAAACTAAAATCGGCATCGCATTCTACAGTATCTTTTACATCTGGAGCGATTGTTTCAGAATTTTATATTTTTTCCGCGCGCCAGTGCAAATTTTTTCCTGAACCTCCCTTTTTTTGTTGAGCAAACACCAAAAGTTTTCAAAGTAGGGTTCGGTAAAAAAATCGGCATGGGTCGCGTTCGAAATGCATTTACGCGAAAAGTTAGGGTCCGGGGCAGAAATGAACGCTGAAGCGAATGGCGTACTCAGTTTTTTAAATTGATTTCTAAAAAGTTCCGAAAACCTAATTTTTCTCAGAAATTTCATTTTTTTCAAAACTTCTAAGGTGATAAGGTATAAATTTTTCTTCAAAATCAGTTAGAGAATTTAGTTTCGCTTCAGAATTGTTTTTGTTTGCCTTCCTAGCTCATTTTGTTTATGCGCCGCGATTTTTCTACCATACCGCCTTCGATTTTGTCAATTTTGAACAAATTAAAAAAAAGAATTATGTCAGCATAACGAACACCCCTGAAGCTGTCTGTAAACAAAATTTCATAAACAAAACTGAATTTTGGGCTGAGTTACATTTTTTTGTAATTTGGTGCGAAATCCACATTCTCAAAATGCATTGACTCGCGCGCGCAACATGCGAAAGCCTCGGCAGTCTGGTGCGCTTTGGAGCTCTGGACAAAAGTCGGTTGAATTAAATTTATTTAAAAAATTTAAAAAAGTGAGCGTTTATTGTCTATTGTCTTTCTTTTTTTGGTACAAATAGAATCGAGCATCGTCTTTCAAATGAGGCGATTCCCGTTTTGCAAAGTTGGCATTTGTGACAAATTTGAGTAGGGTGTACTAGAAAAATCATATTTATGTACGTAATAAATATCGAAACCCAATCCAAAATGCATTCGACGCGCAACAAAATTTTCTTTCTAACGATTATATTTAGTCCTACCCTAATGATTAGGCAAGTGCAAGAAAAAATTAAATTTTTGAAACAAAAATTTTGTTTCGAAAATTTCGAAACATTTTCGAAACCGGATCAAAAAACGAATATCAAAATTAGATTCCGCAGCATCTTTTACGTCTAAGGGCGGTGTTTCAGAATTTTTTCTCTTTCCGACGCGCCGGTGAATAATTTCTCCTGAACCCTACTTTTTTTGAGTTCCAGGCAACAAAAATTTTCAAAGTAGGGTTTGGCAAAAAAATCAACAAACGGCGCGTTTGTTATGCATTTTTTTGAAAATTTAGGCTCTGGGGTAAAAATGAACGCAGAATACAATGGTGCTATCAGTTTTGTGACTCGAGTTCTAAAAAATTTCGAAAACCTAATTTTTTTCGGAAATTTCAATTTTTTCGAAACTTTCAAAGTGACAAGGGGTATATTTTTTTTCAAAATTAGTTAGAGAATTTTATTGCGCTTCAGAATTGCTGTCCCACGCATTTTTAGCTCTTCTGGTTCATTCACAACGATTTTTTTACCATACCTCTCTCAAATTCGACAATTTTGGCCGATTTCGGCAGTCAAAATTGTTCGAACATTTGTATTTTTGCTTGGCAAAAAACTAGAAATGCCGAATACAATAGAAAAACACCATAAAAACATTTTTTGTATTGCGGGATTCGAACCGCACACCCTCAGCTTCGCAGTCCTACCCCCTACCAGCATCGCTATTTAGGAAATTGCAGGGATTTCGTCTTTTTTTCGCCGCGGACTAGCATTTCAGATACCAGACGCTGTAATTTGTACCATGTCCATCCACAAATGTTTTTTTTACCCGTAAAACAATGCCTGATACACAAGAAAGCAATTGCATGTGCAATTTAACGTACAAAAAGCTTTATAGCGCAAATGGCGAAATCGAGTTTTTGATAATCGTCAGTTTTTTCTGACGAAAATCGTCAGTTTTGAAAAATGATGAAAATCGTCAGATTTTTTTAAACAAAATCGTCAGAATGCACAACTGACGATTCAAATTTTTCTCAGTGTACCGATTCCCCATCTGATACCCTGTTTTTATGAAATCATCGAATGTTCATCGGATGTCAACAAAGAAGCAGGAAATTATTTAAAAGTTGCACCAATAATTATTTTTATTGTTACGACAGTAGTTTCTACAGGTCTGTGCCTAACGGCGGGATTGTACAGTCGGTGCCACAACAACGCTGTGCAGAATGCCAGCACTACTTTGGTTGCCACTGTGCAGAGTAACAATGCTGTTAACACAAGTGTTTCAAAGCAACGCCGCAAAATGGAAAACAAGCTTCTCGTACAAACAACTGTTTTTTCAATATTGTCTTTGGCACATTCAATTGTAAATTTATTGTTTGAATATTACTACAATTTAATTAATATAGTAGAAACTGCTGTAGTTATCACGTGTATTGATCTAATGCGGGAATGTATGATGCTGGTAATAATACTGCCGTTTATAATTTTTAATTCGTGGAGAGAAATTTTATTTCAATCCAAATTTCTAGAGGCGATTATTTCTAAATTAAAAACTTTACCAGTGCTTTCTACTGTAACACACGAGATAAAGAATTCGAAGATTTTGCACTTCTTCAAAAGAATCCCAATAAGCTTGTATATTTATTTATTTTTATTTATTTCACCATTACTCAGTGGTTAGTTATCATTAGACCAGATGTTAGGAGGCACAAATGACGTCCACGTAGGCGTAAATGTCTCGATTCGTTTTGGTCGCGATTTCTTCTTCCCATCGTCGCTGTGGTCTGTTTTTCGTCTTGTTGAACACCGAGTTGAGCGAATCGGCCCATCGTAAGGAAGGGTGTCCCACGGGTCGTTTTCCTTGTGGTATCCACAAGGTCAGTCGTCGGGCCCATCTGTTTTCGTCTGCCTCCAGGAGCTTTCGCGCGTATGTCCATTTTCGATGTTCCGCTTCCTTCACCCAGTCTTTGAGTTTTGTTCTTCGTCGGATGATTTTGTTTCGGACTTTGTCAGACCGTCGCAGCCCGAGGATGGCTCGTTCGACTCGGTGTTGAGCATTGCGCAACGTAGATCTTGCCGTTTCTGTCAGCGCCCAGGTTTCACAGCCGTACAACACCGATGGCAAGATGCAGGCATGGATCAGGCGGCGCTTCAAGTACATTGGCGTGCGTTTGGAGCGCAGGAGATCTGAGTTCCGGTAGTAGATGGACCTTGCTGTCGAGATGCGATTACGTATCTCAACGACGTGGTTGCGCGGCCACTGCATCTTTTGGCCTAGATAGACGAACGACTGCACCCGTTGGATAACCAGGCCGTGGAGGGAGAGCTCGAAATCATCCTCGATGTCCTTGAGGAGAAGTCCGGAGGAGATAGGTCGCTGCTCCCGCCGTTTCTGTACCATCCACTGCGTCTTCTTGACGTTGACTTCCAGTCCGACGTCCTTGCAGGCGATGGCCATATCCGACAGCATTTCCTGAAGTTCTTCGCCAGTGTGGGAAAGCTTGTATATATGCTTGTTTTATTCGTTTACTTTTGTTGAGTGTTGGTTTTATACTTCGAGTACTATATCAGAATTAGACCAAATAGTTGTGGAATCAAGCGAAGAAGAATTGGAAGACTTTGTTACCACTTGGCTCAATTTATTATATGAAAAAATTTAATACAATGATGTTTTTAAACTTTGCTTTTGTATTGCGAAATATTATGAAGTAGTGTCACTAAACCGTTTTACTCAGATTCTTCAAAATACAACTGCATGTATTTTTTGTTGAATTTTGTTAAATTTGTATACGTCAAACCGGTTGGCACTATTGGACGAAGTAATGGCAAAAATGAGCAAAGGCATTTTTCGATTAACAAAATGCCATGAATGTACTTTTGGCTTTTTTGGACTTTTTTTACTATATATGTACTTCTGTTAAGTGCGACCAAGGGTGTCAACGGGCCGAATTTTTGTCGGCCCGGCCCGGCCCGGCGCGCTCGAGGTAAGGCCCGGCCCGGCCCGGGCCGGGCCGGGCCGGCCCGCCTTTTTACCAAAGCGTAAAATTGAAGCAAAATTTACTAAAATTTTTTCAATTTGTTGAAAAATATGAGTTGAAAAGGTAAAAATACACGTTGTTATTCATAATGGGGGAGGATTACTCAAAATGAGCAAGTTTTTGGTTCATTTTTGACAGTTTTGAATAAATTTTGTTCTAAAATTTTCTTTTTTTTTAAAACCGGGCCGCCGGGCCGGGCCGACTCACCATCAGGCCCGGCCCGGCCCGGCCCGGGCCGGGCCGGGCCGCGGGCTTTCCGGGCCGGCCCGGCCCGATTGACACCCTTGAGTGCGACCACATTGTTAAACAAAAGTGATTGAGATGCGCGTACAGAATAAAAAAAAAAACTTAATATTCTGCAAAAACGAGTAGTCAAAAAAACGGACAGGAGATAAATCACAGTGTGACATGGCGCGATCAGATTTTATCAAATATACATACATAACCTGGCTTTAAAAATGCCAATGTTTATTGAAAAAAAAGAAAAATTAGCTTACAATGCAAACAATAACATAGCCCAAACAAACATAAATACCGATTGGTAAACAAGTAACAAAACGTTTTACCGGATTAGAGGAAGGTTTTTTCAGCATCTTATACACAGTGAAGGAAATCATTGTCATTTACTAAAGGTAAAATGTTCTTAGTACTGCATACAATGAACAAGGTATAACGTAGCCCAAACACACATAAATACTGATAGGTATGCGACTAACTAGACGTTTCAAGGGATTTGAAGAAGGTTTTTTCAAAAACTTTGTTAAACACATTGATCCAAACAATTTTTCTTTCCATGTTTCGCAAACGATAAAAGGAACGATAATTGCCGTTGTGCAGGAGTATCGGACGAAAATCTTAGTTGTGGTTAAAATTTCTTAAAACAAAGTATTAATATTATTTTGAAAACGCCATTGAACAAATAATAAACAATTATAAATAAAAAAAAGTCCGTTAAAAATTGTAGTCTGAATAAGGAGTAAATTCTCAGCTTTTCGTCGTTCTTTTGAAACAACATGCAATTTGCTTGAACAACATCGACTGCTTAATCCAGCGGATAAACAAAAAAATAACGATATCACATTGGTACATAAAAATGAAACGTTTGCTCCGTAGTTTAACCAATCAGTCAATAAACCGTGATAATTTTTGCATTCTGAGCCGTCATCAAAGTAACAATACCAGTATGGCAGCACGGGTAGCTGAATGATCATCGGACCAATGAACATAAAAATGATATACGCAAGAGTAAGGGGCTTGCTCCATAACGTTTTCACACGGCGCCACAAAACAATAGCTTTAAATAATATTTTTTTTATTTTTTTCATATTTAATTGTATTATAATGACAAACCCGTGAATCTGTTGAACGATGTCAACATAAAGAAAATACCCATAAATTCGTTTTTGTGTCCAATAAATAAATCTAAATATAATTCATATTTTGTTAATGGCCGAAAAACTAGAAAAATAATTACAATATCACTTATACTAGTATAGACAAAGCTGACGGCAACAAGAACGAAATATGGTGCTTTTGTTGTACTGTTTTTAGAGCAAATACTTAATACAAAAGCGTACCCCACGATGATCATAAATACCGTATTACAATGCTGTAAAGTATGAACAAAATTGTATAAAATGACCAAACATGTTTGCAGTTGCCTTGAATAATAATATATCTCATTATAATTGTAAATTGTACCACCATAGTTTTCTGCATCATAGTAAAACTCTTCACATGCTGTATCTTTTTCCCAGTTCGTTAGCTGTGTGTTATTAGTCGAAAAAAAATATGTATCTATATCAGAGTCTAAAATAATTTGACACAAAATGTTCGGCGCTAGCGATAAAAGGTTTTCGTCGGTATAGCTCCAATACGGCGTGCAGGGCTGCCCTATGGCTCCAAATGTTTGACGTGATCCAGTATCGTTAAACTTGAAATGATTCATAGTGAGAGGCGATCCGTCGACCCATTCAAAGTTTTTGTTGGTGCCATCGATCGATTTGTTACATGGAACGTACAATCCAATATGCGCCATAGGGTATTTGTGATTGAGGTAGTAATAGTTATCTAAAATCAATAAATATTTATCTTACAAATAAACAACAATATTTAAAAGACTAAATACTCACAAAGAATTAGGTTTTCGACTTCGGATTGAATAACTACTGGAATCGAATCATTGTTAAGGAATTTGCATGCCGTAGGATAATTGCACCGATCCAGATATGTGTTTGACATTTGAATATTTGCATAACATTTAGATAAGTTATCTACGGTGGCATTAAAATAAAACGCAGGAGGGCACTTTGTAATGCATTGCACAGAGAAAAAGAGAAGCAACAAAAGAAATATCTTTTTGCTAATCATTCTTATTTAATACGAGTTTACTAATAAAAGAACGATTCTTTCAGTAAGTTAAGCATACAAAAAATTACATAACTGTTTTCTTCATGCAAGCAGACATTATGATACCACTTGCAGCTGCTGTCTTTACGCTCTGAGAACTGATATCATTGACATTTCCATTTATTTTTAAATATATTTTATTTATTTATTTCACCATTACTCAGTGGTTAGTTATCATTAGACCAGATGTTAGGAGGCACAAATGATGTCCACGTAGGTGTAAATGTCTCGATTCGTTTTGGGCGCGATTTCTTCTTCCCATCGTTGCTGTGGTCTGGTTTTCGTCTTGTTGAACACCGAGTTGAGCGAATCGACCCAGCGTAAAGTGGAGGGAGAGCTCGAAATCGTCCTCGATGTCCTTGAGGAGAAGTCCGGAGGAGATAGGTCGCTGATCCCGCCATTTCTGTACCATCCACTGCGTCTTCTTGACGTTGACTTCCAGTCCGACGTCCTTGCAGATGATGGCCATATCCGACAGCATTTCCTGAAGTTCTTCGCCAGTGTGGGAGAAAAGAACGACGTCGTCAGCGTTTTGCGAATGGCCTCTTCAAAATCCGTCAGCAGTGAGCTATTTTTTGTCAGCAGTTAACCCCCTTGAACATATGCACAAAGCAAAGCGCCCATGGTCTCGACTGGAAAACAGTTTTTTTTGTGTGTTCTTTTTAAATTTTTTTTATAACATTGTTGATGCTTTGACATCATTATAGATGACGGCGAATTCGATGAAGATATCAAAAAATCAATAAACAATCGATAATATCGAAATTTTTTTCTAACTCCGGAATTTTCAAGCGGATTTCAACACAAAATAGTAGACCGTGTTCTACGTCCCAAAAAACCGTCGTATGGAACAAAAAAAAACTACAAAACAGACAAATTAGTATTTTTATTAAATCGACAAACACATATATAAATTAAAAAAATTGTTTATAAAAACAAAAAAATTTGAAAAAACATTGAAATTAAAAAACACGCTTGTGAGGCAGTGTTTTTCAAATCTTTTACGTGCGTGTTTTTGGCGGAATAAAAATTGGTGCCTTTGCTTGAATTCAATCGTATTTGACAGATTATGTTTGCAGGTTCTTTATACCCATAAGCAGGAGCATCTTCCCAATAAGGGCCTTTTCGAACATAAAATTTCATCACTGCCAATCCACCGATATTTCTGACAGAAAGATGGTTAAGAGTAAGAGGTGATCCGTCGACCCACTCAAAGTTATCAGACGTACCGTCTCTGAACTTGGTGCACGGAATGTATAATCCTATGTAGCTTTTAGGAGAGTTTATGTAGTGGTCGACTGCAAACAAAATATATTTCTTTTATAGTGCTCAAAACAGTCAGAGTAAAAAACATACAAAGAACACCGTTTTCGATTTCGGATTCGATAACCACGGGAATAGACTTGTGATGAAGAAACCGACAAGCAGAAGGATAATTACAGCGATCCAGTTGAAAACCCGGAATCGGTAAATTTGCATAGCATTTGGAGTAATTGTTTATGGTCGCGTTGAAAAAAAATTCAGGAGGACAATTTGAAATTGACTGTGCAATTACAAATATCACGCTCTGAAAGCAAAGCGTCCGAACCAAAACCATCTGTTTCATTTGTGCAAAAGCGGCATAATGTCGGCTTCGAATAAGCAGTATACTGTTATTACAAAAAAACTTGGAAATGTTCACATTTGTTTTAGCTTAAAAGTATAAAAATGTTTTAGAATACAGGTGCTTTGGCACTCCGTAACATGCGCCTTGCTCTATAACTGTAATCGAAAACGTTTACTGTTTTCGAATAGTTAAAAAATGTACCTGCGGACGTCTATGCTATAGCATCGTTGGGCGATGACATTCCCTGTGCACTTGGTCGACTGCAAACAAAATATATTTCTTTTATAGTGCTCAAAACAGTCAGAGTAAAAAACGTACAAAGAACACCGTTTTCGAATTCGGAGATAGAGAATAAATGAAATGAAATGAAATTACACGGTAAAAAAAATAAATGCTCTGCAAATTAATGTATATGTATAAAGGACAGATGTAAAAGTTAGTTTTTTTGTGTTGTAAATATCATTCGTCGAAGACAACACCGGTCACAGAAACAGGTGAATGTTGTTCCATATTCTTCTGGGTCTGAAATTCAATATCTTTATCTCTGCGACTCGCAAACCACAACCATGAACAACTCTTACGATATTTCCCAAAACGACAATTCTTTTATTTACGAAGATTATAGTACAAAGGATGCTATAAATTTATACTTTGAAGATCGTCGCAGATTTATGATCATCATATACGTGAACATTATTCAATACTTTTTCGTTCTTCACAATGTTATTATGTACTCTTTCTTTATTTTTTTTACGCTCAAGGCTATGACTTCCAAGAATAAAATCTTCAGATCTCCGTTTTTCGTCATATTAATATCTGCCTGTATTTTCAAGACCGCAGTAAAGGTCCCGAATTTGATTTTGGACGAAGCTATACGATCTTCGACAATTTTGCAAATATTTGGCAGACAATTAACCAAATATTTGAATGCGTCTTTGAATTTAGTACTTTCGTACAACAAATTTACAAGTATGTTCAAAAGCGCATTTATTTGAGAAACGATATTATGCTTAAAATCATTTTTTAAAAAACACAAAAATGATTTTAAGGAAAATAAATGTAATCCATTGTTTTAGGTATCATTCAATGGCAATCAGTGAACAAAATATTTAACAAATATGTGATTACTGGATGCATCTTTTTTTGCACAACATCACCGTTATACATATGGATACCTGTTCCTTATTTGTTGCCCTGTTATTATGAAATCATAGAATGCTCATCTGATGACAATGAAGCGGCAGTAAATTATTTAAGTGAGGCAGGAACTATTATTATTATTTTAATGACATTAGTTTCAACGTGTCTGTGCCTAACAGCCGGACTGTACAGTCGATGTCAAAACAACGCTGTGCAGAATGCCAGCAACACTCTGGTTGCTACTGTGCAGAATAACAATGCTGCCAACATTAGTGTTTCGCCGGAACGCCGAAAAATGGAAAACAAGCTTCTAGTGCAAACAACTGTGTTCTCAATATTGTCTTTGATTTATGCAATAATCAGTTTTTTTCTATCAAAATACACAGATTTAGTTACGGTTTATAATTATAATATTCTTACTGCATGTATGGACCTAATGCGAGAATTCCAAATGCCGATCATAGTACTTCCATTCATTATTGTCGATGCTTGGAGGCGTTTACTGTTCCAATCAAAACGGGTGTCATCGCTTTTTTCAACTTATTCAGTTTTGTCAACGGTAAAAAAGGTCACAAAAGATTCGAGGCCTGTACGCCTTATCAAAAAAATACCCGTGAGCGTCTATTTATGCATGTTTTATGCACTACCTTTTCTCGAAAGTTGGTGGTATACGTCAAACCAGTTGGCACTATTGGACGAAGATATGGAAACAATAAGCAAAGAAGAATATGAAGATCTCATTAATGCTAATAAGCGTAGTGTTTTATCCCCTCTTCCTTTCTTTCAAATTTGTAATCAATTTCAACTGATCTTTAAGCGCAAAATTTATCCTTGCTAAACTGATTATTAACTATTTTGTTCTAACATTTCGTCTTCATAATATGAAGACGAAATTTAATATTATTACTTCATATAATTTATTGTAATGATAACTAACCACTGAGTAATGGTGAAATAAATAAATAAATAAATAAAATAATTTATTGTGAATATCGTTTTATTTTTTATTTTTGTTGATGGTTTTCATGACGCGACCCGCAATTTTGAAACGTTTTTGATTGAAAAATAGTATTGTTGAACACTCGCCGTTGCATTTTTTTGAAAACAAATATGCTGAATTAAAGACTGTAAAATCTTTGTTTGCTTGATATAAAAATATTCAAACTCGTCGACATTGACTGATTAACTTTTTGTTGTCACCTTGTTGTTGTTAACAACTTTCTCCATACGTCAGCCAAAATATACGTACATATGCTTGAACTATTCAAATGTACTTTACGTTTGCAGAAAAGACAGGCAGACAAGCGCAAGAATAGCAAAGAAACAGGTGTTTTTTGATTGTCACAAAGGTCAAGACGTTGCAGCAAGACATTTTGTAAATAGAATATTTTGATAACAGAAATACCATAGTTGTCCTTTGAAATTAAAATGCCGTTTTCTTCAGAAAAAAGCTGCACTTTTCAATTACCAAAATGTCATGAATATCAACAAATTATGTATCGACAAAAACCAACAACGCCTACCTGCTTACATTAGCATGAAAAATGTACTTTTGGACTTATGTTAAGTGCGATCACATTTTTAAACAAAAGTGATTGACAAGGGCTTCCCATTAACGAGCTATCATTATGAAATTTGGACAAAAAGCAGTTCTTGTCGTACTAAAACTCCGTGTAAAAGGAAAATCGCGGAAGCTCAAAGATGCCAAGGATACAGGAGATCCAAAAATGGCATTTTTCAATCTTTTTGCTCGTTTTTACCCCAAAGACGTGGCGTTTTTTACGCAAAAATAGTATCACTGGGGTGTGGCGCTGCCACTGAAATAGGAGAGGAAAGAAGGGGGAAGGGAGACAAGGACCTCACCGGATACGTCGCCCTCAGCGCGTCGGGGCGGTAATCCTGGTGGAAGGTGAAGAGGCGCGCAGGCAGCTCGTTGCTGCGCGTGGTAGCCGAGGTGAGAACGTAGTAGGATTTGAAGTTTATCCGGTCGAAACAAATAACCGCAGAACAACAACAGTCAAATTAGGTAGAAAAGCGGGACCTAACTTTAGGAGCTAGGAAAACCGTGAAGAGAGAGAGAAGGGTAAAAAGAACAACAATAACAATTGAGGGAGGAGGACACGCGCGCGAAGGGGCGGACCTTCCGCCATTGTGGGAATCGCGGGGGGAACGGGACGCGCGTGCGCATTGCGAGGGAAACATGAGCTCGCGTAGCGACAGGGGTTAGTGATTGATAAATTGATCGCTTAAAAAAATAAGGGGTTTCCACGGCAAAAGCGACCGAAAACTGAATTTGAAAAACATCAAATTTGTCAAAAAAAAGAAACGTTGACTCAAGGTGTTGCATTTTGTGTAGCGCAAAAATGTTAATTTGAACTCGTGTAAGATTTTGATGTCGTGTAGGAGGCGATGTCGTGTACTACACGACATCGCCTGTCGTGTAGGTTTGAAAGCTACACGACGACACGAGGCGAGCTACACGACACGACGCGTCGCGACGTTTAGGAAGGTTTCAAGGCAAAATTTCGATCAGAATGATAACACGTGGAACATTTTTCTATACAATAAAAAAAGAAGTAAAAAATTGTAAAATTTTACATAATTTGGCTGTCGAAAAGCGGCATGCCGTGTCGTGTCGTGTAACAGCTACACGATCGCACGAGGCGACGTCGTGTAGCACACGACGATCGTGTCGTGTAGGGAAATTCAAAGCTACACGACACGACGTCGCCTAATAGCTTCGTGTCGTGCGTGCGTGTAAAGTACACGATTTGCAACACCTTGCGTTGACTTCAAAAACCACAAAAATGCAAATTACGGCACGCACAACTTTGGCATCTTTGAGCTTCCGCAACTTTCCTTCGGCACGGAGTCTTAGAATGACAAAAACTGCTTATTGTCCAAATTTCACAATGATAGCTCGTTACATCTATATGGGGGGGCCCTTGTGAGATGCGCGTACAGAATAAAAAACATATTCTGCAAAAACGAGTATTCAAAATTCAACAACGGTTATGTCCTCAGATAAATCGATCCATCACCACTTCTAATTCAACAGAAGTTTTTATAAATGAATTCGCATAAATTAATGAAAACCAACAAGACAGAGGATAGGAGAAAACAAATCACCGAGTGTGCGCCGTCTCAGATTCCAGCTTTGCCGAGGAACTCCTCCACCGAGGGAGCAGCGGCGCCAAGGAGTCGGGCGTTGAGACGGACAGCCTCGCTCGCCTGGCGGATGGGGCGGTCGAGCACTTTGATCTGGTCGGCGTCGAAGGTCTTCTTGCAGTACGCTTCGTAGGCCTCGGCAAGGCTCGAATCAGCCTGACCGGAGATGGCGAACTTGAGCGTGTACTGGAAGAGACTCGAGTTCGCGCCGCCGAACTTTTCAAGCAGAAGGGGCGTGTTGTTCTGGAAGTACTTCCAGACAAAGTCCTGGCCGTGCTTGCTGGAACGGCTGCCCGCAAACAGCGAGATCAGGTCCTGGGCACGGATTTTGCCCTTGGTGACGCCGTAGTCGTAGATTTCGGCCAAAAGTTCAGCGTTCGAGGCCTGGCCAAGCGCGACGATGGCGTTGCGCTCGATTTCGCTGAATCCAGAGGTCTCAAAGATGTTCCTGAGCTGACCGATGGTCTTGGCGTCTCCGTTGCGGGCCACCGAGCCGTAGATTGCCTGGCGGAGGTCAGGATGAAGTTCGACGCCGTTTTCGACGTGCTCCTGGAATTTGAGGTCAGCGACCTTGATGGTGGGCTCGTGACCTGCACGACTCAGGCGTCCGACGGCCAGGGCGCGGAGCATGGAGCGCTTCAGGGCTAAAAATAAATAAATTTTCAAAAATTGCACTTTTCCGGACATCAACTCACGCTCGTTAGGCTCCGCCTCCCAAAGCAGACGCGCCAGAAGTGGTTCGTAAACGCTGATGACAAACTTGTCAAGGCCGGCCTTGAGCTTGGTATCGGTGTGACGACCGAGGACGTCGCTGATGGATCCGACGCCTGCGTCGAGGGCGCCCCAGACGACGTACTCGTTCTCGTTGGTGCAGGCGCCGAGGAGGGAGAGGAACTGGGAAGCCGGGGCCTTGCCGGCCTCGACGAGGGAGTACAGGTCCTGGGCGATGCCGAATCGGTCGAGGACAGGCAGCGAGTGGTCCGCGACGGCCGGGAGGAGGGCCGTGAGCATGTCTTCCGGGTACTGGACTCGGTAGAAGCCAGCGGTGCCCGCGTTGACCTTTAGCCAGTCAGTTGGCTTCACACCTGAAATTAAAAAAAAACAACTCAATTTCAACCCTTTCCACAGTCAAACTACCTTCAACGACAAATTCCTGCTTCGGATTCTTCAAAAGTCCACGGAAGACGACGTCATTGGGCGACGAAGCCGTCGTGACGGTGATCGGGACGTGCCAGAGCGGGTTGGATTCGTCGTTGCCGCCGTCCGCGAGAAACCGCTGTTGCGAGACCGAAAGGACGCGTTTGTTGCCGTCGACGCGTTGCTGAACGGAGACGAGGGGGAATCCCATCTGCTTGGTCCAGGTGGACATCATCTTGCTGACGTCCTGGCCGGAAGCGTCGCTGAACGCCTGCCAGAGGTCGGCGGTGACGGCGTTGGAGTACGCGAATTTCTTCAGGTAGCGTCGGAGGCCGTCTTGGAAGACAGGCTCGGTCAGGTACGTGTACAGCATACGGATGATGCTGTTTGACTTGGCGTACGTGATCTAAACAATTTGTTATATAAAAAAAATTTTTACATTAGATTTTTTTAATTTAAATTTTTTCAAACTAATTTTCTTTAATTTTTTAAAATAAGTTTTTAGGAATAAAAAAATTATAACAAATAGCAGATGCTTTTTAAATAAAAATTTCAAATTTTTAAATTGGAAATAAAAAAAAATAATTTGCAAAAATGAAAAATTGTGTTTCAATTCAAAATTTTTCAACAATAATTTTTTCAACATAAATAAAATAAATAAAAGCAAAAACATACCGAATCATAAATCTCATCCAATTCATTGGGATTGTCGATGGGAACTTCAATGGGATGAGACGACCGAAGAGCGTCGAGACTCGTTCCACGGGCCCATTCGTCGTTGACAAAGTGCACCCAGATTTCGTATTCCGGGCAGAACTTGGACACGAAAAGGTACTCCATGAACGATGCAAATCCTTCCTTGAGCCAGAGGTTGTCCCACCATTTCTAAAAACAAAAAAAATATTTTTCCCGAATCCGAAATCCTCACCATGGTAGCCAAATTGCCGAACCAGAAATGCGCAAGTTCGTGGGCGACGACGAGGGCGACGTACATGCTCTGCCGAGTCGACGATTTCTTCGGATCAACGAGGAGAGCGACTTCGCGGTAGGTGACGAGGCCCCAGTTCTCCATGGCACCCATCTGGAAGTCGGGGATCGCGATGAGGTCGACCTTGGGCAGCGGGCTCTTGATGTCGAAGAACTCGTTGTAGTAGTCCAGGGCCTTGGTGGACAGGTCGAGGGCGTACTTGCCGAGATCCTTCTTGCCGGCGACGGTGTAGACGCGAACGGGGACGCCCGTTTTGGTGTGGTCTTCGATGTACTCGAATTCGCCGACGGCAAATGCCACGAGGTAGGACGACATGACCGGAGTCGTCGCGTACGTCACCACCTTCTTGGACGGGTTCGTAGGCGACGGGACGGTAGAAAGCACGTTCATGTTGGAGAGCGCGGTGAGGTCTTTGTCGACTTCGAGCGTGACGTCGAACTTTGCCTTGTAGACGGGCTCATCCCAGCAGGGGAAGGAAAGGCGGGCATAGGTGGACTGAAAAATATTTATTTTTGTATAAATATTTACAACGTATAATTTTTTTTTATTTTCATACAAAATTTTACAAAAATAAATATTTTAGAAAAAAAAGTGCCCGAGTTTGCATAAAGTGTACGAAAATTATTACACTTTATTTTTCACCCTTTAGGACCAGGACACGACGACTATAGGTTTCGCAGACAAAACAAGCGCGAGTGCCCCGATTTCACACTTCCCCCCGCCAACGCGCCGCTCCATCCCTGGGAATACGGTTGTCGCGGCACATGCGATGCGATGCGTTCCAGTATTTGAATTTGCCATCAAACGCGTTGTCGATAATCGCGGTCGTTGTTGTCGATCTGGACCCGTGCACTGTGACAGGACGATACAAGTTTTTTGCTTGTTCAGTGCGGTTATTTGTGCCAAACCTTTCATTTTTATTAATGCACGTCCAAATTAATTGGGAAGCAGATTTTGGCACCACCACAAAGATCGCGTAATTTTGTTTTGACAATTTGACATGCATGTCAGTCCCCTGTTCAATTCTGTGGCCAACATAAAACCTTTCTCGATGTATTTTTTTGTCCGTGATTAAATTTCTGTAAAAACACAAAAAATCTTTTCTGATAGCGCGATTTATGTCTTGTTCAAAATTTATGCCTTTATCCAGAGTAAAATTTAGATCGCCCGAAAATATTCAAAATGGTTAAAAACTCCTGCACCAAGATGCCCCGTGCCACGTTCTCTCTTCCCCTCAAAACGGCGGAGGGCTTCGAGACAACGAAGCTCTACGCCAGGTACGGGGACGACGCCGAAGGCCTGCGGCACATCTTGATCAGACACGGGCATCAATTTGAAATTTTGTTCAAAAGCCTGTTGTCCGTCATGATCAACGAAGGTAATCCCAGTTTTTTTTAAATTCCGTCAACTAACAAAATATTTTTTTTAGAAACCGAAAATGGCGAAACGTTGTTGGAAACGTTTATCCGCTCCGTGATACGGGGAAACGGATACATCGGAATGGGCATCACAAAATCCAGAAAGCGGCTGCACTATTTCACGCTGACAAAAGGAAAAGCTATGGCCGTGGCCACCCATGTCAAGGGCCGAGAAGAAACGTACATCACAACGGCCTTCGTTGTGCCGACCAGAAAGGCGTTGGATCAAATCGCGCGCCGGTCATCAATCAGACTCCGAGCAGAAGTGAAATGCCACTCTAGCACAACGCTCACAAAAAGTACATACTTGGGTTTGGCGTCAAAATTTACAAAATTCTAATCACAATAACCTAGAAGAAACGCGAAATCGAAATCTCTATTCCTAGATCCAGGATACCCGGCTAAGCAACACACACTTTACAAAAAGCGATCGCAGCAAGTAAAAGAAAAGACGCGCGAAGCGCGCGCGTCCGTGTGGTGCAAAACATACTCGTTCGTGCGGTCCCAAGCGCATAAGGGAAATGTTACATTGTGCAACGTGCCAGAAGTGAAGCGCCCCGCTCACCCTCACAACGCGCTACACGTGATGCGCCAGACGCCAAACATGAACTTCTTGCATTTAATTTTTTTTTGTGTATACTGTCACTAATTTTATTATGTACCCTTTTTTCGCTTTCATTAATCATCGGAAATAAACATGTACTGTTACGAAAAAACTGTGAAACAATGTTTTTCTATGAAAATGGCAAAAGAACTGTTAAATTTGCTTTATTTTTCTGCTCGCTTCGCTTTTTTTTCTAAAAAAAATCGCTTGCCACGTTTCAGTTCAGCGGTATTTTTGTTTCTTTGATCAATTTTTCGGCAAAAATGTTTCTAAAAATGAACAAAGCGGTAAAAATTAAAGGGATTTTTTTCTGACATATTTTTTGTTGTTTTGCGCTAATATTGTTTTTCATTTTTTGCGGTCGCTCCGCTTTTGCTTGGGAACGGCAAACAACCCTGTAAAAACCCAGAAGCTAGTCAACAAATCGGTAGATATAAGTTCTCACCAAGGTGTGAAATAAACCCAACCAAAAGCGTTGACCCATGCGCTTTGCCCATTCTCCTTTTGGGTTGCCATTTTTTTCCCAGTTTTACCTACATAGATGGCATTAGTGTGATGAAGACGCGTGCACACTTCACCCAATCTTCCAAACGCTATTTTCTCCTTTTTATCCCACATGCACACACGCACAACACATACCGCGATTTAGACCTTTTTTTAGATTGTCAAATCATCCAGAGTATCAATTATAGCCTTTTCCGTGTTCGCTCTTGCCTGAATCTTTCGCCACCATGCCCAAAGCACGTGTCCAGCGTAACAAGAAAATCTGCGAGGTAAGTATATTTTTTCAACTCAAAAACTCTGATTAAAAAAAAACTTAATTTTCAAGTTAAAATTATAAAAAACATTTTTTGATACTAAAAAAATTTTTGCAGTCGTACAACAAATCCGAACGCTACGCCACATTCACACTCTGCCCAAAGTCAAAGCGGGACCTTAAAACGACCGAAATCCACGCAATGTATGGAAACGCATGCGAAGGCCTGCGTCACATTCTCAATAGACACCGGACCGAGTTTGAAGGGTTCATGATCCAAACAAAAAGTAAGCCAAAATTTTTCATCAAAACAGTTATTTTAACAAATAGTTTCCAGAATCTCGCCGCGAAGAGGAGCAAAGGTTGGAAAACTACATCAGAAGGCTCATCCAAGAAGACAGGTACATCGGAGTGGGCATGCAAATGAACGGAAAGCTAGCATATTACTTCCGCTTCGTACCTGATAAAACCTTGGCCATCTGCACGCACGTCAAAGAAGGAAGAACGGAACCGTCACGCACCTTCATCACGACAGCCTTCGTGGTGCCTACGTCCGCTGCCATGATTCACATTCTGAATAGGTGATATTACCTCAAGTAACGGTCTTCAATAGGCTCTGTACCCCGCATGCCAGCGACGGTGCGTTGAACCGTGTCGGAAAGCACTCCGACGATCACCCCCAAACTTTATATTTATACTCTCATTTACATTATTACAAATTTTTTATCGCTAAAGTTAATATAAAAACAAGTGCACCGCGGCCCTATGGGCCGCTAATGTATGTTTAAACGGAATGTCAAAAACGTAAAGTAAAAATGTTGAAAAAATGTTTAAAAAACGTTCAAAAACGTCCAAAAATGTCAAAATTACGTTCAAATGTATGCAAATGTCATCAAACGTTCTCTCGCAACGAAAGAACGAACGTTGGTACGTTCGGAGCCAACGAACGTTGATACATTCGGAGCCAACGAACGTAAAGACGGCATGTTAGAAATGTAAAGTAAAAATGTTTAAAAAACACGTTAAAAAACGTCCAAAAATGTCAACATTACGTTCAAATGTATGCAAATGTCATCAAACGTTCTCTCGCAACGAAAGAACGAACGTTGGTACGTTCGGAGCCAACGAACGTTGATACGTTCGGAGCCAACGAACGTAAAATGTAAAGTAAAAATGTTTAAAAAACACGTTCAAAAACGTCCAAAAATGTCAAAATTACGTTCAAATGTATGCAAATGTCATCAAACGTTCTCTCGCAACGAAAGAACGAACGTTGGTACGTTCGGAGCCAACGAACGTTGATACGTTCGGAGCCAACGAACGTTGATACGTTCGGAGCCAACGAACGTAAAGACGGCATGTTAGAAATGTAAAGTAAAAATGTTTAAAAAACACGTTCAAAAACGTCCAAAAATGTCAAAATTACGTTCAAATGTATGCAAATGTCATCAAACGTTCTCTCGCAACGAAAGAACGGAACAGAACGCCAATAGTAATGTTTGTGCCCTGCGGGCAAAGTGGACGCCCCCAACGAACATGTACGTTCGGAGCCAACGAACGTTGGTACGTTCGGAGCCAACGAACGTAAAGACGGCATGTTAAAAACGTAAAGAAAAAATGTTTAAAAAAAGGTTCAAAAACGTCCAAAAATGTCCAAATGTATGCAATTGTCATCAAACGGTCTCTCGCAACGAAAGATTAGACGGCATGTTAGACACGTAAAGTAAAAATGTTTAAAAAACGTTCAAAAACGTCCAAAAATATCAAAATTACGTTCAAATGCAAATGCAAATGTATGCAAATGTCATCAAACGTTCTCTCGCAACGAAAGAACGGAACAGAACGCCAATAGTAATGTTTGTGCCCTGCGGGCAAAGTGGACGCCCCCAACGAACGTTGGTACGTTCGGAGCCAACGAACGTGAAAACGAAACTTAAAAACCGAACGCACAAAAACGTGTAATGATGGTGCCCTGCGGGCAAAGTCAACGTTTTCGAACGAACGTAGAAAATCGAACGATCGCAGAAACGTAAAAAAACGAACGCACAGATACATACAACGTACCCATGTAACGACGGACGCACACCGACGCACGTAAAAAAAAACGTCAATTTATGCACGTTTTTGGCATTTTTGACAACTTTGCCGTCGATCAACCATAAAACGGGATACATGGTTGAAATCGTCTCGTCAAATGCAATCGAATAGGGATACTCATTTTATCCGGAAACGAAATTTGCGTACGTCTTTTTGGACACGATTGCTTTTAGGTCAAACAAGTGCACCGCGGCCCTATGGGCCGCTAATGTATGTTTGAACGGAATGTCAAAAACGTAAAGTAAAAATGTTGAAAAAATGTTTAAAAAACGTTCAAAAACGTCCAAAAATGTCAAAATTACGTTGAAATGTATGCAAATGTCATCAAACGTTCTCTCGCAACGAAAGAACGAACGTTGGTACGTTCGGAGTCAACGAACGTTGATACGTTCGGAGCCAACGAACGTAAAGACGGCATGTTAGAAATGTAAAGTAAAAATGTTTAAAAAACACGTTCAAAAACGTCCAAAAATGTCAAAATTACGTTCAAATGTATGCAAATGTCATCAAACGTTCTCTCGCAACGAAAGAACGGAACAGAACGCCAATAGTAATGTTTGTGCCCTGCGGGCAAAGTGGACGCCCCCAACGAACATGTACGTTCGGAGCCAACGAACGTTGGTACGTTCGGATCCAACGAACGTTGGTACGTTCAGAGTCAACGAACGTTGATACGTTCGGAGCCAACGAACGTAAAGACGGCATGTTAAAAACGTAAAGAAAAAATGTTTAAAAAAAGGTTCAAAAACGTCCAAAAATGTCCAAATGTATGCAATTGTCATCAAACGGTCTCTCGCAACGAAAGATTAGACGGCATGTTAGACACGTAAAGTAAAAATGTTTAAAAAACGTTCAAAAACGTCCAAAAATATCAAAATTACGTTCAAATGCAAATGCAAATGTATGCAAATGTCATCAAACGTTCTCTCGCAACGAAAGAACGGAACAGAACGCCAATAGTAATGTTTGTGCCCTGCGGGCAAAGTGGACGCCTCCAACGAACGTTGGTACGTTCGGAGCCAACGAACGTAAAAACGAAACGTAAAAACGAAACTTAAAAACCGAACGCACAAAAACGTGTAATGATGGTGCCCTGCGGGCAAAGTCAACGTTTTCGAACGAACGTAGAAAATCGAACGATCGCAGAAACGTAAAAAAACGAACGCACAGATACATACAACGTACCCATGTAACGACGGACGCACACCGACGCACGTAAAAAAAACGTCAATTTATGCACGTTTTTGGCATTTTTGACAACTTTGCCGTCGATCAACCATAAAACGGGATACATGGTTGAAATCGTCTCGTCAAATGCAATCGAATAGGGATACTCATTTTATCCGGAAACGAAATTTGCGTACGTCTTTTTGGACACGATTGCTTTTAGGTCAAATTTTTGCTCGTTTTTGGCATTTTTGACAACTTTGCCGTCGATCAACCATAAAACGGGATACATGGTTGAAATCGTCTCGTCAAATGCAATCGAATAGGGGTACTCATTTTATCCGGAAATGAAATTTGCGTTTTTCGGATAAAGCCGGATTTAAGCTTATCCGTTGATCCGATAAAAAAATGAGGTACCATTTCGTGATCCCCATGTTCTGCCGCATCTTTTAAGACTATACCCGGTACCCAGAGCTTTCATTTGCGTACGTACATATGGACACATTTGCTTTTAGATGGGTGTAATGTTCCCCAAATTCGTTGATTACAAAAGGGGTTCCTGGTTCTGACAAGATCATCATTTGAATACATAAAAATATTTTTTTGACAAAACATAAAACTCAATAACCAAAAACAGGTGTAAAGGGGACAAAAAACGAGTATTTTGAATTCGGCACAAAATGTGTCGAGAAAACATACTGTAGTCTCATAGCGAAAAAAGTGATTCGGTAGGACAACTTTCAACGAGTAATGTACAGTATGCGCGTTCGTTTCTCTCTTTTCGTGCGCATTTTATCGACAAGAGCCTGCATGCCAATTTCACCACATTTTCTAAGTCTCTTTTCTGTCTTACATAGTTTTTATAAAATTTTTAAATTTTAAAACTTTTGTTTTTAGGTTTTCTGCAATCACATTTCTGCTTGCTACACCTTCGCTTAACAACCATCGACAACATGACCCCACAAACAACACACAGTAACACAACAATTACATTAGTAAGTAGTTTTTTTTTGTATTTAAAAATTCCGGACACCACTTTTTTTATAGCAAGACACTGATACCGAACCACATGAAACCTTCAGCCTCGACTGGAGGGCACATAACGACTTCAAAACACGTGAAATTCACGCAAAATATGGAAACGACTTAGAAGGCCTCCGACACATCCTCATTCGACATCAATATGAATTTGCAGCTTTTGACTGCCGTTTACGACACAATAAAGGTAAATAACCACAAATTTAAATATACAAACTATCAAAAAAAATTTCAGACGAATTTATACTAAGAGATTTTATTCAAGGCGTTCTAATGAGACAAAGTTACATCGGAATGGGAACGAATAAGATCGGAAGAACGGCTTACTTCTTCGAGTTGGACGAAGAGAAGGCGATGGCGATTTGCACACACAAAAAAGAAGGTAACAGTACCTTTATTACAACTGCCTACGTGATCAGAAAGACATCAATAATGAACGTGATAGAAAACCGTGATAAGTGCTTTGAAAATGATGATTGGTAATGCCAAAAAGTTCATCTTGTAAATAATTTTTTTTCTCACATCAACACACATTTTTAAAAAAGAAATAAACAATGGCTTGACAAAATGTTTTACGGTTCTTTTGAAACCAACATCGGAAGAAAACAAATAAAAAAAAATCGTTGTCAAAAATCAATCACAAAGAAATCAGTGTAGAGCATGTTTATAAATTTTAAAATCCGATAATTTTTTTAAATTTAAAAATGCATTTTTTTAAAACAAGATCATGGTTCCCTTGCAAGACAACAATTGCAAGGTGAACGAACGCAAGAAAATGCGATTTTGAAATCAACACAAAGTGTCAAGAGAACGACGCACAGTGCCGTAGCGAAAAACGGCAATCGTTGTCCGACCCTTTTTGTGGATAAATATTTTATTGGTGCGCATGCCGATTTCACCACCTCTTCTAAACGCAATTTCCCTCGCCACAGATGTTTTCAACATTTATGTTTCGTTTTTAGGATCTCACCTGTAACTCACCTGCAAACAATCAGCTTCCAGGTAAATTCCGTTCGCTACATCCTTGTCCGGAAGCATTTCCCCGTTATGACACAAGTACGTTATTTTTTGCTCAAAATCCTAGTTTTACACTGTTTTCTTGCAGCAACCGGTCAAAACCCGTGCAACCTTCGTTCTCGGTCCAAAGGCACAAAAAGATTTCAAAACAACAGAAATTAACGCAGTGTATGGCAACAACTGGGAAGGCCTGCGCCACATTGTCATTCGTCATCGATCCGAGTTGGAAGACTTTATCGATTCTTTTAAAACCAAAAAAGGTAACCCCAATATTTGAACGTTCTTTGTTAGCCACAAACACATGAAAAAATTTATTTTAGAAACCGACAGTGATGACGAAAAATTGCTTGAAGAATTCATCCAGACAGTTTTGCACAAAGACGACTACATCGGAACAGGCGTGAGGGGATACAATTATCTGGGTTACTACTTCATGCTGGTACAACGAAAGGCTCTGGGAATATGTACCCATAACAAATGGATAATGAACAATTATTCCGTTTACATCACAACTGCCTTTGTGGTGGAAAAATCAACAGCAACCAGCAGGATTTGGCGCTACAGAGACGAACAACAAAAAGAAGCAACTAAATCTGCGACTAACAAGCGTCGAAACACATCAGAAAGCTCCGTAACTGCCATCGATAACATGCCAGAAGCAAAAAAGAGCCGAACCACCGAATCAGATGTTCAGATCTGTACCAAAGCAGCAAGCCAAGAGTGAAACGCGCCGAAATCAAAACAAAAGTCTAGAAATCATAAACTTAAATAATAAAAATGCTCTTTTTTTTGTTTGTGTCTGGTCAAGATTACTTGAGTTTGATTAAATTTAAAATTCAATATAAATTAAACCAAAAACCGTAAAACTAAACGAAAAATTTTAGTAAAAAAAATGAAAAGTCAGATTTTATTAAGCGAAAAACGCACTGCACCAAAAAATAATGACACACACTTCCGGAAATGATGTGAACAATAACAAGTGATGTCGACATACGTGATTCGACATTTCTTATCATATTTTCCCTACGTGCTAGTAAGCCACATAAATACCCCTTCACCAGTAAAAATAATAAATTTCAGTCCAAGCGACCGATTCAATGCTAACTACACCTTCCAAAATTATTCGCTATCTCCAGTTCATCAAAAATGATCACAAAACATACCAGCACCATTAAAAAAGTCGCAAAAGTAAGTTTTTCTAATAAAAAACTCGGATTCACGACGTTTTATCAGTCGCGCACTCGGATAGCCAAATCCGATCCCCATGCATCCTTCGTTATCGGTTCAAAGTTACAAACAGCCTTTAACGCGACACAACTTTACGCCAAGTATGGAGATGACAAACAAGGCCTTCGGCACATTCTGATTGGTCATCGACAACAGTTTGGGATGTTTATCCCTAAGCTAAAAACTCGAGCTAAAAAACCCGAAGCAGGTAATAACTCCAAATTGAACTATTAAAAAGGCTACAAAAATATTTTATTATAGAAATCACCAAAGAAGACGAAAATCTGCTAGAAGATTACCTCCGAGCCAGCATACAAGAAGACAACTACATCGGACTGGGAAAAACACCCGTATTAGGACGATTGGTTCACTACTTCAAGCTGAAAAAAGACAAAGTCTTGGCAGTATGCATTCATGTAAAAAACGTAAAAAAGAAGCTTGCCTATATCACAACTGCTTACGTGATAGAAAACGACAAAGCAATGGCCCATATTCAGCATCAGTCCAGTCAGATGCAGGTAAAAGTGAAACTTATTCATCGACCACATCTTCCAATTAAATCAAAAACCTCACACAAATTATTACTCCCTGCCGTGAGAAATTACTATTGCTCCACGCTAGACTTGAAACACCGAATCACATCCGAATCTCCCTCTTCGGGCAGCTTGTTGCATTTGGCTTGCACTTCCATTCAAAAATTCTTTTCAATTGTCAAAAATTCCATTATGGAACTGTTTTTGCAGTTTACTGGTATCGTAAATAATCTCATTTAAAAAAATGACGCATTGAAAAATAAATCAGAGTATAAAGCTTATCTCCATACCATTCCAGCTATGATAAATCAAAAATCCTGTATCTCGCATGCATTGTCAGCTGCTTCGCTGGACAAAACAGAGCGCTCGATGTGTTCTTTGATCGTTTTTTTATGCTGCAATTGTGACTCAACGTCACGTTCTCCTATCATTATGACAAAAATTCCAATTCTGTTTGATATCAAGCGGTGTCTCTATTAGTCAACAAAACAGATTCAACGTTTTTCCCACCCTTACCCGCACACGCAAGCATTTTTTTTGTGCCCCGCAAAAAGCTAGCGCGTGAGTCCGTCAGAAAAAAGTATATCTGTCCGTGTTTGATGTTCCAAAGGTCAGCTACTCACTCGACAAATCGGAGAACCGTGCAAGTCCATTTGCCCGCCCGTTTGTTTCTCTCTCTGAAAGACAGCTCCAGTTTGTAACCATCTTTCAGTGGTATTTAGCTGCCGTATTTTTCCAACATGGGTAAACCACGCGCCAGTAACCAAAAAGCCGCGCAAGTAAGTTTTTTTCAATTCTTTTCAAATATTTTGCATCACTTTTTTTGCAGCAGTACAATCAGTTGGCCGACCCGGCAAGTCAAGATGCAGCCTTCTGTCTCTGTTCGAAGTCACAAAAAGACTTCCAAACATCCAAACTTTTCGCCAAGTATGGAAACGACGGCGAAGGCCTGCGTCACATTCTGATCGGCCATCGGAAAGAATTTGGCCCTTTTATCAAAAGCCTGCCAACTACAAAAACCCGTAATCCTTATATTTCGAAATCGAGCTAACAAAAATCTTTTTTTTTCTTTCAGAAATCGATAAAGAAGACGAAAAGTTGTTGGAAAACTACATTCGTAGTATTATCCGGAAAAACAACTACATTGGAATGGGCAAAAAACAATCCGGAAATATGGTTTATTACTTCGACCTTAAGAATGACAAAACCATGGCCGTTTGCATCCACGCTAAAGGCGGAAAAAAGAATCCTGTCTATATCACGACCGCTTACGTGGTACCACACGGCACCGCGATGACTCACATAGGAAACATGAAGCCTCGATCGAATACCTTCAAAATACTTTTTGTTCTCGTGTTCATTGCAATCGTTGTGTACCTGCTCTCTAAATTGTACTTCCATTTTCACTAATTTTTTGTGTTAAAATAATCCAAAGTATAAAACGCCACGAAACGTCTTTGTAGTTTGCACAGACATTCACACCTGTATTATACACATACTTTGTTTGCATGTGCACGTAAGTGTTCACAGTAAATATGGATACTATGGTAACGACACGTCGACTTATACTGTTATGCCCTGCCAGCCGGATTCACCAGTTCAAACACGTTGTGGACTCTTTCCTACGTTGTCCTTCAATTATTTACATATAAAAAAAGTCTTCTCGATGTTGCCGCAAAACAGATAGCATTGTAATGTTTATGTTAGTGTGTTGTAAGAATTTCTTAGCTGTTTCATGGGATCACAGTCATTTGACAAAATAAAGATGTCAAAATGTGGTTGCGTTTTGTCGATCTCTTTTTTTAAGAAATGAATAAATATAATATACTAATTACGATTTTTTAGATCTTAGCTTTTTAAAGCTATGTAAATACATTTTAATAGATTTAAAAAACATAAGTTTCTTTATAAATGTATACATTTAAAGTATTTTTTATTATTCAATTAACATCGGAATCCAACATAAACCACTCCCTTCTGATTGTTAAAAAAAATTACTTAAAAGTAAGCGTGGTTGTCATTGTTACCAGCTCTTGATCCTCCAAACACTATCATTTATCGTGTTCCCATAACTGTATTTATAAAATCCATTCACGTGTTCGTCAAATGCTTTTTGTACATAAATACAACTGTGGTGCAGATGAAAAACTAAAACTAAATTACACATTTTTAGAGATGATGCAGAGTTCAGAATTCAGAAGATCTCGATTCAGAGGCATTAGGGCAAGCAGACAATCCACTCACAAAAAAATATATCTAGTACAGAAATGTCTTGTTTATTTCAAAGGAAATATGCCTTAAATCTAAAACACAAAATGTCTTGAAATAAAAAATATGACTTATCTCTGGGTACATATATGTCTTATTTGAGGTAAGAGGATAAATGTCTTATAAGACAAGAGATTTTTGTCACCTCCCCCCGCCGCCCGAGTGGGTGAAGGGTCGGACCGGTTTGATAGTTGTCACAGCGCGCGGCATCTAATGGTTAAGCATAGCACGCGCCGGCTGTCTGGACTATCCTTCTTTCCCTGGTCCCTCACTGCTTTTTCTTCGTTCAGCGCGCGTCGCACTCATGGCGAGAGATTTTCCCGCTGCCCGAGCGCGCTGGTCGAATTAGTTGCAAAAAAAAGAATTTTGGGCCAAATTTGGAATTTTTTACTTTTTCAAATTAGATTTGTAATTAGAATAATATTTGAAGCATTTTGATGTGTTTTTTGGAATTGTGGGACAATTTTTGATCAAAATCGAGTAGGGTTCGGAAGAAAAAATCCACGGATCTTCGGAATGTCGATAGAAAGCTGAAAATTTCAGGGTAGACTAAAAACAAAATTTCCTTTCGAACGACATACTCAGTTTTTTGATTGCGTGTCGATAAATGTCCGAAAAAACGTTTTTTTTCGGAAATTTGAAAAATTCGGAATTTTTTAGAACTTGGATCAAAAAATGAATATCACCAATCGAAAGCGAAGTATCTTTTTTATCTCCTGTGAAATTTTCATAGACTTACCACATCCCTGGGGCATACGGTAGCGATTCCCCCGAACCATACTTGTTCAAACGCCTGAGGCTATGAGGTAAGGCACTGCAGAACAAAGTGAGGTAGAGCATCTTGTTAGAAATTTTTCGGCCTACAAAATCGTGTAACTCCTGAATTTCTATCTATTTTTTTGGCCTCGCAATTTTAATTCGCGCAACATACACTCATTTTTGGTACCAATTTTCCAAAAATTGAAATCGAAAAAGTGGGGTCTGGGGGAAAAATCGCCATTCGTTCAGTTTGAAAGCAATATTGCTGAAAATTTCAGTATAGGAGTAAAAATGAATTCTAAATGCGGTGATAATATTCATTTTTTTCAATTTCGACCGAAAAATTCCTAAAAGTTCGAATTTTCGAAAAAAAAGCATTTTTCGGAACTTTCTCGAACCTATAAAAACAAAATAATAAAATTTTGAATTCTACAGGGTTTTTTACGTCTAGGGTCAAGATTCATGCTACAACGCTCCAAAACTGTGTCAATGGCGATTTTTCCCCCAGACCCCACTTTTTCGATTTCAATTTTTGGAAAATTGGTACCAAAAATGAGTGTATGTTGCGCGAATTAAAATTGCGAGGCCAAAAAAATAGATAGAAATTCAGGAGTTACACGATTTTGTAGGCCGAAAAATTTCTAACAAGATGCTCTACCTCACTTTGTTCTGCAGTGCCTTACCTCATAGCCTCAGGCGTTTGAACAAGTATGGTTCGGGGGAATCGCTACCGTATGCCCCAGGGATGTGGTAAGTCTATGAAAATTTCACAGGAGATAAAAAAGATACTTCGCTTTCGACTGGTGATATTCATTTTTTGATCCAAGTTCTAAAAAATTCCGAATTTTTCAAATTTCCGAAAAAAAACGTTTTTTCGGACATTTATCGACACGCAATCAAAAAACTGAGTATGTCGTTCGAAAGGAAATTTTGTTTTTAGTCTACCCTAAAATTTTCAGCTTTCTATCGACATTCCGAAGATCCGTGGATTTTTTCTTCCGAACCCTACTCGATTTTGATCAAAAATTGTCCGATTCTTTCAAAACATGCACCAAAATCATTTTTCGAAACTTTTTCGAACGTTTAAAAATAAACTAATAAAATTTTTGAAGTATACAGAGTTTTCTACGTTTTATGGCAAAATTCATGCTAAAACGCCCCAGAAATCACCGATGTCAGTTTGGAGGACTCTCAAAGCGAATGTTGTCGCGATCGGCTTGAGCGATTGCTCGCTTCGCTGTTTTATTATTGTCTTGCTATTTTTTGTTACATGTGTTTTATAGCTGCTGTTTTTTGATATCAATTGTTTCGCTTTTGTTTCAGATTCTTTCGACAACCTTAATCAAGCCAATGCAACCGATCAGGAACTTCAATCGAGCGAAACCTCCGCGGAGGCCTCCATTGTCGACGTAAGTTCTTTGGAATTGTAAAAGTTTGGGCGTTTTTTTCTTCTTTTTTTTTACCAATCAAGTTTCAACCTTTTCTTTAACTTTTTGTGCGATTGTTCGATGAGGTTCTGCGATTTATTAGGTAGGATTTCGATATTGCTAGCCGGATTGTCTAGAGGGGGATTCACTTTCGCAAAAAAAGATAAAAATTGGTTGAAAGGCAGTTGGCTTAAAATTTTGAGACATCAAATTTTTTGGGTTCTATTTTTATTTTCACTAAAAGTTTCAGATGACGTGTAATCCTGCTTCCTTTCAAATTAACTGTAAGTTTGAAAGAAAAACTAGGATACCGGACTAACTTTTATGTTTTTTTAGGTAAATCGACTTTAATGAATGAACCGTTTACATCTAGTTGCTGTCGCCTACTCTTTTGCTCATTGGGGTATGTTTTTTTTTAATTTTTCCTAGTTTTTTTTTGGTTGCGTTTACTATTTTTTTTTGAAAAACCACAATTTTTGACTTCACTTTTTGGAGCAAATATGCTTTGACTTCTTGTAAATTGGTAAATAGAATTTCCATGTCCAATGCTTGCGATGCCAGTTTTGGCTTCACAGTTGCAAAAAAGGTAAAAAAAATTGTTCAAAAGTAGGTTGTGAATAAATGTTTTTCAAGTTCGGACAAGTAAAAATTTCGAAAATTTGACTAATTCTCACATAGTTTCAGGTAAACCGGCTACATTGAGTGAGAAGACTTCGTCAAGACCTGGACGACGACAGGAAAATCATCTGCCGATAGCTCAAAACAACGCCAGAGCAACATCATGGACAACCGACCACTTCCCTGCGAAATCTTCATCATCTGATTGCTGTTGTTGTGTTTGGTAATTTTTTTGTTTGCCTACAAAATAAAAACTTTCTAAAACGAATGTCGAGGGGTTGACGAAGCGGGAAGGGGCCGAAAATTCAGCGGATATCAAAACGTATTTGACGCACTTTGCCAAGCATTTTTTAAGACATTTATGTTTTGGATTCAGTACCTACAAACACTTGCATTTGATACCCAAAATGTCTTACGCGAAGCCATAAGACATTTATGTTCGATGGCCTCTAATAAGACATTTAAGTTCCAAATATAAACCATCAAAGACTCATATTCTGAACATATTTTTTTGTGAGCACACTACCACGCCAAAGAGAAACCACAACGCTTTTTTTCCAGCAAGCATGGAAAATCGTCGTTTGTTTTGCTATTTTTATCGATGAAATTCTGGATTTCTTTGTCCGTATAATTTGTCAAATTCCGTTATCATGGATCATACAACAATTATTACAAACATTTTTCTCCGGATATGCAAGAAACATACAACGCATTCCCAGTCAGGTGTTCACCATTTTGATATTTATCGTTCTCGCATATACGGCATTGTACACATGGCAGAACTTCACGCTCTTCACGGTAGCAGCGTTTTGCATGGGTATAATTATCGGCAAAAAAGCACTTTTTTACAAATTTGTCGAACGAGCCCGATAGGCAAACAAAATCTTTAAAAAACACTTATTCATGTTTTTTTAACTATTACCGGATGCAAAAAATTGTCTTTGTTTACAAAATAAATAAATGAGCGATTACCGACGTTTCAATATCCCATCACCTCTCCGGCCCCCGAAAAGTGCATATATAAACCAACCATGAGCAACACAGCAGCGCAGTCCTCATCGGATCAATTTATTTATCCCTGCGCTACCTACGTAGTCCCTTTCCCCATCTTTTTCTATTTTAACAACATGCAATCAGAACCCCTCGACAACAGTTCAAATCCAAACATGCCATCTCGGCGAAGGCGTGCAAAATCGCTTTCCAAGTCCCATTTTACCGCCAGGTAAGTTGCCCAACTTTTCTCCCAAAATATTTCAAAATTTCAATTTAACAAGTGCCATTCAGCATCGGCGCCGCCATCTACGCCGTCATAACATTCGTCGGCAACGCGGTAAATTTGATTCCATGGAGCAGAATCGATAGCGTGCTGTCTAAAGTGCTCGGCGATAGGTACAGGCTTCCAGTCATCGGATCAAGCTTCGTTTTGGGCTATCTGTACGCTTCGGATTATCTGGCATCCTGCACGGCAGCGATCATTTCAAGTCTAATCCTGAGTGCGCTGGTTGGCCAAAATTTGTACAAAAAATTCACCAGCAACCCAAACAACCCGGAAGTTGCGGAAAAGACCAAGAAATCTTGATTTTCAATTTTTCTGTGTTTTTTTTAATAAAAAAAATTATTTTTTAATAAAAAATGAACAAAATTTTTTTTAATAAAAAAATAATTTTCTAAGAAAAAAGTTGAAAAAAAATTATTTTTCAATAAAAAATATTTTTTTATAAAAAAATTATTATATGACAAAAAAATTAATTTTTAGCAAGATAAATTATTCATTAATAAAAAAATTATTTTTAAATAAAAAAAATTGATTTTTAATAAAAAAAATTAATTTTTAATAAAAAAATTATTTTTTAATAAAAAAATTATTTTTTAATAAAAAAAATTTATTTGGAATAAAAAAATTATTTTTTAATAAAATTTGATTGGGACCCGTATTTTCCAAATTTTTGGCATCTGGTGTGAATCCCATTCAAAACCAACCTCAAACTGAGTCGACACGAGGAACTTTTCCTTCCCGTCCTTGTCCTTGTACGACGACCGGTAGAAGCCCCGCATCTTGTCGTTATGATCCGCGACAAAGTCAATATCCAGGACAACAGCCTGGGGATCGATCTTCTGCGGGAGCTTGACCTTGAGTGTCATCCACTTGCGATCGACCTCGAATGGGACGCCCTTGAGCAATTTCCCATCAGCAAGCTTCACATCCACGGAGTTGATTTCAATCTCCGAAGCATGGAGTTCGAGGACGTTCGTGGATTTCTTGACGTCGAGATCGATGGACACGTGGCCCGGGCACTTGAACGAGACGAGGTCCGGCTTGAGGCTCAGCTTGTAGTGCTTCGGAGCCGCGGTCTCCGGAAGACGCGTGAACTTGTCATCGGTCGCGACAACAGTGGCGGGAGCGGTCGCAGCGGCTGACATGGTTGCTCGATTGGTTAACAAAAGTCGGGATGCGGTGATCGACGAGGTGAGAAGCGTCGACGTCGGAGGAAAAAAGCTCGAGTATCGCTTGGGGTTAGACGAGTCGCGTCGTCTTCGGCAAAGCTGACTGTTCACGGGCAGAACTAAAAAAATGAACAAAAAATTGAAATGAACAAAAAATGAAAAAAATCCACGATTGAACTGCAAATTTCCAAAAAAACCCTGTCACATGCTGTCAAAAAACACCTGGGGGGAAAACACCTGACCAAATAATCAAGCTTGGTCAGGTGTACAGGTCGCCTCAGGCGACTCGCCTGTCCAATCAAGGATGCACGTTTGCTGCCCTGTCTGAATCGCCAGATATCACCCAACCCAATTTGAATTTTTTTAGACACCTGTGCACTAGATAAGGACTTCAGAGGCTTAAACCCGCCCGTGAAAGACAGAAACAACAAAAATGCTTTGACTGACATCCAAAGCATGACGCCAGGATGATTTTGAAGACAAGAAAGTACAGAGTGATGACAGAATACAAAAATCGAAATTCAAAATTATCAGGGATCAAAACGCCCAAAACCAAACATGTGGCAGTTTGGCTTAGAAAAAAAGGAAAAAAAAACAACACGTCAGCAGTGAAAAAAAAAGAGAAAGAGATTTTTGACAGAAGCGCAGGTCTAGTCAGCAAGAGATCAACGGTTGCTCGAAGTTTGGCTGTCTAGTCTGGTTACGTTCATCAAAAAAGTAAGAAAAGAACGGTTTTTGGCTATATTTTTTGTCGTACCGGGATTTTTTTTTGTTTTCAGCATCGTTGTCGTTTTTTCCAATGATTTTACATTTTTTTTCTCCAAAATGACAAAATTAAAAAAAAACAGTAATCCATCTGACCAAAAAATTGTAAGTACAACGCGTAACGAACAAAAAAAATATAAAATTTAGTATTATAATCAAAAAAGTAACTCTAGCCCCCAAAATCGCGGGTGTTTTGTTTTATTCACTATCATTTTGTAAAGAATTTTGTGTAAAGTCACAACAACAAAAAAAGGACACATCAGCCAGTGATGTTCTTTTGGGGAGTGCCCGTAGTCTCTGATAACAAAAAAAGTGAAAACACGTTATATACAGCTGAAAAAAACTGCTGAATCAGCAAAAAATCAAAAATAGTCATGTGCAGTCTTTGAGGACAACGACGAGGACAAAGAAGCGAAAAACACGGCGGTTATCAAATTGCAGAAAAAAAGAAGCATTGCAAAAAAAACTAAAAAAAAGAAGGATAAAAATGCGCTACAAAAATTGAACTTCCGGGTCTGGGAACGAAAATTTTTTATTTCGTGTCGGGAGAGAAAACTGTAAAAAAGGAACAATTGTAAACATAAAATTTCTTTTTAGCATCGAGTGTTTTTTTGGCATTTCATGGGGTTTTTTTTGATCGAAATGATAAAATTGGATACCGTAATCCATAAAAACACGTGACAAACAACAAAAATTTTTTTTTTTTTTAAATTCCTGATCGTAGTCAGTTTTCCCCAAAATCAGTCACGGGTTTTTCCTGACGTCAAGACAGTCCCGGGGTCATCCATCCATTTCGGCGAAATAGCCTCCTTCCCGCGTGTTCTTCAGCCCGCCAGGGTACTTTGCCCGTCCGAACTGATAAAACAACCGACGCCGACCGACTAATCTGGGCTGCCTGGCTGGCTGCAGGAGCCCGGGAAGCAGACATCCCTCCAAAATCAAGCACGGAATTCCCCGAGTGCTCCCAGATCGCTGAAAAAAAAGGAAGAGAAATGTGAAAAAGCATCCTAACCTAGCGTGGAGCAGTGCCTTCGTGAGGACCGAAGAAGAGCAGCGGAGAAGATGCGACTCGCGACGGGCTGACTGCCGGGAAGCGTGGTTGAAAGAAGCAACGACATCCGTAATGTTACCTGTCGTGAAATTGAAATGCGAACCGGAAAGAGGGCGGCTATGCGCACGGAATCCTAATAAAAAAAATTAATTTTTTTAAAACTGATGACAATTTATGACAGTTGCAAAAGATAAGTAAAAAAAACACGGTTGCAAATAACAAGAAGAAATGCTGATGCAGGGAATACGATTGTCGACGGATTATAGGCTACACAAAAATGAAAGTCCGGCTGTCGGTGCACCTGGTGGGTAATTTGGATAGAAAACATTTTTTGATCCAAATTACAGGGCAGAACGCTCAAAATGTGAAAGAGCACGTTTCAAAGAACCATCAAAGTTCGTTGAAAACCAGAACACATTTTTTGGAAAAATGCACATGGGTAAAAAAATTTGAAAAAAACCATGACAACTCTTTATAAAAAAAAAATTACGTAAAAAAAACGAAAAAAAATTACTAAAAAGTAAAAAAGAGGCAATAAAAACAAATAAACAGGACAATTTTTTTATAAAAAAAATGTAAAAAAATAAATTAAAAAAAATTGAATTTAAAAAAGCAATTTTCAAAAAAACAAACTAAATAAAAAAATCAAAATCAAAAAATTAGTAACAACTGATATGCGCGATTTTTTTGGTCCACATAAAAAAAGCTAAATAATAAGTTAAAAAAAAACTAAATTTATATTCCAAATGTAAATTTTTTCAATACAAATAGTATAAAAATCGTAAAATTAAAACCTCAAAAGTTTTGTTAAAAATTTTTTCATCGTTTTCAACGTAAAAAGAGAACAAAAATGTTTATCAAATAATTGAAAATAAAAATTGCAAAAATAACAATTTTAACAAAAAATTGAAAAGTAAAAAAAACTATAAAAGCACCAACAAAAAATCAAAAAAAAACATAAAGCTAAAAAAACTTTTTGTGAAAGCTGATGTAACCATTCCAAGCATCCTCGCCTCGAACACCTTCTTTTTTTTCTTTGCATTCGACCAACCATCTCGCTCACCTTCAAAAAATGGCATCGGAGTCAATAGCAACCGATTCAACCTCCACATCCTCTCCACCATCTGTGCCATCTCTCTGTGACATTATACAACGTTTAATCGTATACATTGCAAAAAACACACAAAAATAAAAATGATAAATACAAGAATGAACAGCAAAAAAAATATTTTTAATAGTAATTACACAACTTTTTTTTTCATTTAAAAACGTAAAATGAGATGAATTCAAAAAAAAATAATGAGCACATAATTCATTGCCTTGATGCGCTAACCGCGGGCCATGGAGGATAATCAGAAAAAAAACAGTTATCAAAAGAAATTGAAAATGTAAGAAAAAGAAAAAATTCGGTGGGCTTGTGAAAAAAAATTAGGTTGGGTCAATTAGGTCGCCGGATGGAGAAGACTCGTACACGTTTTGGACACATCGAGGACAATCATCGATACTTATGAATCTCACGTTCGGGGACAAAATGTAATTTGAAAGCAACAAAAAAAATTATATGGACGTAAAATTTTTTTCGAAAAAAATGAGAGCAGACGTTGTAAAAAAATACATTTCTGCTTTTAAGAAAAAACCCAGGTAAAAAATACCCAAAGGCAAATTTCGCATTTCGAGGCCACTTTGCTCAAAAACTGGCAAAAAAAAATTTGATCCAAAATTTTGAAAAACATTCAAGATTTTTTTCTCTAAAAAACGACACCAAAATTCGTCCTAAAAGTCAAATCAGTCCGTTTACATAAATCACAAGTAATAAACTGACTTAACAGAAAGGTAATCAACGCTGAAGGTAGTGAAGAAAAAATGGTGTCGTTCGTGTAGATCGGATCGTACATAATTAGAAGAGGAAAAAAATCTTGAGAAAAAAAAGTTACCGTAATAGACGTGTAAAAAAGTCCCAATACACAATCAATCACGCCAGGTACGAGTAGACATCCATGTGGCCGTCTTTGCGCTGGAGGTATTCCTTCTCGATGAGCGTATCGATGGCCTTCTTGATGACGGGAACCTTGGGTTTGAAGCGATTCTGCAGCTGATTGATGACGTCACCGACGAGGAGGGTGTGGCTAAGCTCCTTGCGCGCTTTCATGATGCGGACAATCGTAGCCTGGATGACGAGGCGTCGATCTTCGTCGTCATCCTTCGTGATGAGGTTGTTGGATTCCTTCTTGATTTCGGTGCGCTGCACGGCCTTGGCCAGATCGATGCGGACTTTTCGGCTACAAAAAAAGTGGTAGGGAAAATTGAAACCCAAAAAAAAACATTTTCAAAGTCAAAAAGTAAATAACATTTCGAAAATCAAAAAAAAAATATTCCGATATAAAAAAAAATAATTTTATCCTCTGCCTATAAACAAAGTTTTTTTTCGAAGTCAAAAAAAAAAGTTTCGAAATCAAAAATTAGAAAATTAAAAAAAATTTATTTTTTAAAAATATGTTTTTAAAAGCACATTTTAAAAGAATCAAAAAAAATTATATTAAAGATAAAATTTTTATTCAACAAAAATAAAAAAAAATCGAAACGAAAAATCAATAAAAAATTTTCAATAAAATTTTTTTTATAAAAAATCAACAAAAAATACAAAACCAACCTCGAAAACTTCAAATTCAGCGTGACAACCTGCGACGTATTCGGCGAAGCAGCCTCGATCGGGGAATCCGTCTTGAGGAGGTCAATCTTGATCATGGGCTGCATGATCGGCACCAGAGACTCGGGAGAGATCTTGAGATGGTCACAGATGGACTGGATCGTGTACTGGGTGTTGTCGTTGTACAACAAAATCAGGGCCATCTGGGGCAACGAGGCCGCAAAGATGTACCGCGTGCTGCCGTAGCACGTCGTCGTGAGTTCCCCACGGCAGAGACCCGGCAGGAGGGTCAGCTTGCGTCCCTGGTGGTTCCTGAGGTAGTAGTTGGTGAACTGGTTGAAGGTGCTCGTCAGCAGCCGGGGCACAGCGCACGTCTCGGTCACGGCATACGGCCATACGCCCTGGGCAAGGACCATGACGGAGAGTTCGAGGCCCATCTCGATGCCTTCGTCCTGGACGTGTTTCTTGAAAGACGTCGTCAGACCCTTGCTCAGCGCGTTGTCGGTGAACATGCGTTGGAGCTTGTTCGTGTACTCAAATCCGCACATGTTCTTGAGCTTCGTCAACATCGAGGATTCGTGGTCTTCGCTCGCTGATACTTCACCGACCAAGCGACGAGCCAGCATTTTCGAATAAATCTTCTGGAAGACGTCCTTGTCTTCAAGGTATTTGAAGACAATCATCTGAAAAAAAATCACAATTCATAAAATCATCCCTCAAAAATTTTGAATTTCTTCACGAAATTTTGCCAAAAAGTTGCGTTTACCATGAAAAGTTTTTACAGTAAATTTCACCTGCCTGAGGCATCTACTGGCGAAGTTACGAGCTCCTGAAATCGCGTTTTTGCTATTTTTGGCACGTTGAAGTAAAAAAAGTACCTCGGCTTTTAAAATGCCGTACTTTTTTAGCTACAACGTACCAAAAATGGCAAAAACGCGATTTCAGACGATCGTAACTCCGCCAGTAAATATCTCAGGAGATGAATTTTACGGTAAATACTTTTCCTATTTAGTATAAGCCACTTTTTGGCAAAATTTCATAAAAAATTTCCAAAACGTCACCAAGCAAAAATATCTAACTTACAACTTGGTTGAGCGCATCTTCGAGGTTGTCCGAGACGTTCTTCGCCGACTTTCTCAGAAGCATGTCGCTGTAGCGCGCCAAGAGTTCGGGTGACTTGTTGCTCGATTTGTGCTGCGTTCCGGCGACCGCGTTTCGATTGATAAAAGACGTGCACGCCTTGTCCATGGCCTGGACAAAGCCTGGGTCGTTGCGGAACGCGCTGTTGACGAGGGTGTTGAACTGTTCGTAGACGTCCAAAATGACAGCGACGTATTTTTTCGGGTCCTGCATGACGGTGTCTTTTTCACGAGCGATCGCGTCTTTGCCCTTCCGATCAATATGGGCTTCCATAATTCCCCGCAGAATTTCAAGGGCTCCATCAACCCTTTTGCCGAGGGAAAACATCCGTCCGAGGTCCTCGATCTGGTTGTTTTCGAGCATGGAGTCGAATTCCGACCGGAACCGGTCAAGGTAGTTCGCGATGAGCACGTCGTCGCAGGCCCGCATCAGGGGTTCCATCGTCTGAGGGTCGAGGTAGAGATCGACCCGGTCCTGCTCCTGCTTCAGTCGTTTGTCGACCTTTTTGAGGAACTCTACAACGGAGTTGTTCTCGAGGAACTTCTTCGCCTCCGCCGTGTAATAAGCGCGGGTGTCCTCGATGAATCGGTGTTCGAACTTTTGACGGAAGATTTTGTGGGAGCGGTGCCGGAAGTTTGTTTCGACCTGACCGCTCGTCGTTCGAGGGGCATCATCGTCCTTAACGTTGATGCCGATCTCGACTAAAAAATTGTTTTATAAAAAAATTGCAATTTTTTTAAAACTTTTTTTAAATACAAAAATTTTGTAAATAAAATTGTTTGGGATTTTGGATGTGCAAAAAAATTTGTTTTACATGTTTTACACTTTTTTTACTGTCCAACAACATCGACCGCATTCAGAATAAAATGCCTTCAGAATGCAAGGCTGACGCGTAAGATGCCTATAGAAAATCGCTTCAAAGGCTGATTTTGGCTACTGTTTACCATGAAAGTTAGGGTAACAAAATTTTCATGGTTAAGAGGCAGCCTATTCAATTTGAACCAAAAACCAAAAAAAAACTCACGGAACGAATCCAGTACGGTCTTGACGAGTCCCGTATTGATAGTCTCTCCATTTCTTTCCTTCTCAATCAGGTTCAAAATTGCCGTAGTCAGACGGTCTGCAATGTGGGAAAATAGCTCATGATCCCAGCAGAGAATCGCCAGCTGAAAATCCATCATTTTCATACAAAAAAACCTCAAAAAATCCCAAAAACTCACGTTGTAGATCGTGTAGACAATATTTTTGCCCTCATCGTATTCTCGTCTTATCCAGTTACGATTGAGGTATCCACAGATGCCGTTGACGACGTTCGAGCTGAAGGAATACTTTTTCCAGATGTCGTGGTACTTGACAAGTAGTTCGTTGTCCGCCAGATGAACGGATTCCCCGAGGAGTATTTTGACATGATCGGTGAGAAAACCCTTGATTTTTTCGTAGAGCTCGGCGCCAACGAATTCTGCTCCCGAATTGCTGCCGCCTGTGCGTCGCCCTTTTTCTTCAATGTTTGTCGTCGTGCAGAAGTTGTAAACCAGTCTAAAAATTGACTTTTTTACAATTTTCTGCCGGCAATGAAAAAATGTTGGTTCCGTTTTTTTTGCTTTTTGAATTTTTGCCGATTTTTTAGATTTTCCAATTTTTCTCGTTCTGGATTTGGAACGCAGTTACAAAAAAAAGAAAAATTTCCATTTTTAAATTCAGTTTACAAATTTAAATTACAGTTTTTTTTTGATCGTATAATCAAATTTTTGGCCTCAATTGTTCATAAAAATAAACCAAGTGCCAAAAATCTAAATCTTTTTTTTTCAATTTTTTTTGTCGCACTAAGATCAAATTTTAAAATTTGATTTTAAAAATTTGATTTCTATTTTTCAAATTTTGCGGCCACAAAAAAAATTCATTTTTTCCCAAGAAAAACTCACGTGTAATACTGAATGTAATCGGTAAACGACACAGAAGTTTCATCTTTATAAATATTGACAAATCCAGGAAAGAGATCATCCCATGTTTTGTTGAGGTGAGTCGACGACATTTCAGATTTTTGTCTTCTCCTTTTTCGGGAGGGAACTGTCGCGGAAGCTGAAGCGTAGGAAGACAGGGTGAAAGATGAAAGCTAGAAGGAAAGAAAAAAAAGAAGCAGCTTGTAAATTAATCAGCAGAAGAGTGATGCGTTGTGCTCTGACGACGACGACCACGACGGGAGCAGGTATGATAGAGTTTGATCCGACCCTAAAAAAGCGAAACACCATTGCCTGAAAAAAAGCAGAAGCAAAAAAAAAGACAAAGGTAAATCGAATCATTCGGAATCATTCAAATCCGTAAATTTCCGCCATTTCGACTCTCGCCACGAAAAAAATATTTATAAAAAGTTTATAAAAACACAAAAAAATGGCAATACAAACAACGAAAAACAAAACATCAGGCAACATTGGTAACCTCGTTGTTAACTGATTATTATAATTTTTCTCTGACCTAAATATAAATCTATCGGTGTTTTCGACCTGGAATCGATCTCATGGAAGTCAGGCTCATCAAAACAGGAAGCAAACCTATCTAATTACGTGTGAAACACGCGAGACTTATTTTGCGTGAATTTGGAGAAGATTGCGTCGATCTTCTGCGTCACCTCGGCGAGTGGAGCGGCAGCGTTGATGCTGGTATGGAGGCCACGCTTCGTGTAGTACTGGACGAGGGGTGCCGTCGACTTGTGATAGGATTCGAGGCGTTTTTTGAGCGCTTCGACGTTGTCGTCCGGTCGACGGGTCAGGGGTTCACCCGTGATGTCATCCTTCATCGTCTGCTTGGGTGGATTGAATTCCTCGTGGTACGAGCGCCCGCTGGCGATGTGGAAGAGGCGACCGGTGATGCGACGGACCAGAAGGCTGTCCTGGATGTCAAATTCGATGACCGTGTCGAGGGGGGTCTTGCGCTTTTCTAGCAACGTGTCTAGCTAAAAAAAAAGTTACAATTTTAAGGTATTTTTGCAAAAAAAACAGCAAAAATACTTATTTAACGACCCAAAAATACTATTTTGCAACCCTTGCACCAAAAAAAAACTAAAAATAAACATTTTCCGAATCTAATTTTCCATAAACCTCACAAAAACCTTACCTAAACTAGGTTTGAGCAAAAATACTCAAACACCATGCGCGCAAGCGCCGAAGGACAAAAAATTACTTTTTTTGCAGAAAAATACTTTTTTGGCATCTAATGAGGCATTTGTTAGCTGCGTACTAATCAAACCGTACTCCATGACACCAAATGAAGGTGTACAACTAACGTACACATTCAAAAAACACAACGCAATCGATTGTACTGAAAAAAGACGCGCGTAAAGTCATAAAAAGTTGTAAAAACTGATAAAACCGATAACTCGGTAGCAGAGTGCATAACATTTTAAATTTGATAAAAACCTCGAAAAAAACGACGAACATCTCATAAAGTAAAAAAAGAACAACCCAAAACCCCCAATTTTATGTAATTTCCCCAAAAAACCAACCTTTTCAGCCTGAACAGTGGTTCTCGGAAACCCGTCGAGTAGGAATCCCTTTTTGCACTCCGGCTTGTCCAAATTGACGTCGATGAGTTCGCAGACGGTATCATCGCTGACGAGTTTGCCTTCCTTGAGCACGCCCTCGATTTTCTGCCCAAGCGGAGATTTGGCCTGAATTTCGGCGCGGAGAAGATCTCCGGTCGAAAGATGGCACGCGCAGTAGCGTTCCGCAAAGTTGGCAGCCTGGGTGCCTTTGCCGGAACCGGGAGGGCCGAGGAAGATCGCGCGGATGCCGCGCTCGAGCTCGGTAACGTTACCAGACCCGTGACCGGTAGCGGGGGCAGGCTTTGTAGCAGCGTGGGGCGCCATCACTAAAAACACAGGTCCTACAATGTTCGAAACGCGGAAGTAATCGTAACCAGGACAACAACAAAGAACGGGATTTACAAATGCAAACGATGGGAAAAGAAACAAAACAAACGAAAACAAAATAAGAAAAAAAAGTGGTCGACGCGGCGAACGCATATTGCAGGCTACAAAAAAAACAAGACACATGTCTTGGCGCGAATTATCACAACAAGAGAAATACCGTTTCTGTTTTTTGTACAATTGATTGATCGTAAACGAGAGTAATTATAAAAAAGCGCGTTTACGATACTCAGAAGTTTGTTATTCCCAAAATTTGTTCTTTTTTTTGATGCCAGACAAACATGATTGACAAGTTCACTTTTTTTCCTACCTTTTGAATGTTCATTGATCTTTTTTTTGGCTTCACGTGCAGGTTAAAGAGACTGTTTATCGTCCGATAAGACGCCTGACATTGATCGTTAGCCCGCCAGCGTGGCTCAGCTGATAAGCAAGCTGCAGTGTGTCAAATGATCGATAAGAAAGCGTGATACAAAAACAGAGTTGTTGAACTTTAAAATTTCAGCAGTGTAATAAAAACAGCCGCGTTTTGCGAATACAGTTAATTCCGGCTTTTTTCACGCCCAAAATCATTCAAAACTATTAGCAACCTTATTTTGAAAAACCCCTAATTCCTAGGTCAACGACAAAACCACAAAAAATTGCAAACAAAACGAGATAAAACATCGGAGAAAAAAATGGTGACAAATGGGCATAAATGAAGGAGTTTGTTTGCAGTTTTCGGTTCCTGACGCGAAATGCGTGCGCGTTTGGGTTTTCTAAAGCGAGGCGCGCATGCCTGCAGGCGTGGTTCTTATGACTTGTTTTTTTAGCCTAGATCCACTAAATCATGGCTATAGGAGAAAAAGAATTGCTCGTTCGTGTCGCCAATGAGATTGTCGCCGAACTCATCAAGGCGCAGAAAGCTGGACAGGATGTCAACCTCAACAGGCTAAAATGCGCGGTCTCGCAGAAGCATGGCGTCAAATCTCAGCCTAAGCTTATCGATATCATTGCTGCTGTTCCTCAGGATTACAAGGTTGGTGGAAGGCCCTAAATATTGAACGAACGTAAACTGCAATAGCTTGTTTGCAAGGCCTAAATTAAAATTGCCTTTTTTTTATAAAAATGGCAATTAAAAATTCGAAAATGAACTTTTGACTTTCGTTTAGCCACCTGCGTAGGTAAAACTGGATGTAAAATCAAAAATTATGGTTCAGCACCGGGATAGGATAGAGAGAAGAGCAAAGACTGACGATCAAACCAGGTATATACCTGAAAATCGGACAGACAGCAAAGCAAACCTGATATTCGAAGAAAAGGGTTTACCTGGGTCAAGTCATAAAAGATTTGCGATAACCAGGTACGCACAGCCGTCTAGACAAATCGATGCATGCAACAATGTTACAACTTTTGCGATTTAATCGTAAAACTGACTGCAAAACTGCAGTTATCGATGTTTTTACTCACTTTCACACTATAATCGTAAAAATATAGTGTGAAAGTTAAAAAAGTGAACGTAATGTTTGAGCAAAGCACATGAAGTAATAAAATAAGCAGTTTTCAATGTTATTCGGGGAACTAACCGAACGTAACAATTTTTGAATGTGTCAAAAGTAATACTTTTGCTGGGGTTTTACAGTAATTTTTTGGGTTATTCTTTGCTCGCAAACCTTGCCTTGACCACTCCCACGGTGATTCAAGAACTACAGAGACAACACCAATATACAATCCCAACAAGTTCCAACTAAGCCAAGGATGGCACTGCGTGCCGTCCTTATATTGAACACAAAAGGGGAGGAGACAATGCCACAATGGGATCTGATCGTATTCAAATGTTCGAGTTTTTATCTCCGCGCGGACGCCGCAGAGACAGATTCCCAGCGATAAGGTCTGGAGCGACTGCTGCATGTGTGTGTGCCGCCCGGTGGGGCACAATTAATCAGGGATGGCAGATCAGATCATTTGCTCATGATGTGGATTATCTGTGATCTGATCTGATATACCAGTGATCTGATCTGGATTATCTGCGATCTGATGTGACTCGTCCCAACCCAAAATCTCGGAATTTAGGGTTTAGGTTTGCGTCAGGTTCCCGAGAACACTGGTTTCGACGCGAAATCTGACCTGATCTGATCTGATCTATGAGCTGATCTGATCTGAAAAGTGATCTGATCTACCATCTCTGCAGTGAATCGCTCGCATTCTCGAAGGATGCGAAAATTTTTTTGCAAACATAAATTTCGTTTTTTGGGGTGTTTTGATGTATCTAGAACAATGTTTTTTTTAGGTTTTTATGATAAAAACTGACTTTTTTCTAAAAAATATGTATTTCCTAGGATCTTCTGCTCCCGAAACTCAAAGCGAAGCCCGTGCGCACTGCCTCGGGCATCGCGGTGGTCGCGGTCATGTCCAAGCCCCACCGGTGCCCGCACATCAACTACACCGGCAACATCTGCATCTACTGCCCGGGTGGCCCGGACAGCGATTTTGAGTACTCGACCCAGAGTTATACGGGTTACGAGCCAACTTCGATGCGCGCGATCCAGGCCCGTTACGATCCCTGGCTCCAGGCGAGGAATCGCGTCAAACAACTCCGCGACCTCGGTCACAGCATCGACAAGGTCGAATTCATCGTGATGGGCGGAACTTTCATGTCACTGCCCAAATCGTATCGGGAATCTTTTATCCGGGGCCTTCATGACGCGCTCATTGGCTACCGTTCAGTCGGCATCGCAGATTGCATCAACAATGCCGAGACATCGGCCGTCAAGTGCATCGGGATTACGATCGAGACAAGACCCGACTACTGTCAGCCAAGGCACCTCGATGACATGCTGGCCTACGGATGCACGAGACTCGAAATCGGTGTTCAGTCGACGTACGAGGATGTCGCGAGGGACACGAATCGAGGACACACGGTGGAGGCCGTCTGCGAGTGCTTCCACATGAGCAAGGACACCGGGTACAAGGTGGTCATTCACATGATGCCTGATCTGCCAAATGTCGGCATTGAAAGAGACGTTGAACAGGTTTGTGGTTTCTCGAGGGGAAATTTTTGCTTACGATAGTTTGAATTTTTTGTTTTTGGTTTTCTCGAAGGGAAAGATGTGATTTCGGTCATTGTTGATATAAATTTTGGATTACGGTAGTTTTTACCTTTTTTCAACGTTTTTAGGTATTTTCTTGTTTCTTGCTTCGTTTTTGGTTTACTTGAAAAGAAAATTTTGGATTACGGTAGTTTTGGTCTTTTTTTACTTTTTTCATTAGTTTTTTATTTTCTCAAAGAGAAAATTTTGTTTACGGTAGTTTTTTTTATTTTTTGGGTATTTTTTTGTTTTCTCGAATGGAAAATTTGGATTACTGTAGTTTTATATTTTTTTCGGTTTTTGAGATCTTTCGGTCGTTTTTTTTTCTTATTTTTGCTTGTTTTTTTTCAAAAATTAATGAATTCCCCCAGCACTTTGTTCATGTTCATGTTTTGCAATCTTGAAATGGCTTTTTTTATTTAGCTAAAACTGACAAGGTGCTCATTTATGTCAGCGAAAGGGTTTTTCATCATAAATGGCGGGTCACCGGAAGTTGTGCTTACCGTAATTTTCAGAACGGATTACGCACGCCTTGACGTCAGGGATTTGTAGTTGATTATTTTTTTTTATCTCGCATGAACAAGTTTTTTACACTACTTTTCACCTGATGACTTTTACCCTAAATTAAATGTTTTTTTTTGTACTTTGGTTTGGTTGAACTTTGTAAGCGAGTCCAAATATATATCAGGCACAATTTTGCCAAACTAAGAAAATTACCGTATTTTGGGACGTACAATTTCTACCTAAAATGCCTTTTTTTTCGATTGAACTGAAAAAAATGCGATTTTTCAGTTTATCGAACTTTTTGAAAACCCCAAATTTCGTCCAGATGGTCTCAAAATCTACCCGACACTGGTCATTCGAGGAACCGGGCTCTACGAGCTCTGGAAGACCGGCAGGTACGTGAGCTACCCCCCTCAGGTGCTTGTCGACCTCGTGGCCCATATCATGTCCCTTGTCCCGCCGTGGACGAGGATCTACCGCGTCCAGCGTGACATCCCAATGCCACTCGTCACCTCCGGCGTCGAATACGGCAATCTCCGTGAACACGCTCTCGCTCGGATGAAGCAGCTCGGTGTCACCTGTCGGGATGTGAGAACCCGTGAAGTTGGCATTCAGGTGAGATTTTTTGGAGTTGACGGTTTTTGCAAAAAAAGGTTTGCAGGAAATCCACGAAAAAGTGAAACCAGACCAGGTGGAACTTATCAGAAGGGATTATTTTGCGAACGAAGGCTGGGAAACGTTCCTCTCCTACGAAGACGCGGCCCAGGATATTCTGATCGGGCTGCTGAGGCTCAGGAAGTGCACTGACATGATTCACAGGCCGGAACTCAAGGTGGGTGTTTTTGAGGGGTGTTCTTTGTTTTTTTATGGGCGTTCTCGATCAATTGGTGATTGTGAACGTAAAAAAAACATTGCAATCTAACGGAAATTACGATTCACCTGGTTTTTGATACTTTGAGTAGAAATTGAACTTTTTTTATAATACGATTAAATTTATCAGCGATAGGTGCGGTCGTAAAATGTACGGTTATTTTTATCTCTTTCTCTCATTTTTCTTTCCGGAATCGTAAATTTTTTCCAAAGGAATTTGGGTTCCGTCGGTCGAGATAATGACCACAGGTGAACGTAGATAATTTTAACGTCGACAGAAAATTTTTTTACGATTATTTGGAAAGTCACTGTTCAGAGAACGGTTTCTGATATTGGGTATGAGTGATTTTTGGTTTTTTTCTGGACCCCTGGCTTTTGAAGTGCACCGTGTGAAAAAAAAGTTTTTCCCTAGAAAAAACTAGGCTGTCGACGAAATAAATACATATGTTTTTTTTTGTATTTGTGTTTCACACGTAAATACTTTACCACGTATAGGATATATAGATCTTGTCTGTGTACTTACTGAAAAACGACAGATTAACCTTTTTTTTCAATTTTTTTAATAGATCTTTTGTGTGCCCGACTGGCTTAGTATGTATGTATGTATGTAAGTCAGACTTGCACGTGAAGGACGCCAGCACCTGAAAGTCTGAAGGTTATTTAGGTGTAAAAGTCGATTACCTGACTGTTAAGACTGTTTTTATGTATACGAGCAAAGAATGAATTATATTTATTAGTTTTTGATATTTATGACAAAAATTTTTACCGTACTTGTAGTTTATATTTTAGGTTTTTTTATTTTTCATAGATTCAAAAAAATTCTGTAATGCCAAAAAAATTTTTTACAAAAATATTGTTTTTTTGTCGAATTCAGGAAATTAAAAAAAAACCATGACGCAACCGGAAAATGAATAATGTTATTTTTTACGTTATTTTTTTCATTCCAGAACGGAGTGTCTATCGTCCGGGAACTCCACGTGTATGGCACGGCTATTCCGGTCTCTGCGCGAGATCCGACAAAATTCCAACACCAAGGCTTTGGCCAGCTTCTCATGGAGGAAGCCGAACGCATAGCACGTGAAGAACACGGTAACCACAAGCTGGCAGTCATCAGCGGCGTCGGAACGAGGCAGTACTACCGAAAGCTCGGCTACGAACTCGATGGACCGTACATGTCCAAGCTGCTCTCGAGTCCTGCGATAGCCACGAGGGCCGGAGTCACCCTCCCGGCTGCAGGCGAAGACTCCACCGCACCAGCGACGAAGAAGAAGTCCAAGACGAAGACGACGGCGGTTGTGATCGATGAACCCTCAGTCGCAGTCAAAGTCAACGACAACGACAAGCCAGCACCTCCCCCTACGCGTAAGGTTGCATTCGCATTCGCCGATGAGAGCGGAACTCCGTGCTAATGGCGAAGAAAAAAAAAGAGAGAGACAGCCCGGAAAACAGTCGCCAGCGAGCGACCAACGAACGCATGTTGCACTCGCAAGTGCACGCACAGCTCGTTGATCACGAGAAACAACCACCGCCGCGGCCTCGAAGGAAGACCTCGAGGGTACATACATACGTCGCTTGGTTCGCCCTGAGGCGGGTTGTTTACGTCCGCGTCGTCTATGATCGAGATTTTTTGTTATACGTTGTGTTTACTGAAATTATTTACGAAATTTGACCGTTTCCCCCTCGGTTTTGTCTTTTTTTGAATTTTTTTCGAGTTGTTCCCCTCTTTTTTTGGTTGTTCTTTGTCGCTTCAGTCCGGGGACTTGGACTTGAATTATTTTTTATTTTTTCCTTCTTCCCACGTTCCCGGCTTGTTCCCACATCCTTTTTTTTGTGTTATGTGTTGTTTACCTGTTCTTAAGAATTTTTTTATGCTTATGGCGAAAGAAAAAATAAATATAATACTTACATGTATGTATATCGTAAATTGTTTTGTTTGTTTTTTGTCCTCAAAATTGTAGTTTCCGTACATTTAACAACGGCAACAGGTGAACACATTTTTTTGTACCATAAAAAAAGGTGTTGACATCTTCAGAGAGATGGATGACTGGAGGGCGGATGGTACTAAATAAATGTTATACCGCGCGTGCAATGAAGAATGTTAGTTCTATTTTTGGTAAATATAAATAGTTAGCTATCTTTTTTTTAACAGGAAATTGTGACATTTTTGGAACGTTTTTTTTGGCGGAATACATAAAAACGATGGTTGTATAGTATTCGAGGGATTAACCGTAATCGACCGAATCGAGACGGTCAGGGGCGAAGACGAAAAACGGCATAAAATAATAATTTTAGGGCACAACAAAAATTTTTCTTTAAATATTAAATTTCAGAATTTTGTTGTGTACACTAATATTTTTGTATTTTTGACTTTTTTCGGTTGTCTACACATTTTTTTGACGAAACATACACTTACGTGTTTCATGCCAAAATTTTTTAATGTCAGGAACAGGAAACTTTTTCGGTGGAACAGAATCTTTCGGGATGATTCTGTTTCATTTCGAAAAAAAGTTTGACATCACAAATGAAATTATTTTTTGTCAGAATTTCACTTGAAGTTTTAAAAAAATTGATTTATTAAAAAAAAAACATTTTCGTGTCAGTTTTTTTTTTGCATTTTTTCTGACACAAAAAAAACTGACACAAAAAAAAAATTTTTTTCTATAAAATATTTTATTTTGTAAATCCAGTATTTATTTACGTGTTTTTTGGTTGGCACCGATTGCCATATTTTTATCCCAAATCTGCATTTCAAGCATCGGTTTCTTTTTTTGCCCTAGGAATTAACAAAACTTTTTATCCGTCGTTAAGTGTTTTTCTTCCGTTCTGTACATGTTTTAACGATGAATAGTGCGAAGAGATTACGATTATGATGCTCTTCTGTTTGCTCCTGCCTTGTCTGATGTCTCGGGAAATCCGGGGACATCCGGAGCCGTCTGTCATTGGCATGACTAGCTTTTGGTCTTGACCGCATCCACGCTTCTTCGTCCGCGCGCATGTTAACGGATAGTTAGTTATTATCAACGGAAACAGTGTTGGCAGGGAAGAGGCACTAATTGCCCGTACACTTGTCCGACAAGAATGTCAACCACGGTGCTCGCGTTCGTGCACGAGCACGAGCACGAGAACGAGCATGGCTGGCCTCATTTTCGTTCTCGTTGTCGTTCTCGTTCTCGGCAGTCAAAGTAAAAATTCTCCAACCATCCCCCGTCGCCGCCATTGACCAAATATCGTAAACGACGTGCGCACGAAAAAGCTACGTGTTTCTGGGGGTGCACTCTGTCATGTATGTACATTGTAGACGTTATTCATGCTGGTATACTTTTGCAAGAGATTTGCAGATGTCGATTCTTTTTTGACCGTTGTCGGCGTTTTTTTCTGTTTTTTTTCGTGTTTTTTAGACCCTTAAGGGTAGTCACCTGTAGTTACCTGTGGATTATCACTTGCCGACCATTTTTCTCACCGTTTGGGCCTGTTCTGCAAAATTTTAATCGAAAATCACACTTTCCCCTAATTTTTTTTCTCTTCCAAAAAATGCAAAACAAAAATTGTTTTGGAACACTTTTCGTCCATTTCTGGGTGCAATCGTAAAACTTTTTATTTTGAACGTGCACTTTCCATAAACTTATACATAATTTACTAATGGTCATGCTATACACACGCATTTGCAGCCAAAAGTGGTCATCGTTGCATGAAGACGAGCAAAAGTTTTTTGTTCGCACATACCAAAAAAAATAGAATTACATATTCTTTAACAAACTTGTCACCCTGTCCTGCCCGCCTACGGCGATGTTGGACGAATAACAAATTAGGCTGTATCGTCTTTGGTCTTTATTAAATACATGAATTCGGAGTATATTTAGTTAAGTTTTAGCAAGAAAATATTTTTTGTTGAACTTTTGCACGCCGTTGTCTAGAATTTCTGGGTGTTCCTAAATAACAGACGCGTGAACTTTTACGGCGTACATGCATTTTGTTGGGGAGGCGGGAAGGCAAATTTGATGTCGTCGGATGAATATAACACTTTTGCTCATTTTAGGTTTTTTGTTGTTAGTGAACACAGTACTCTGAGAATGTCAGTTAATCTTGGATGTTCACTAAAAAAAAATTACTGCGTAAAAATTTTGGAATATACATACAATATAGAAATTTTTTCAATTAATATTTTCCCTACGTTCCCAGATCGTTCTTCGCCCTGGGACGTATTAAATTTTAGCGCTCGTTCCGCTCCTGATCTTTATATTTCAACAAAAAATTCACTCATTCTTCGTTCCGCTCGAAAACAGGAGCGACCATAACCCGGATGTTGCTTCTTTTTGCTTCCTTGTCGGATTCTAGATTGCTGTAATATCTTGTGTTAGGTGGAGTAACGACGTTATTCATTTCAATCTAGATACATACATACAAACGTCGGCTGACATACATTAAAAAATGCCAGCAGAAAATTGAAATTTAAAAATTCAACTTGTACTTCCTTATAATTTGTGTATCGTAAATTTAATACATTATATAACTCACCTGCAAGTTATATTATCATAAATTCAATGAAGCAAGTACAGCAATTTTATTTTCAATTATTATACTTGTAGGACGTTTGCATGGCGTTTTTTGTTCTCGCAAAAGAAAGACATAATGAGATTGTTAGCTAACATTTCTTGATTCATTCTCGGCCATTAGGTTCAAAGTTCTGTCACCAGAATTCTTTTCTGAACACTTCCGCGAGCACAAAAATCACAAGTGTTAGCTGGTCTGGTTTTTGCCTGGCAAAAAAGTTTTTTTTTTCCAGTAAATCAAAAAACGTTTTTCCATTTCATCTTTCATCCAAACGTCATTTTTTGTAGTTTGTGAACGTAAAAGACAGCTCGCAGATTTCTGCAGACATAGATTTACGTATCTGATATCCGCTGATGTCCGGCGACCCACTGTAGCAGTCTGCGCCGAATCATGATGAGCTACTGTTGTCAAATGTTGCCGGTGCACCTGTAGTATGTATTTACTTGCGCACTGAACCTCGCGCATAGTTTGGATGTCGCAGACGATGTCCTTGGCAAAGTGTGACACATACACACATGCTCGCGGCAAGTGAACAACTTTTTACCACTCTCGTTTTTGTTTCTTTACATTTATTTCTTTTATCATTCATTCATTTACGCACGCGTGTGTGAAGAAGATGCTAGGTGTCTGCGTCTGTGATTCGATGACAACTTCCTTTCTTTTTCTGCCGTTTGCCGCCGGTGGATGCACCGCATATGTCCACGCTACGACTTGAGCCGTTCTTTGTTCTATGAGGTCGTTGTTGTTTACGAGTCACTTGCGTCATTTTTCAAAAACGCCCGGCGCTTTGGCTGTCTCGTTCGTTCGTAAAAAATAAGCTATGTATTTTTTTGCGTGCCAGCATAGGATGTTTCTCTTACTTGTCTTAGGTGCTAATTACTTTTGTTGTACATAATTATGTACTTGTACGACGAGTACATAAATATGTTAGCACAATAGAAATTCCAATTCATTATCTTTGCCATAACCCGCCGGTTGCCTCTGGCAGTAGTAGCAGCAATGCACTTGTCTCCCACGCGTGTCGTCTCTATTGAGCCGTTTCAGTCGATAACGGTCATCTCAGCCGCGATCGATTACCCCAGCTGTTACGCTGTTTTTCTTGCTTCGGGCCGTTTACGTAGAAATCTGCGTGTATTCAATAAATGTTTAGTTTGCGTGGTGTTTGTTCTCCAGGGCCATTGCGCTATCCATTATTATCGATTAAATACTTGAATGTGCAACAACGAACGTTCCTGTGTTCTTTCGTTCACTTACCTTACCGTTCCGATGTTTTTTTTAACAAATTGTTGTTTTTTGTTTCTGTCTACGCTGCCTATGATCACTGATTTCTTCTCAGTCAGGCGAGTCCAACGTATACAGAGTATTATAATCGGCGGTCGTTCACCAACCACGGCTGGCTTGAACAAGGTGCAACTTACAACACACCGATTCAGGACGAGTTGAAAGTTTATTGGGCTGTAAATATATATATTTATAAGTATTTTAGATATGATGATGTTTCAAAGGTTGCATACATTTGAATGCGTTATATGTCTTTTATAATATATATTTGTTGTAAGTATCTTACATGTTATATGGTACATTCAAATTATCTAAATATTTTGTTATATACTTGGGCTCGGCGTTTTTAGAAAAATTGAAAGTCTAATTAATAGGCCGTCCATATATTTTGAAGTGTTTAGCACTTGATAATGTTAAACGGGTTAGATACATGCTAATGAACTAAATATTTATTTTGTAATACTTATGTTAAGCTCGGCGTGTTTGGAGTCAAACCGAGTCATAACGAGTAAATCTAATAGGCGATCATAAGTTTTTTACATACATATGAAATGCTTTACATGATATACAATATATGGATATATTATGCATTCGATGGAGCTAAACATGTTGTCATTTTTAGTGGAATTCAAAGTCGAATATAATGCACTATCAATAAAAGTATTTATTTAACATTTGATCGTGTTTCAAATTGAATACGTTCGATTGAGCTATAATAAATATTATGTTATACATTTTTAAATGTTCACAGTCCAAGCGTGTTTTTGTGCTCGGTGCACGTGCTCTGTAGACCTAAAAAAATTAAATCATTGTTATTTTTCCTGTTTTTAACCCGTAGTAACATTTTTTGTATACAAATCGCGTATCTGATGTTTGAACACTTTTAGGACGGGGGACGATGGGACTATGGTTTATCTTTCTGTTTTCTCACTCACTTACACATCGACGAGCCCTGCCCTCGTCTGTCCTTGTCCGCCGGCCGGCTTTTAAACATGTCCCCCACAGCTGACATGAATGATGTGATAAATGTTGCCCCTGCGTGTTCTATGGGTAAGACGTGCGTGTGTTTCTGCGTAGTTGAATATTGGTTACGTCCATTGAATGTCAGATGACAACTTTTAAACCGATGAATGATTTTTTTCAGGAGGGTGGGTTGCCTCCGAGATAGCTACCCTTCCGGTCCATCCAATCAACCAACCAAAAAAATTTAACGACAAAAAGCACCCAAAACCCATCATGCCAACGAGGTTATTGATGGCAACGGCAGGAACAAGCGCGAACTTTCAGCAGAGATTTGTGCCAGGGGCTAAATTTGAGTTTTCGCATCATCTAGACCCGGCTTCGCTGCTTGCACTCAAACACGACGACGACGAAGATCGATGCTACGATGGCAAATTCTTTAACCAGACTGCCACCCAGGTAAACGGTCACAAGGCCAAAGCTGCGGGAAAGGCAAAGTCTAGCATAAAGTTCAAACCAGGTGAGTAACGTCACGACAAATTGCACGCACACGCGTGTGGAAAGAAAAAAAGATTGTTGGAAAGTGCAAAGAACGTTCAATTTCTTTTTTTTTCTAGGAGAACTCTGTGTCGTATGCAGTGACATCGCGAGTGGTATTCACTACAATGCATGCGTCTGTAATGGTAAGTAACAAAAATTTTGAACATAACGTGATGTTCTGATATGTTTGGTTTTGATATGAAAATTGAGTTTTCGTGTCAGATGCATGAAAAAATATCAAGATTGTTACTTTTAAAAAACGGTGTTTCTTATCACAATGTTTCTTTGAAAAATAGATTTTGATATTTCGGGTCTCAAAACGAAAATCACATTTTCGTGTTAGGAACCTTGAATTAAAAAAAATTGTGCTTCATATTACAATTTTTTTGTATTCATCGTAATGACTGATTTTTGGATCCTGACGCGAAAATTTGTTTGTTCATGTAAGAACTTTGAAAAATATCAAAGTCGTTTTTTTCACATTTTTTTATTTTTGAATGTAACGTAACAAATTTTGATTTTTTGGCACAAAAATCTAGTTTTCGTGTCAGGAGCCAAAAAAATCTTTTCTTACAAAAAGTCGTGTTTTTTACCACTATTTTACGATTCTTCACTAAAAAAATCGAAAATTGTGTAAGATTATCTTTTTTCATTTTTTTTACAATTTTTATCTTTGCAGGATGCAAAACCTTCTTCCGACGGGTAATAATAGAAAATCGTACATATTCGTGTAAACGGGATGGGCACTGCGTCATCGACAAGTCCATGCGATGCAGCTGTCGTCACTGCCGCTTCAAGAAGTGCCTCCTCGTCGGCATGGACAGCAGCGAGTTGAACGTGGAACGGAGACGGAAGCGGAAGATCGTCGAAGCTCCCAAGGCGGACGTTCACGTCGACGAGATCAAAGATCCTCTCATTAAGGACCTCTACGAGAAGGAATGCAAATTTTCCGAACTACTCACGTCGACTACGACTCCGATTTACGGTCACCTGGCCGAGGCTTTTGGTCCTCAGTCAATTTTCACGGACGAATTGTTTTTGAGAGTGAGTTTTATTTATTTATAATATTTGAATGGTTTTTGAGTGAAGTTTTTTTTTCGTTGTTCAGCATAAGCCAAACCAGATGACGTCAAACGACATGTACAACTTTTCGTACTGGCGATCAAAGATCCTGTCGATCATTATTGAATGGGCAAAGTCGTTTGAAGAGTTCAGCTCGCTTAGCCTAACGGATCAGGAATCTTTGGTCGTGCATACGAGTTTTTCGAATCTCGTCCTCTCGGAAGCTTTTCACACACCTGAACGCTATACGGACCGGATAATTTTCCCAGACGGACTTTCTGGATTCAGAAATCTATCGACAAACGTCATAAAAGAAAGGACAGGTCTGATACCGACGGTCGTGGCCGTGATTAACAATATCCTGGTCCCGATCCGAAAAATGAGGATGACAGAAATCGAATATGTCCTGCTGCAAGCGATCATTCTGTTCGATCCCGAGTGCCTATCGCTGTCCCAGGCCGGCCAGGAAGTCGTCAACGCAAAACGCTCCAAACTCCTCATCAGCCTGAGAAAATACCTCGACTCTACCATGTCCAGTATCGAAAGTGCCTACCGGTTTGCTGCCATTTTGCTCAGGGTCCCGCAGTGTCACGTATGTTGATTTATTTATTTTGAGGACCCCCGGGGGCTCGGAGGGGGTTTTGTTCGTTCATCTGACCGAAAATTAGGATTTGAATAGTTCTGGGGTAAAGTCGATTGTAAATTGTTTTCTATCATAGTATTTGGCTCAGCTGGCATTATTTTTTTCAATGACGTGAAAACTATGATGTATCGTAATACTCAGTTTTAGGCTGATTACGATGACCGATGACATTTTTTTGTATGTATTTTTGAACTTTGATGCATTTTTGTTTTTAACGAAAAAAATTTTTTGGAACATTTATTTTTTGCATTTTTTGTCAGTGCACCCACACCACCTGCACATTGTCCAACGAACAATTTACGGTCTATTATTCTGTCCTTTGCATTCATTGAACGCAACCTGGACTGATTCTTTGTTGCCGTTTGCCATCAAGATTGCCTGCAGGTGGCTTTTTATCGCTTGCTTCGTTGACATTGACATTGGTCGTTGTTTGACAGCCAAGACGACGTCGAAGGCGCAGCGAACCGACGAAGCAGACAATCGAGTCGAGGGATTGTAAATCGAAAAAAGGTGTTGGGGACCGATGGCAATGGCGACTTGATTTACGTGTTTTTCGTGGCACAAGGAATTGAATGCGTGTGACCGACCCTTGAGGGTTTTTTATGTGATTTTTGGTTGCGAAAAGAATGTTTCAGTGGAAGTTGCAACAATGTTTTTTTTGAGAAAAACAGAATTTGAAATTGTACTTTTTTTGCCTGCGCCAAGAAAAAAAGTTGTGAAAAAATTAAAATTTTTTTTTTAATTTTTAATTTTTTTTTTAAAAGTTGTGAAAAAATTAAAAAAAAAATTATTTTTTTTGCTTCAAATGATGTTTTCTCACGTAACATTTTTTTCTATGTTGAAAAAAACGTTTCAACGAAAATTGTAGCAACGACTTTTTTTACCAAAACAGAATTTGAAATTGTGTTTTTTGTCTGCGCTTCACTCCAAAAAATATTATTATACATAAAAAAATTGAAAACGAATTGAAACAAAGAGTCTTATGTTAAAATTTTTTTTTGGCGTTTACAAATTTTTTTTACGTTTGAACAAAAAATAGTTTTACGTTCAGTGGCCATGGTCAAATCTTGTGAAAATTGCAGGTGGTGGAGTTTTCTCACTGCACGTGATTCACTTTTTCGCTTCCTTTTGGCGGCTTCTAGACGGTTTTTAGTACCAATGACCGACCTTTTTTTGCTTCTGTACCATCTAAAATGTTTGTAACTATTTTTTTACATTCTATATATTTTTTTTATTTATGAGTATTTTTTAACCGTTCATGTTTATTGTTTGAGCTGATTTTTTATGACCTGTTGGTTTCGATCAGGGTCTTATAAAAATGACTATCGGCGGTGGCAATCAGGGAAGAATGGATCCCGGGCGGTGGGTGTTGCAGACAAAAAAAGAACTGAATTCGCCGCACTGTCCGCTGCCAAACAGGAAGGGAGACGGACGAATAAAAAAAACATAACCACGATCACCTTTGTTTTTTTTTCTGCGCTCTGCGGTCGCCTTGGCCTGGATCGGGGCGTGGAAAAAAAAGAAGGCTAAACGAGGCGAAAAGTGTGGCGCGCCGACTAATTTTCATTTTTTTGCGACTGCTAATTTTTGTATGTGTGTGAATGTTTGAATGCCAGATGAAATAGGTTATATTATTTTGTTCATGAAACAAATTTGCACGCATTTATCTTCTAATCAGATTTGGCAACAAGTGATTGATGCAGTCATTTGTTGTCCATTAATTAAACGTTTTCTAAAGTGTGTTTATAAAAAATTTATTCAGTCAGAGCGCTCGAGATCTTGCTAGCGGCAACGGCAATTTGTCTGTTTATTTGTGATTGCTTTTTTTTCACGCCGACGATTTATCTTGTCTCTTTTCTGCGGGGATCTTTTGTGTGCTTCAATTTTTTTTGCTGATATCCAGAGTTGATCTGGTGCTTGGCTGGCAGGCGTTTCCCGAAAGGTTTCGTTTGACCTTTCATGAAAAAAAGACAGACTTTTTGCGCTCATGAAAGTTTGATTTTCGGATTAGACGTGGATTGGGGCATGAAAAAAAGCGAGCACAGTCCATTTTTACTTCCTTGACTGACTGATGAACGAATTATGGTGATCTCACGTATGTAGCAATTTTTTTTCATCAGTCTGGGTATTCTTCCCCCCCCCCTAGCAAAGATCAGACAGGAGCAGGAATGGAATGGGTGCCGGTACTGCACTTATTAGGGCCCCCTAATCCCCACAAAAAGACGAGCCGCTAAAAAAATGATAATAACTGCTCATTCCTTTTTTCCTTGTTCCACCGGACGAGTGAAAGAGTATCGACTACCGCAGCCAACCCACTGATAACATATGACTTTTTTTTGCACAAATTTTCAAAAATTGCAAAACTTGATCTAATGTAAGGTCAAATGCAAAAAAATCATTTTTGGTTGCCATTTATCCATTTTTTCGGTAAAGGTTGACGGTAAAAGTTGACGACTATTTTTTTTGTTCACCGGAAAAGTCGCTTTTTGTAGACAGAAATTTTTTGTTTCCTTTAAAAGTTTTTGGACGCTTTTTTTGTGTTTTTTTTCTCTGGCAGACGACCTGTGTAACACTGTTCTTCCCAGCACGGAAGCAACGGTCAGACTTTTTTTTCTCTTCTGCTGCTGCAGCGCGTTCCAGCGATCGCAAAAGGCCTCTGGTGGTGTAATAAAAACTGAACAAAACATGAGCGCAAAAGCGTGCCGGAGCAGAGCACTGACTGCTGGTTGATATTTTTTTGTGCACTTTTTTGTGGCTTCGATGATTTTCTTCTTTGTTTCTGACAGTTTTAATCGAGAACGCTGTTGTGGATGTTTTTTGGCGTTTCCAGGAAAAAGCTGAAAAATAAAAAAATAAGTATGATTGACACCTGCGAGGTGTAAGGCTGTGAATTTTTTTGCAGTTAAAATTGAAGTAGAGATTCAAAATGTCATGAATGATGATAACTTACCTTTTTTTTCTGTCATGAATTTTTTTTCATGAAATTTATTGTTTTTTGATTTATTTATTTATTTTGTTTGCTGAACGCATTTTTCTTTGGGGGGACCTGAGTTGTTTCCCGTGGATCGGCTTGTTTTCAATTGCATTTCTGTCTAGGGCCCAAGTCTGTCTGTCTGCAGAGCAAGGGATAAGGGATAAATATTGTAGATCCGGTCAGATGAACGAACCCTTCCTCCCCCTTCTCCTAGGCCAAAGTTCGGTTGATTGGGCAAACGATCACTTTTTTTTCTTTTTTATTTTCAGAAAGTGGCAGCCTTCAAACGCGAGACCCTCTGCACGATTGAAACATTTCAATTGATGTCACCTCATCCCCTGACCATGGAAATATCCAAGAAGTACCCCGACGTGTCATTTTTCTGATTTAGATGATAACAGCCCGCGTTCAGGTGATAATTTACGGATTTTTTTTTGTTTCTGGATTTTTTTGGAATTTAAGTGCACAGATTTTTTCTGAGCATTTTGGCTTTTAAAAAATTCCGACTTCAAAAAAAATAAACTGAAAATTTTCACCTGTTCGCTTTTGTCAACCCTCCCTTTTTTAATCGGCTAGAAAAAAATAATATCGGCCATTTCCCGTCGTTTTTTGTTACCCCATTTTTTTATCCCCCGAAACAATGATATTTCTTTGTTATTGTTTTTTTGTGTTTGTTCAACGTTTTATCTTCATAATCGCTGCAAATTGATCTCAGAAGAGTTTCTATGGTGATACCTCTCACCGAAAAAAGACCTGTGTCTCCCACGTGTTTTATCCACATCTCGCAGTCCACAACCATCCACACCCCTCTTTTCCACGTCTTTGTACTCCTCCTACGATGATATCTTATTCTTTCATTCTGATATGACATTACGATGGTGTTCGATGAATATAGGTTTAATTCATAAAAATAATTAATACTATAATTAGTTTGTGATTATCACGGTTTTCGGATCGAAGAAACTCATAACGTTGAATTTATGCACCTGTCGTACAACTTGTACGTCGAATTTGAAAGTTTGGACAAATGACTGATTGCATCAACTCAATCGGCGCGCCGGCATAAACCTCGAATGGCCACCGAAGAAAAATGTTTGCGTTCATTGAATTTTTTTTCAAAATACACAAAAACTGGCTGAATGACGGACGCGGTACCAAATAACAAATTTGAATTTTTTTTTCAGTATTTTATGTAATTTAGAATTATAAAATTTTTTTTCAAATTTTTTTACATTTCGAGATCAAATTTTATATTTTTTTATTTTTGAGAGGGGTTTCATATTTTTTGTTTTGGATTGTCCAAAACTCAGCCAAAATCCACCGTTTTTTTATTAACTGTGTATCAAAAATCCAAAAAATGAAGTGGATTGATTACAGTTAAACTCGTGGAAACACAAAATTTCACAAATATTTTTTTTAAATTTTTTTTTCCTAAGAAAATTTTTCAAAAAAAAAAAACAACTATTTGCTGATCTCGCCGGGAGTTCATTTGTTTACCAGGCTAGTAGTCTTTGTTTTCCATATACATGAACCAATTGTTATCATTCATTCCCATTTATGGTACCCGATTGTACAAGGGTAAAAAACACAAAAAAATTTTATAGGCATCACAAAAAGAGTTATCTAAATACACGGTGGTACTCAAAAAACTGCTACCCAATTTTTACGATCATTTTTCTCGTGCTCGCATCAATTTGCTGCTGCTTCAGTTTTCCGTAAAAATTATCATCAAATTTTTTTTCTGGTTTCATAAATGAGCTGTCATTATTCTTCTGCAGAACCCGGGAGAAGAGAACAGGGTCTTTTGTTGACCGCTGCAATGATGGTCAAAAGTAGCCATTGTCCTTTCCCCACGCGCCCCCGCTCGGTTTCACTTTTGAACGGAGACCCCCCAGGGCGGCGAATACACATTCAGCTTGCAGGCATCGTTGTCGTCATCGATCCAGGATAACCCCGACGGGTTTGTTGTCCTCGAACGAATTCTGTTCTTCGACGGTTGTCGTTCATCGACGCAATCATCATGCGGGTCGCAGTGTTCGCCCTGATGCTGGCCATCCTGGGCACTGATCCGAGGGTATCAGCGCATTCCTACCAGGTGGATATCCTCATGCTGGGTGATCACAGCTTGTTTGAGTCTTTCCAACTCCTCAACCCCCGACAGCCCATCCGGTATGCGCATCTCTACCTCGAAGCCATTTTCACGCAGATAGCAGCAATTTACTCACGTCTGAGGGTCTTTGGAAGTCAGAAGGTGGATCTCAGACTGGTTGGCGTCTTAGTTATCGATCGAGAAACCGATTGTCCTATGAAAATGGGAATGTGGAAGGATTTGTTAAAGTCGGGAAATCGGACTTGGCCGTGAGTTTTTTTTTCGTTCCCGGGGAATTTCGCCAAAAAAAATTTATTAACAACAAATAAATGAAAAAAAATGTGAAACGGTATTTTTCAAATTTGAATTTTTTTTTATTTATTTATTTATAAAAAAAAACGGTTTTTTTTCGAATTAAAAAAATATTTTTTGTTAAATAATTCAAAAAAAATATAAAAAACAGAATTTTTTTTAAATAAAAAAAACAATTTTTTTTTTAATCCAAATTAAAATTTTTTTAAAGTAAATTGAATTTTTTTTTAAATGTGAATTAAATTTTTTTCTTCTGTTTTTTCTTAAAAAACATTTTTCTAAATTATACAATTTTTGTTTCCAGCCGGGTCCTAAAATACGACTACGTCAAAGCCATGCACCACCTGGACAACTGGCAACGAGCGTACCTGACCCGTTTCTCGCCTCGCGCGATCCCATCCCACGACCACATCATCCTTCTGACCAAATTCGACCTCACCGCCCTCCATTCTGGTTCTGGCACGCTCGGCGTCGCCCAGCTTAATTCCATGTGCCAAGAATCGTCGTTCAGCCTCGTCGAAGACCTCGGTGGTCTCATGACCTCCAAGATAGCCGCCCACGAACTCGCTCACAGCCTCGGCGCCGACCACGACGGCCGGGGCGCGAGATATCGGAGGTGCCCGGTCAACGCTAATTACCTCATGGCACCGTACCAGATGAGCTGGATCGACGAGAAGATCTTTGACAACGCTTTCGTCTTCAGCCAGTGCTCAATTGAGGGTATTGAGTCTTTTTTGGCAACTGAGGAGTCCACGTGTCTGAATAAGGAGAAACCGGTGCCGCGTCCGCTCGGAGATCAACTGATGGAGGTGGTGCTCTCGCTGAAGAAAAGACGGGTCAAAGATTGGAGGCCACCGGGAGTGCATTTTGATGTCGTCATGCAGTGCAAGTTGGCTTTTGGGCCAAAGGCCAAGCCTTGTTTGGTGAGTTTTTTTGGAAAATATTATTATTATTTTGAAAAAAACACAAATTTGAAAAAAAGAACGTTCTGAAAAATAATAATATTTATTTATTTACCTGTTCAGGTAAAAATTTAAATTTTGTAGCAATTTTTGTTCCATGCAAACAAAAAATTGAAAAATATTAAAATTCGTTTGCAAATGTGTTTTTGCACCAAAAATTTTTTACCTGTACAGGTAAATAAATATTTTTCATGTCCTTTCCCTTAAAAAATATTTCCAAATCAACTTTTTTGTTGTCCCTAAAAACAGTTTACATGTATAATATTTTTTGATTCATCACTTACTCACGTCCGTCATTCATTCATATATTTTTGCGTAAATTTTAATTATCCCCCGCGTGCCTAAAAAAACGGGTTAAGCCGCTAACGTTCACCTGGGACACTTGTATGCGCACTATCAACACATCAACACCTTTGTCTACCTTTGCTCTCTTAATTATCATAGTGCCAAAAAAATCCTCCGTGGTCACCAACTTTTTTTATTTTTGTTCAATCTGATAATCCTTAATTGTTTGGTCATTACATAAAGACGCTCTGTTATGCAAGTCGTCGTCGCCTACGACATCTCAGCTTAATTCATGGCAACAAAAAATGTTGTACGCTGAAGCGTCACAGAATCTTTATTTTTGTAATCTCTTGGGCATCATTTTTTTCCAAAAAAATTTAATGCTACAAAATTCGTTGATTTTTGATGAGATTCTTTGCAGCACCCCAAATTGATGCTCAAAAACCTTTTTTTGTAGTTCCAGAGAAAAAAGATAAGCGTTAGAAAAAAATGTTTTGTCTAACGTGTCAGCAGAAAAAAATTGGATCTATTAAAAATAATTACACATTCTTTTTTTGGATCATTAACAGTGCAATTGTTTTTGCCCCCCTCGCTCTCGGGGGAATGATGTCAGGTCAAGAGTTTAGGTCAGTTGCAGATGTGAAATGAAAAAATAATCAAAGATTACCGAGAACATTTTTAAATTATAAATATTTAAAATTAATAATTTTGAACGAGTTTTAGTTTTTGACCAAAAATCACAATTTTTTACAGACAAAAAACACTGAAAATGGAAAAAAAAAGAATTTTTTTTGATTGCTAATTTTCTTTTAAAGAATTTAACAAAGTGTCCGGACGTTATTTTTCAAATTGCTTGACACTCCCTATTTTGCTTAACCCCCTCAAATTGTGTATGTGTATGTAAACTTGACCTTTTGGAAAACCAAAAATGGCCAAACTTGTTTATTTATGGTCTGTCTGTAAACCCAATAAGTCTGGAAAACACTGAAAACACAACAAAAGCACAGAATCTTATTTATTTGGAAGCACGGCAGTCAAATGGATCACTCATTTGGAACAAATGCAAATTTTACAGTAGACCAGACATGCGAAGGCGACGTGCAAATGGTCTGGCATTTTTAAGCGCCCCTTGACTTTTTAGGACATCACGTCCTAAATGGGCATCCGGATATGGCTGACGCGTGACGCGGACATGAATAGTTCACGTGAATGCCGTATCTAAAACATACATAGCGTTCAGAAGTCAACCGGAAAAACTTTTTTTACGGTTGTTTTGTCTGTTTGTGGAGGTGTTAGTAAATACATATATGCAAGAACATGTTTACATTTCTGGATTTCTGGATTGGGACAAAAAATACAAAACACACGCAGATTTTGAAAATCAACAAAAATGATTTTTTTTTAGTTTTTTTGGTCCAAAAAAAGAAGTTTACGCTTCGGTAAACCAGCAAACACCCCTTTTCTGTACTTTAATCATCTTTTTTTAGAACATGGGCGACGAAGGGCCCCTGGACGTCTGCCAGCAGCTGTGGTGCACGAATGGCTCAACACCTGAACACTGCATGACAAAGCTTTTGCTTCCGCTCATGAATGGCACCCCCTGTGGCCTGGGAACCGTAAGTTCACCTCTTTTGCCGACTTTTTTGGCACTTCACACGGCCCACGCTGAACGAATTTCCACTTCCTGTAGATTTGTTTCAACGGACGTTGTCGAAGTCCGGCAGCCATCGTCTCGTCGACCGCTTTTGTCTGCCGACGCAATGCCAACGAGGGATACTGTCGAAGTTTTACGCCCACTCAACTCCAATCGAAATGTCGTCACAAACAGTTTGCAGAGACGTGTTGCGTTTTATGCCGGACAATTTCGGCTAATTGGTTCAAATTTCGGCACTCTAGAAGACTTTTAAAACTTTTTGGTTGATTTTTATATTTTTTTCGGTCGCAAATTTAATTTATTCACACAATTTTTTTATTTTTTTTTAAATTGGGGCCAAACTGGGGACATCATTTTTTTTGCAAAATTACCTCACTAAATTCTAAATTCTACTTTTTGCGCAGTCACGAAAGCAAATATGGTTCAAAAATTCAAAAAAAAAATTGTTTTTGGATTTTAGAACATTTGAACGTTTTCGAACTTTTGAATGGCTAAAACCCAATTGAAACATCTGATTGCTATTTGACTTTTTTAAATTTGTCCCTCCCTCGATTTAATTTATCATTGCTTCGCAAAAGATCCGTTCAAAGCTTTACCCATTATTTCCTCAACCAAACGATCTGAATTCTCGATGATCTTGCTATGAACTGCCATGATAAAAAATCATACATACATAACTATTGTAACTTCAAAAAAAAGTTTTTCTTTTTTTTAAATAATTCTTATGCTCTGGGCATGGAGGAAGTAGCGTATAACTGTAATATTATTATGTATTTAAGTACAATAAACGTGATAAATCCTATATGTACCTTTACCTGGTATAATGACACAGATTTGTAAAAATGCATAAAATTTAATCTTGTTAACCTGTCTATAATTTAATTTATTGCATATTTCTGCAAAGTGTGTTGCCTGATAAAATTATCGTAAACAATAATGGCATTTTAAGATCAGTTGCCAGGTGAAGTAAGTTACGTTTTTATTTAAAATGCTGTTCTTAACTTTCAGTCTTTTGGTTAAAAATTGTGGAATAAATTGTATTCTATACAAAATTTTCACAGCTGTACAGACAATTTTTCAATAATTTTCATTTTGAAAAAAAACGCGCATTGTTTTTCAGTTTTCGGACTGTTCCCTTTAAAACACCTGCTTATGTTAGTGCCATTTTTGGAGTTGGCTCATTCATCATTGTTTGAATGATGCAACTGCTTGTTATCTACCCAAAAGCTTGCTTAATTGACCCATTATTACCGTATTTACTTTTTTGCCAACTTTTGATCTGTGCTAAATATAATACATAAAACGTGGCAAAAAGTTTATTTTTGTATGATGCCGATTAGTTGTTGTATTTTTTGTTATCGTTAATTGGCTAAAATTGTATTTGTTGAACATCGCGACCTTTTGCGCGCCACGCGCCATGTAGCCACGCTTTGGTCTACAGAACCCCCTCAATCTAATACGTGACTGACTAATAACGCCGCCGCCGCCGCAAAACAGTCTGCTAAAAATATTGTTTGTTTCCATGTTTTTTTCGGTGTCAGATTAGTCACTCACGTGTATCAGTCTACTGGTTGCCTGGAAAAAAATCAAAGCGTTGTCCAAATAACATTTATCCATCCACAAACATATACATACACATACAAAAATATATTTACAATGTGTAATAAAATTATAGGATTACAAAAAATTTTAATGCATAAGTGCATTAAAGGTGAGAAAAATATTATGACTTGAAGACATGCTGAACTATCGGAGGCAGATCCCTCACGAGCAAAAAAAAAGAAGATGTTTTTGCTCTTTTTTTTGTGTTATCATCAAGGAAATACATTATTGTTATTTCTTTGATGATGAAAGCAGTAGGAAGCAAAAGGTAATAGCAAAAATGTATTTTTTCAACAAAAAAATGCATTTATCAATGAAAAAAAACTTTTATTTGTATAGTGTCTTGGAGACCTTTAACCTGAATGAAATCCTAAATCCCTGTGGAAAAGGCATAACAAACCATTTTTTACATTTGTTAATGTAAATTTATTCCTTCTATCGTCATAAGGAGATCATAAATTTTTACACAAATGCGACCATGCGTTTTTGAGAATTTCTGTCTTATGTCAAACAAAGAAGGATGATGCCATCTTTACCGCATTTTGAATGTCAATGATTTAAACAATCTCATTTGCAGAAGATTTTAAGTTTAAAAAATACATGTGGCCGCTGAAAATACCAAAGTTGTCAGTCGTCATTTTTTTGATTTTGATAAACCAAATCACGTATACATATTTGATCGGTTAAACGTGTTAGCATGATCTGTCATTTTTCTGATTCTTTGTGTTCAGATCTGTTGACATGTCAGTAGATCTGGATATTGTGTAATCCAACTTCCAGTGATGATATCGGGGGAGGTAATAAATAGCAATTCATTTTTTTAAGATTAAAAATGTGAAAAATTTTTATGTTAAAGTCGTAAATATTATATATAATCCAGCGATGAGTAAAAACAATAAAAAATAAAATAAAACGCTTTTCATTTAAAACGGAACACCAAATCCATGATTCAAAAAAAATTAAACCGATTATTTTCACGGCGGGTGAAAGAAAATCTTAGAAAATGCTATTACCAGAATAAACCGATTTTTAGGTATTCAAAATGCGTTCCATATCTTTGGTTTTAGAATAGATGTGTATCCAAATACATGATTTGATAATGGCACAGATTTGCATGTCTGTGCCATTACCGGATTTGAGAGCTTCCTTGTAGTAGAACAAAGAATGATGATGTACATATACTGATTTTTTTTAATTCATTCAATCCACCATTACGTAGCATATCGTAGTCGTTCCGTTCCGACCAAACCCATTTTGTTGAACACATCCAGAGTGTGCAGCACAGCAACGTCAGCCATTTTGGCCTTTGCCACCGACATTTTTGCACGCCAGCTGCAAGCTCGAAATCTTGAAAGTAGTTCAGCGTAATCCAGAATCCGGAAGCAGCGCAACGTACAAAATACCAGTGCCGTAGTCGCGGATGTTAAAATTCCACAAGGACCGAAGCTTTCTGCGAACGAGTTGTAGTCTTTGGAGCGAACGTTTGGTAATGCCTAAGACGTAGGAAATATCCAACACCGTAGAGAACAAATATCACAGCGGCAAACGCGAGCAGGCCGTAGAAAAGGTATTCTTCGTAACCCGAAACAGCTTCAGAAATCGACGGCATTGGCGATGGCATATAATTATCTGAACAAAAAAAAACATTGAAAAAATTATAAAAAAGCGCCTGTCAGGTTGAAACAACAACACGAATGAGAGCGAAGAGCGTTTATTGATGAGTTCGAGGGTGCTGGATGTCACTGAGGGCAGAAAAAAGACGGTTCATTCACTCGCTGGTTGTTGCGGCAAATTAGCTGAAGGCTATCCTCTGTGTTCGGCTGACACATGCAGCAGCTGAGGCAAGCGACCGACCTTGGCCCCCGAACTGGACATGCTCGCTGGCTGGCTAAACCGCAAACTCAAACACACAGCCGCAGCCTGATTCCCTGCTTTTCTTTCTTTTGTCTTTGCATTTTGTCGGCTGTCCTCATGGCTTTTTCGTGTGTGCAGCTTGACGAGGTGAGAGTGAAAGGAGGGAGCATGCGGTGTTCTTTTCTATTTTCTTCGAGACAGATGTGAGGAAAACATCCTGCAAGATTGACGCAAAACAACGAGATGAAACAATTTGACAAATCTGACAGATTTTAGATTTTTGCGGTGATCAAAAGTTTTTTTTCAGCACGTTTGATATTTGTTTGTGTTGAAAAAATTTTCTTGGCAAGCATAAGCCGATTTTTGGCACGCCAGATGACCGTTAGTCATCCAGAAATTATTGAACTTTTGTCTCTAGTTGTAGCCTTTTTCTTACGACGACATCCGGTTCTGGCAGTGCCCTGTAGAGTCCACGTTGGTCACTGGATAGATGTACTACTACGCCAGCACAGACTTTTTCACAGTGTTCTTCATCTTACAACTTCAATCCTTTTAGCCTAATCTTCTTTTCACGCCGACACCGTGCGTGTTTCAATGAACAGAAAAAAAACGACAGATTAAAGCAAGCTGAAATCAAACAAATAAAATCTGTGCAAAAAAAGAGAAATTGTTAATCTGCATTGAAACTACGACATTCCATTTTTAGAGAGAACTTTTTTTTTAAAACACGGGCTAATTTGTTATAATTCCTAGACAAAAGACGCCCTCCTTCGCCTTCTTTTATGAACGAGCGGGTGGGCTGCTTTTGACCACCCACAGGAGTTTTGTGAAAATGGACAAGAAGCAAAAATTGACGCGAGCGATCTTTAGAAAGTCCCATTGTTGGACATGAATAGAAAGTCTTCTGATGATATGGTTTTGTCTATTATGGTGTACACAATTGTGTAATATTGTATTTAGTTTTATGGCCATAACCGTGACCGTACATAGTTTGATAGTTACAATGCATTTTTTGGCATTTTCATTTTTTAGAATTATTTTTTAAAGCCGCGATAAAAAGTTGTCAAGTTGACGCTGTGGCGCCGCGTGCCGCAGCGTCTAACGAGAATTATGTTCAACAAATGTTTACTGTATTCATTTCCAAACGATTTGAAAATTAGTGGTTTTCTATGAAATATTATGTATAAATAAAAATTAATGTATTTTTTTTATACATAATGTTGCAAAAAACTGCATTTTTTGTTGTTTTTTGCAACACTCAAAAAATTAAGATTTTTGTTAATTTAAACTAATTAATTTTGTTTAATTAAGAATTTAAACAAAATTAATTTTGCTCAGTGTAACATTGATACTACTCCGACTCCGATTTCAACTTCAAAATCGGTGTCGGAAATTTTGGTTTTCATTGATTTTGTTTTTGTTAATATAAAATAAATCTTTTCGTGTCTGACGGATTTTTTTTTGCGTTTACAAAATCCAGAATTTGCGTAGAAATAAGAATATTCGCGTAGTTTTTGTACCAAATAGATCGCCATAAGACAAGATAATTCACAGCAATCCATGGTATTTTCTAACAAATACCGCCGTATCCGGTGCCATCGAACGAAAAACGAAAAATAAAAATTTCAAATATTTTTGTTTTTACTTTACAAAGAAAAGCACAATGGCCTTCGGAAGTTTTTCTGTACTATTTTCCACCCCCTCGAAAAAAAGGAAAAAAAACACTTCAAATTAAACGCTGCTTTTGTTTATTTGCTATTGAAAAACAAGTGCAAGCAATTTAATTTTACTTCCAACAATTTTTAAAAAGAATGTAGTTTAATGCAAAAAACAATTTTATGCCAAGAATCAGTAATTGCCTAAAAATCGAAAGTGACGAGTTTTGTTTACATTTACTTTTGCATTACAATACGATGTAAAAAATGCACCTTGGGGGGTAATAAATAAAATAAATTTGTTTGAGTGTTCAACAAAAGAGAGCAACTTCTAAAAATAGAAGGGATCAGGTTTATTTGTGCCAGTTACGTTCTTGGTGTTTCCAAAACACCGAAAAATCATCATTTCTTTCATTTTTGTGTCACATTATTGCACAAAATATAAAACATGCACGCACAACAAAAATTACATTATTACCTTATTACCTGGCTACATTGCGTTCATTCAATGATTTTCGGGGTTTTGAATGAAAACAGTCGTCACTGCAGATTTTTGGTTACCTAAGTTTTAAATACATATTTTTGGACTTTGAGTTCAAAATTCAAAAAACTGATTCAAAAAAAACAACGAATCAAACATGTTTTTTTTGGATTTTTTTGCAGCGCAGGAGTTTTATTTGTCGTTTGTAACATTTGTTCCGTTTCTAAAAAAAGTGTTCTGATATGTCGTAATGTTTTGCAGCCTAATGAAATTCCTAATCACCTTTGCTCACCTCCCCCAGACATTTATGCTCACGCCTTCATCTAGACAAAATGCAGATGCGCATATCCAGCTACCGTAATCCTGAGTTTATCGTTGTTCCAAAAAAATAAGGGGAGGAGATAAGGCTTGTTAGTACGAAGGGGAACGACGACCAAGTCCGTCCCCTTTTTCGCACTCCTTTATAAAGGTGAGAATTGCTGGCAGCAATGAGGGCCGGGCCGGACCGGTCTGCAGTGCCATTAAATTCTCTGCTGTAAATTACACAAATGTTATTCAGACAAAAATGTTTTTTTATAGCAAGTGGTGACGCGTATGACTTTTTTGGGATCGGCTGTTAATTTTACAATTTGTTTAGTACAAACGTTTTTTATGTTTTTTCGCCCTCGAAAAAGACGTAAAAATGTGTTATACATATATAGGTTTCAAAGTGTTGAAATTGTTAATATTTATAATACAAGAATCATTTTTTTGTCAATTAAATTTTTTGGATGCTGTGGCGCTTGGCGCTACAGCTTCTTGTGTTTGTTATTTTTTTCTTATTAAAAAAATAGATCATGTAGATAATTTTTTACTATTCATTTTTTTAAAACAAATATAAAATTTGTGGAAATTTGGATAATTAGTACACTGTAAGTATTTTGAACATTAGTTTTCAAGGTTACGGTATAAAATAAAGTGCATCACATCAGTGCACTTTTTTTGTAGCAAACAACCGTACTCCTAATCTGCTTACCTCCCTCAGCTCGTTCTAAATATTGTATGGCCCTTGGATACTTAGAATGGAAAACAATAGAAATGTCAATGCTAAAAAGCTGAGTTGAGGGTTGCCTCCACCGCAACCTTTAGCTTACTCGAAGTGCTAAATATTTCACGCTCCACCCTCGTTTCTTGTATCAATTTTTCATTACTTCGGTGAAAACTCATTGTATCAGGTGGCGTTCGAAACTTTTTTTAGAATTAAAATTCTCTTCGCCCGCTCATTTTTTTTGCATTTGACAGAAAAAAATAAATTTGAAATGTACAAAAAAACATGTATTGTATTCATTTACTACAGACTTGTGGCAAAAAATAGTGACGAAGAGTACAAACTGTATTTTTTGTTTGGTTTTGGATTTTACTGATAGCGCATAAATATTTATATATGTAGTAATATTTGCAAAATTTTGGCGTGGTATATTTTGATTTATGATTATTTCCTTTGTAAAAACAATATTTCAAATTACACGCTGGCAGACGGCATGTACATTTCCATTCTGCAAATAAATAAATAAACCGCTTTCATTCAGAAGAAGACTGTGAGACATGGTCTAATAC